>OX411548.1:50213738-50813738 GCA_948146395.1 Fragum whitleyi | reverse complement strand
AGACATTCGAATAGGTGTAACTGTTTCAAATGGCTATAATCAACTACGCAGTAAGGGTGGCGACCAGCTGAGGGTTCGAATCTTCGAAGAGAAACTTGGTGCATACGCCAGCGGATATGTTATTGACCATTATAATGGGAGCTATACGGTAGTTGTACGAGCCCTGTGGAGGGGCAAACCGATAGTAGAAATAACTATTGGTTGCCCGCGCGAGATTGCCAGAGCGTGGTACCATACAATGATTAAGGTACAGATCTTTCTTGTCAAAAGTACAGATTATTTTGTATTTAGTTTAATACCTCCATGAAAACAATAAATAATCTTTTCGTATCTAATTATTTTAATATCATGGAGTTAAAATAGAAAGATTTAAGCAAAATTAGACAGGTTAATGGGACTGCTTTTCGCGGAAGCTTAAAAAGACATTGCGTTCTCAAAATTGTTTTCATCGAATATTGAAACAAAATTTTTAGCCAGTCAGAATACACGTAACTTGGTGGACACAAAAAGAATCAAATCATTTATCATTATTCTTGATAAAAGTATTAAGCCGTAATCATAAATAAAAGTTATGGCTAGCATTAGAGGAAACGTTTGAAATCGCCCTGGTTCGTTGCAATAACGTAAAAAGAGCGTTGTTTTAACGCTACAAAGGTGAAGGACTGTTGGTGAGTTCTTTAAATGTGTTCCTTGTACGCTTGAATCATGAGGGCAAACGTTAAATATTTTCTGAAGTTTCTTCCCTTTGCTGTTTAATCCCTGCTTTTTACGTGCCTGTGTTTTATGATTGAGAAAACATTGTGAAAAAAGAAGAAATTGCTTCTGACAAGCAATTTCTCCTTTTTCCACACTATTTTCAACCCTACTCAATGGTTATTTTTTTTAATTAAATCTGCTTTAGATTTCCGTCTACAAAACGTTTGAATTTTGAAAAGTCCAACATTTTGTAAAACAGTAAAGTGTTAAATTTGTTCCTTGTGCGCTTGAATCATGAGGGCAAACGATCAACTTTTTCCTAAGACTTTTTTTAATCGTTAGCTGTTATACGGATCCCGCGCGTTCACAATCGCGAGACAAATGTTACACACACGCTCATCACACGATAGAAGTTCTAGAACGCCCAAAAAAGGAAGGATTGAAACGTCTCTAGAACGCTGACCAGCTCTGCCAAAAGATACAAACTTTTTGTAAATTAAACACGCTTTGCACATGTTCTTACGTGCAAAGCTGGTTTAATTTGCAAAGAAATTGCCACGTATTGTAATCCTAAACGCAGGGCAGGTGAATCGACGACTCAAAAATGTTGCATTTATTTTTCACCATGTGTATTTTGGATTTATAGCGGAATATATTTTGTCCTTTCGGCAAACTCCGGCAACTACGTTGGAAGAACGGAACAGTAATCGTATATTCCAATTTAAATTCAATATATATTTTATCTTATATGTTGAATGTTTAAATTCAATATACATTATATCTTATATGTTGAATGTTCATTTGATCTAAGACTGACCTCAATGGAAAAGTTATTTAAATATCAATAGCTGACGTATTTTAGCTCGGCCTTTTTCGGAGAAAACCGAGGTATTGCTAAAGCCTTGGTGTCACTGTTATCATCTCGTGAAAAATTTGACATATTGTGATAACTCAGATAATAATGAATGCATTCACTTGAAACTTGGCATTCATGTTCACTATCTAAGGAGGAACTTATTCTATATATCAAGCGGAATAACTCTATGGCATTTTGTGCCAATTATGCCCTTTTTTCCAGCACCCAACAGCCGAGCATAGGCATCAATAGACGTTGCGCATTTATGTAAAACATCTTTTGAACTAATTAGTGCATTTGCAGACTCCCGGGACTCGACGATACCATGCTAAATATAGCCAAGGTAACTTGACATTATGCCACCCTTTCCTACGTCGAATCACCGATAGCTCGAAGTACTACTGCAATCGAACGAAGGAGAATGACGGGATGTCACTCTATTGTGCCAGAACCCAAACTGTTTCATGTCAGGATTTCATTAAACATTCTCTTACCGTGGTTGACAAATCGGAAACCTTTACAACTGCTGAAATCCTTTTATCAAATAGGTATGATTGCGTTGGAGCCCGTGCTTGGGTTATACAAAATGGTAAACTGGACCATAAATATTTCTTGTTTCATAAGCATATAAAATCTTGCGAGTGAAAAAGGAAAATTGAAAAATAGTTGAATTAAGTCAAATCCTCGACACATGTGTACTAAGCTAAGTTTTGGATCAGCCTGTGGTTTCACGCAGTCTGGTCCAAATTTTCCCTTTAACCGCTCTATAGATAGATTATGGCTTATAGCGAGCGGTATTGAAGACCAGGATTTAACGTTGTTTAGCGCTGTTTTATAACAATTACAAAATTTGTTCCATAGAAATCAAATTCACAAAGGCTTACGACATAATATCTGGCGTTAAAAATTGTGACTGCTTATTAAATATACTAGAAAATCTCAAACAAAAGATTTGTTGTATGTTACAATGTATGCAGATATAAAATTGTATTTTTTCGCAGGATGAGGGATGTTCTGAAAGTATTACAGATCAGTGTTAATGGTAAGCACAAACAAATATTTATCTTTGAACCACCAAAAACAAACTATTACGCTTTCCAAATACTATGTGTTTAGATCAAAATTCGGGTCTTTGTCTAAAATACTAACCAGTGTAATTTTTTCTTTTACTTTTCTCTGAATGCTGAAAGGTCTTTCTGTCTGCATGAATTTATATCATTTAGATGGTTCTTCTTCTTTTTTATTTCCTTTCGACATCTTATTGCCACCATATATTTGAGATAAAAGGAGGGAAACTTAAAATAAAAACTCATGAAATGTTAAGGTATTTTTCATGAGGCATCTCCTTATGGCGCTTCTAAAAAAGATGATGACATGCTACACGTATTTACGAGTCCCAATTTTACGTTAAAACAAATAAATCTGCAGAACTTAAAACTTTTAAGTTGACTTTTGCACATGCTTTCACATGTATCACTTACATTTCTTCTCAGGTTCCATGACGGTGTATAAACCGATCCGCAATAGACCCAGATGTTCGGGCTATGATCCGGCAAAACTTTGGACGATGCCTTCACCGGTCGGGTTTTTCTTCAAAAGGTCTTGGCGTACGTTACACTGTGAAAGACTTACTGATCAGGGAATAGGCGAGTGTTTAAAGGGCAAACACTTAATTCTTCTCGGAGACTCGACCGTACAACAATGGTTTACATATCTCAAAACTGCGTTCGCATGCACTCTTAAAATAGACATGAAATCCTATAAGCGTTGTTACAGTAGTAAATTCGACTTTTCTGTGGATCTCTCTTATCCCTCCATCCCAGGACATTATATGCTTGAAGAAAAAATAATTCATTCCATACCGAGCATGATCAGCAAATACGCGAACCGAACAAATAACATTATAGTTTTCCACCAACAAGCTCATCTTTCTGCCAATCACCCGGATGTCTTTCGAGAGAGAATGGTTAGCATTCGCAAATCGATTCAAGCGGTATTAAACACGAACAAGTATGTGCGATTTTATTTCAAAGGACCTCATACTTTTCTTGATACGCGTCATTTTGGTGATTATTTTGGTTTTGTCTATAGAACAATAGCCCTGGAAGTGTTTGCCGGTCTGCTAGATCATATTGTCTATTTGGACAGTAAAGATATAACAATTGCCACAAATCAAACAGACGTTCATCCCGAAGAACTTGTTGTCAAGGCCATGGTGGAACAATTTCTGTCCTACGTGTGTTAATCCATTACTTGGCGATAGAAATTAAGACTATGTCCTATGTCAAAGAAGCTGGTCGACGTCAAGTCCTGCGTGCAGGATGATCAAACAGTGCAAACTGTTTGCAAATTACACACCGCTTTGCACGTGCACTTGCGTGCAAAAGGGGGTATAATTTGTAAACAGTTTGCACCGTTTGGTCATCCTGAACGCAGGGTAGGTGTCCAGCTCACGTCGGCTTTGACATTGTTGTTCTATTTTAACTTCGTTTAATCACGGCTAAAGAATTAATTTTAAGCTATGATTGTTGGGTAAAAGAGATTAATAGATAAGATCGAAAAAATAATGATGAGCTGTGTAGGACTACTCTAGACGCTCTAGTTCCAAAGGATACGCTTAAATCGCCTAGATACACATGAATTACTCTTTTTTTAGAGGGACGACGGAATAAGTTGAATTCCTTGCGTTCGCTAGAATTTTCCTATTTTTAAACAGGCAAGCGAGTATTCAATATAATTATGCGTTAAAAATCAAAAAATTCTTCTTCTTCTTCTTCTTCTTTTCTTTCTTCTTCTTCTTCTTCTTCTTCTTCTTCTTCTTCTTCTTCTACTACTTCTTCTAATCAAATGAATTGCAGAAAGCGAGTTTCAGTTGGGGAAGCTTCGATTCATTTGGTAAAGGATGACAATGCAAACAAAAGTACTGATTCTCCCGCAGTGGGGCACGCGACCCAATACCCGAACTTTATCGATTGACGGCAGATGGTCCGTTATTTTCACACGTTCGTATGAATTACTTCTGTACACCTTTGTTCATTGACAATTTTTGAAATAACGGTTTTTGGAATACACCGTTATGCTCCTGCCAAGATCTAACAAATATTTTTGTTCAGTGTTTATTAAGCACCTGCCTGTCATTTAGCACTTTTTGGATATTTCACACGTTTTAACATAACTAGATAAAAGGTTTGTAGACAATACCAGTTTAACAAAATAGAAAAGAAAAAAAATGAAAATCATAGATAGAGGACGCAAAATTAAGTGCGATATGGAATCAACATTTCACGATTCTCGTTAAAATGGCTCCACACATTTGTAGACATACTTTTAACAAGGAAATATACAAACCGATAAGGACGACATCGTGTCATATAGTCGTATGACTAGCTAAGGCTTTGTAATGTAAAACTCAGATGACCCCCCTCTCCCTAAAGAGGAAATACTGATAGATTTAAAAGAAATGGACGTTCGGGGGAGGGGGGGGGCGGGTCGTATCTGGCTACAAAAGAAACTGTGACCAGCTGTAAACGATGACACTCCGGTCTATTTCAAGTTATCATTAAGTGGTAATTTATGCATTTATCGATGCAAATCATATATCGGCGATATCATTGATTTTCCGGACACCGACAAAGTAACTATAAACCAGATGGTGTATCGATTTTGGAACCCTATCCCCTTAACCCATTACACACAAGTTTCAACTCTACACCGATAAAATTCGCGTCAGTTGAATATTTGAAACGTGTTGTTATAAAAAAAAAGACTCACACACACATACATTTTCTATACCATCGGGTCCAACCTGAACCAGCCCTGCATTCATGTGACAAGATGATGCAAACTCTTTGCTAATTATACCCCGCTTTGCACGCCCCTATAATCTCGGGGCCTTTCATTCAATCATTCAGGGCAAAACTACCGCTGAGCTACGGTGGGTCTTAATGGGATGCGGTGTTAAGAAACGTCTCACAGGTGGTTAATTCCCACTTCGTCTAATCCCATTTCGTCTACACTATAAAATTGTTGGTTTAGACGAAAAATTCCCATTTGGTCTAAAACCTTCAGAGACCTTATTGTGTCAATTTCCCATTTCGTCTACAAAATGAATTTTGACATGCTAAGAGTGTCATAGAGGTGTTAATGTCACAAAGGTGTTATATACAGTCACCCCCCTCCCCCCCTCCCACACACACATACAAAGTATTTTTTTGAAAAATACATAAAATCAATTTATAATTTTGAATAATAACCTCTTAAGGATTTAAAGTTTATGTTAAATATAATATCTTATTGGTTCTAATAAGATTTTACCAAGAAACAAGTTAAAAGCAATATTCAAAACTTTTTTGCGAAGCATTAAAACATAAAGGTATACGTATTTTTATGATATTACAAGAAAATATACAATAAGCATTAGACAAAGCATAATTTTTCGTACAAATGAGTAGATGAACTTTTAAACCAAATGGGATTTTATCAAAATATAGGTTTGAGACCAAATGGGAATTTGACTTTTAGACCAAATGGGATTAGACGAAGTGGGAACATTCCTCACAGGTCATCGGTTCATAGTAGGCCTACATTTGCACGTAATAAGTTCGATAGGTGGTCAGTCTGAGTATCGAACTATTGATGTCGAGATTAATCAGGCTCACCTTTGAAGAAAGGGGGTATATTGTTTTTCACTTGTCGGTCGGTCGGTACGTGTACTTCCGTCCGAAGACCGTTTTTATGTCCGGAGCACATCTCAAAAAAATGCAAGCTAGAAGAATGAAACTTCACAGGTGGATAGATCTCCACCTGTGCAGTGCACAAGCACCAAGAGAGAGAGAGAGAGAGAGAGAGAGAGAGAGAGAGAGAGAGAGAGAGAGAGAGAGAGAGAGAGAGAGAGAGAGAGAGAGAGAGAGAGAGAGAGAGAGAGAGAGAGAGAGAGAACATTGAACATTTTATTCTCATAAAGTATCAAAGGCCACTGGCCCATAGTACAACATATTAACTATTAATAGTTATGACATATGCAAACATTTCAAGATATATCGTTATTACATACACCGTTGGTCTTTTCTCGAAACATCTCAACTACAGCTGCTTGTAACTAAGATCCTGATCAACACCGACGATGTATAGTTAGTTTGTTTAAGCAACAACATGGGTTATGCCCTATGTTTTTTTTTAGTATATAAATATAAACAACGCGGAAGAATACAATATCTTATCCGATAAGGTATATCATATCCGATAAGGTATTGAATGGGTTTACAAAGAGATCAAGTCTATGCGTCTGAAAACACTCTGCCTTCCAGTCTATAGGTTTCATTGATAATAATCCAAAAACAAAATATATTCTTACTAAAGTAAAATTTATTGTAAAGTTTCACTATTTGAAGCAAGATGTTTGATAAATAATTAATTTTGCATCAAAAAATTATTCAAACTTAAAGCTAAATCGGTTTGTATACATCATTAGTTTACATCTTTGAGATTTATTTTTGACCTATTTTCGTGGAGTAAAACGTGGAAAAAACACAGAATTTAGATAAGTAACATTTATTTTATAATTTTTACTTAGTTCTAATGATATTTGGTGATCGTTCATAATGATTTATGATTGGTAACTATGTACTGCCGTTTGATTTTAGTTGATTTGTACTAAAGAACGTTTTGCCAAAGTTTTATTGACTAATCAGATGATGTTTTGATTGGGGCAAGTGTGAGCAAGTTCGATTACTCAGAGTAATAAGTCACAATTCTGCTTCCATATTAAGTATGTTTAAAAAACATGGTTCTTTGTGGATTTTTATTTATATTTTCAGGTGGATTTGAGTACTGTGTATGGATGAAAGTTTTATTTGAGTTGGTAAATACTGCATTTTACAGAAGTTAGACAGGTATGTTGGTTTCTTCTGACTTTTTTAATAGATGATACACATAGATTGCTAGTAGTCTAATGCTTTTCTCATTTGTTTGATTCATTAAGTTGTAAATGTTTTGGTCATTTTTACCTCCCTTATACCAAGTGAAAAGAAATCTTGCTCTTATTTCATTATATTTTGGACAATCAAAGAAGATGTGTTGTTCGTTCTCTGTAGTTTTAATATTATTTTGGTTCCAACAGTATGAGCAAATACGATCTGATTGAGGAGTGTTATGATGTCGCCCTATTTCGATTTGTAATTTATGTCCTGAGCATCTAAATCGTGCTAGAGATTTTCTGAAGGCAAATTTAATGTTCATATTAAGATATTTTTCCGGTGTCAATAATGACTTAAAATGTTTATAAAAATCACATCGACTAGAATTATTAATTTTTGAAGACCATTTTTGTAATGCGCAGTCTTTTAGTCGCTGTTGAAATTGTAATAGAAAATTATTCTTATCGCCAACTGTCTGACTAATCCAAACTATTCCAAAACCATTTTCAAAGAGAAGATTTTTTATTTTACTTGCCCATGTTATTCTTCCAATATCATCTAGTGATTTTAGCATATTATAGCACTGTTTAGGGTATCTGTGGTCTTCCATATATAAAATTTTACACCAATATTTGATACAGTTATGGTTGTATGTAATATTTAAAGGTAGCCTACCGCATTCCCCTAATACCATGCAATTATTTACAGTGCTATTTAGACCCAGAAGTTTTCTACAGTAGTTGACCTGTACAGATTCTATTATTTCACTATAGTCATACCCCCAGACTTGAGAGGCATAGCAGAGAATAGGTTTTACCATGGCATCAAATAGTTTGAAACTTTCCGTATGAAGAAGGTAACCATTTTTATATTCATATTTTCGTATACTTTGTATAGTTTTTGTTGCTTGAGCTGCTAGTTTGATTTTTGCTGAAGTCCATGATAACATTGGGGTAAATAATATTCCCATATACTTATAAAGGGAAGTAATTTGAATTTGTTTGCCTTTGAAAAACCATTTTTCATAATTTCTGAGGTACCCCCCTTTTCTGAAGACTATTATTTCTGTTTTACCCAAGTTGATTTCCATTCCTGTATTTGTACAGAATTCTTCCAATACATTGATTTGTTTTTGAAGGCGTGCAACTGTGTCAGCACAGCAGGCTACATCATCTGCAAACATCAAGCTTAATATTTCAGGGATTTTATTATTGATGAATATTCCTTGACCACATTTTTCCTGCAGTATCTCGCTCAAATCATTTATGAACAGTGAGAATATTATAGGACTACATAAATCACCTTGTTTTGTGCCAATATTGCAACTAAAAAAATTTGTGAATCCATTTTCAGTTTTCACTGATGAAATATTGTTTGAATAAGTGAGCCTCAAGAAACGATGTATTTTTCCTCTTATTCCTTTTTTTTCTAGTGAATCAAATAATTTTTTGTGCTTAATTTTATCAAATGCTTTTGAGAAATCAATGTATAAACAGTACAGTCTCCCACCTGGTTTTGATAAATATTTCTGTATTATGGACTGTAAAGAAAAGATATTATCTACTGCAGAGTAGCCTCTACGAAATCCTGCTTGACCTTCATCAATTTTATTATTCTCCTCTGCCCAGATGTACAGTCTGTCACTAATTATACTTGACATTATTTTGTACATAGTATTGAGTAAGGATATCCCTCTATAATTTTCAGGGTTATCTCTTGATCCAGATTTGTAGATAGGGCATATAAGACTTTCGCTCCATTTCTTTGGGAAAGCACCACTGTCAAAGATTGTATTAAAAAGTTTTGTCAGTAGAGGAGATAATTTTGAAACTGTATGTTTGTAAAACTCAGAACTGATCCCATCTGACCCTGGGCTTTTTCCAATATTAAGATTTTTTATGCTAGTTATAACTTCATCCTCACTTATTGGTCTGTTTAAGATATCATAAATGTCATCTACATCATTTGGTATAATATGGTCTTCTATCTCCTTGTAATCAATATCATTTAATAATGAGGAAAAGTAATTTGACCAAGAGTCTGAGGTGATATTTGGTATGACTTTTGTATTCTTACTCTGATTTTTTATTGTTTTCCAAAATAGTTGCGGATTGGATCGACTTTCCACTAGTTTTTGTCTCTGTTGTGCTAAATAGTTATCTTTTTTAGTTGTGCATATATTTTTGAATTTACCTCTGAGTTCTTTATACTTTTCTAAATCTGTCTTGTCATTTGTATTTCTGAATTTGTGAAGTCTATCATATTTTTCATGTTTAAGTGCCTCACAATCATCGTCCCACCATTGTGGCTGAGTGTTAACAGACGCACAAGACCCGTGATCATTGACTTTCATGGACATGGCTGATTTCTGAAATAAAGATATAATCTTTTCAACACATGAATCTACATTATTACAAGCTAATTGATTGATATTCTCTTCATCTTTTTCATAAAGAGCACAAAAATTTTGCATGAATGGCACTTGCTTATCTTTAGACCATTTGAATTTTGGGAATTTTCTAATATACATTGAATTTTTGTATCTATTTGCGGTCGCTAATGCATTCTCAAAAGATTTAAATGTAAATTGACAAAATACAGGAAAATGGTCTGATTCAGTTCTGTCTTCAATTTTGAAGTCTGTGCAATATTGGAATAACTCTGTGCTACCAACAGCATAGTCAACAGTACTTGCTCCATTGTTGGCAATACAGGTATAATTCCCAGCTTGATCTTTATGCATTCTACCATTGAAAATATGAATATTGAAAGTCCTACAAAGTTCAACTAATGACTTGCCAAATTGATTAAATTTTAACATATCCTTATTATTTCTTATGAGATTAAATCGATCACCCTCATACCTTGTCTCACCAAAAACAAAGTTTAGATTGTCAGATGGGATGAAATCGAGAAAGTCTTTGGATCTTGCATTGAGGTCTCCGCCTAGGAAAAAGGAAGCATTTGGATAATCATTTTGCATTTCCATGAAATTGTTTTGGATAGATTTTATACCATCCTTTTCCTCAATGTTTTCATAAATAACTGATCCCTCTGGTGACACATATGTAAAATATAAAATTATATTTCTTATTTCTGCTGGATTATTAATGTGAAGAAGAATTACAATGCTATCTTTATATTTCTTGTATATTCTTTCAACAAGACCATTTTCAACAATGTTATTCTTTATGAATATGCTTACACCACCACTATTTCTTATTTGCTTCTTGTTAAATTTTCTAACAGAGCTATAATGAGTGAATCCAGGAAGAAGATCATCAAAGTCATTTTCATTTCTACCCCAAGTTTCTGTGATACAAATTATATTGTAACTTTTTAGGTATGCCTTTAAATCATCATTATCTAAGTGTTTATATAGACCACAAATATTCCATATCAGTATATTGAATACAGTGTCAGTATAGTTTGCATTGTTATTTTGGTTATTTAGGCCTTGACCATTGTCCTATTTGTCATTTGTGTTTTCATCAGCTTCGTCATTGGATGCACCACTACCGTCTTCATCATCTCCATCCTGTTGAGAGTGTTGGTCACTTATATTATATTGTTTCTGTTGATAAACATTTCTTTTACCTTTTCTATTAATTTTCCTACTACCTACACATACTACTCGGTGAGAGAGAGAGAGAGAGAGATTACGAAGTTCGAATATTGTTTTTTTTTCAAGAGGGCCATGTTGAAAATAAGATTGTATATGTATCTTAACATGCTACCTTCTATAAATAGAGTTATTATTATTATTATTACTACTATAACTCTACTCACCATATTTTGTGAGTTATTTAACTCAGGTGGCATAGCTTCTGCAGGATAGAAAAGTTTGGAAATGGTGAGTTAAGAGAGATACCAAGAATCTATTGTTAAGTGCTTCAGCCTCCGAGATATGACTGAAAAATGTTAAAAGCGGTGTGAGATCCCATTTAACATACATCTACGCTTGTGATTGAGAATGGAATCGAAACGTTCGCAACCCTTGGTAGGACAAGATGAGATTTTATCAGTCGATCACTCTACCAACTCCAATGACGCTTACTTTTTGCATTATGCTGTATGTATATTATCGGTTGTTGACTAAGACATCATGAATACAGATTGGAGAAGCTGTATTTACGGTGTTTTTGGTCTCCAACCGACAAATTATTCTCCGTCGGTAAAATTAACGGTAAAACTGGTTCGCCATCTGTCGTCTGCACCGGAAGACGTGATTTTACCGTTAGTTGACTGTGAAACGGGGCGGCCCCTTTATAGATAACTAGGCGCAACATGTGGCTATTGGCTGTTAACGATTTCGATTATTTGAAATGATTTTATCAATAACGCCGAATTTTATATCTCCGTCGGCTTTTGTGTTGGGTAAATAATTACTGAAATTTACACAGATTTTGTGATAAAATATAACGAACCATCAACCCAGCAAATTACATTACTTATCGTGATAGTCTTTTGGATGAGGCGTTAAAGACAATGTCTCGTGTTTCGGTGCTTTACATCGAGCACGGTACAGAACCAGGCGAAGGCTAGTCAGTAATTTCGACATGTTTCCTTGCTACAACTACCCCTCTTCTGAGAGCATCATTCATGTAAGCAAGTGCCAAGGTAGCGATGATAAATAAACGGAAATGCATACATCATGTGTCTACCCAGAATATGTAGGTGAAACCAAGGACCCTGGTACAAAAGAAAACATCTAGTAAAAGTTAGGCCGTTAACCGGCTTCAAAAATATATATATCATTATTATTTCTTTAAGAAATGTAGAAAAATTAGGGGGGGGGGGGGAAAATATAATAAAAAAATAACGAATAAGCATTAGGATTAAAATAATCCAAAGAATCTTTCAAATTGCATATATCAATTTTTTCTCCTTCAAATAATCCGAAGAATGAATTGGGATTTTCCTTCTGAGTCTTAAACTATGTTGTCCTTAATTTAGATAATGGATAATATGTTTGATTTGTCTTATCCTTATCACCCTACTTGAGATGTAGCACCACCTTACTGACACGTCCGTCTTACAGGGTCCGTTAAATAAACAGATGTGAGGTATTATCCGGCACCCTACGGGACATGCGGAAATAATTATCCCTCCTACCCGGACACTTCGTATGTAATGTTCGGATTAAAGAGTCGTCATGTATTATTGATAATATGTTTACGTTAAAAATAAACATAAACAAAACAGACAAGGCGGATATGATCGAATCATAAAGACAGAGAAAACAAAACTTAAAAAGTGTTCGTCTTCCGGATAAGCTTTAAATCCTGCATTTGCGAAATAGTCTTCACTGTAAATTAAAAAAAAAAGTCTAAAAACTCCATACGAGGCTAGTTCTATGATACATATAGACTGAATATATTTTTTCTATATGAGAACTGGTTTTTAATTGAGTAGGTTTATGGTGTCGTATTTTACTTACATTTGTAAGTAACCTTGCTTGTCGAAATAGTAAAACGGATATGAGGTCCAAATATTCATATTGTGTGTAAGAATGAATGTCATCTTACAATCATCTGTCCAAAATATACGAATCTTACTATGTATTTTTTTTACATCATTTACACACTGAAAAGGGCCTACCAGGCAAACGTTTATTCATTGATTAGGTAACATATATTCGTGCAAACATACCCAGAAAACTTTCAAAATTAATTTATCTTGTTTTCGACACTCATTCTATGATAATAAGTCTTTTTGACTAATCTCGAACCATAAAGTATTTTTTTTTTTTTTTTTTTTTTTTTTACTTTTTAAACGGATCAATTTTTGAATAAACAATTACGGCCATAGAGAAAAACAAAAACATTGATTCATAATAAGATCGAAAATATAAAAAAAGAAAAAAAACGAACTTTTTTTTTTGCTCCCCCCCCCCCTCCTCCCACTCACGTGTACGCCTTCACCACTACAAAGCTCTTTCTAACTGCTCGCTTTACTTTCAACTTATCTCCTAAAGGCTTTTTTCTCCTTTTTTTTCATGTTCTGCCATGTAACTTGAATCTATATTTGAAATTGTGCTTATGTTTATTATTCTTAAATACCATATACATAACCAAGGTGTGAGAATAAAATATTGTTCTTGTTAAAAAAAAAAGACTGTCTTATATTTGGTATGTTAATCTCATTATTACACTTTTGTGTTCTATTTGCCTTTTTTTCGTTGTCGTTATTATGTCAAGCCTTCCATAGTCAGTAAAATTGTATACGTATTTTTCCCAAATAGAGAATTATTTATTTGACCTTTTTGTAATTGGAATCAGGGACTCTCAATATATACAAGATATATTTAGGGTCCGTGATGGAATTCATTCACCAGTAGGGTACAAATTGAAATTGAATTGTCAAAATATTTTAACTGCTACATAATAGAAATCTGACAGTAGTTTATCAAGTGATGAATGATAAACATGTGTCGGTTTATTTGTCAATCAGATTCCTAATCTAGGCCATCAGGTAGCGGTTTATCACTTACCGAAATGACACGGGTTTGGGCACACTTACCTTTCCCTTATCTACATGAATAGTACGTCGTACAGGAGAAATACAACACAGAAATCGTTGGGAAGAGGAGAAATTGACCAATCTTCAGCAAGTCTCAAAGACGATGCATTAAGAACATTAAATGACACTTTCCTTGATCGTGTTGCCGTGATATCAAAAATTGAAACATTAATACATGAACAATATTATAAGTTTTTACCATGTTTTTTGTCGGTTTAGCCAAAAAGAAATATCATAAAACTAATGCTACCCATCATACAAAAAATGCTGCATCCTTGATCATCTTTAAATCTGGTGCACATGACATAGTGGAGGTTAATTTAAGACGATACTTTGAGAATGTTACCCATCAAGGGGCCATCTGGTTGGTAAGTAAAGGGTCGACTCAAGTCAGACTGCACGGACTATTTATCTGAATAAAGAATTGTTATTCTACCTTTCCGTACAAGAGATTTCGAAATGCAATATCGGGGGATGGTATCTTCATGAATCAATCTCTTTTTCAACTATGTTTCCCGTCACGCAAAAAAGGACCATCTGGGTAGTGCGTAAAATGTCGACCCAATCAGACTGAGCGGTTTGCGAAGACTGACTAGGCTCGAAACTTTTCGCGAAGTGCTTATTTCCTGAATCTTGAATGTTAAATTTACCTACCAGCGAAAGAATTTTTGAAATGCGTCCTCTGGTTGACCAATGCTGGACCCAATCTCTTTTTCAAATATTTATTTTATAGAGTTCCGAGATGTTCTCTTTTTTGCGTGAGGGATCACATATTTCGTTTTACTGAGTTCCAAAAACGTCCCCTTTCGCCTGACGGGTCACATTTAATATGCATGAGATTTTTATAAAAGTTGAATTACACTTCTTGGGCCCGTTTTAGTAACGTCTTACGAAAAAAATAATCGTAAGTAAAAATCACAAATCGTACCTGGTGTTTTCATTCATTGTTAGATTCTGCCTTGCAATATCCCTTTGGAATCGTCTTGTGAAGACGATTCCAATGAGATGATGCATGGCAGAGCTTCATATTAAGTTACTACTGTAGAAGCAACTTTGAATTTCGACTTCTGCAAAAAATGATCGTAAGATGTTTAATTAAACTGACCCGAGAAACAGCTTTAAAAAAAGTAACAAAGGTTTCGAGCGTGACACGGACCCTTGAGTGTCTCTGATCGTGGTAAGCTTGGATACAAACAGAGAATGAAACTAGAATACTGCCCTGTCCCAAGTTCGTCGATGATCGAAACCTAAAAAAGTTCGTTTCTAAAAAAATGCAAATAATTGCTTTACAATTATGGTTAGTTTATAAATTTCACGTGTAAAAGGCTCATAGCAATGCCATTCTACTTTCGGTCGAACATAAAGGATTACTGAGATTTGAGTTTGCGTTCTTTGTTTTCATGTGCCAAACATTTGTCTCGTGTTACGGGATAAAAGGTCTATCATATTTTATTGCAATATTAACTCTAATATCCAAAACCAAACATGGAATCAACCCTTATCTGTCATTACTGGAATATATGAAAAAATTGGATTCAATGTCGTCAATTCAATCAACCATCAACCAATACAACATAACATTTGTAGATGGGGGAGAAGAAGCAAAGATTTTCTGTCATTGCTTTTAGCGAGTATTTTCCAAGAAAGATTTTTGAATTATTTTCTCTCTTGAAAAAAGAAAAATTAACCCTATTTCCGACGATTTTTTTATTTGATGAAGGAAAGGGCTTAATGTAACCGCACTGCTGCGACATTATTGGAACAGCTGTTCGCACCGAGATTAAGCTCCGCCTACCGTTAACCAAATACAGAAGTCGACCACAGTGATTGACATCTACGCATGCGGGCACGCGACTGGCTCGCGACAAAGATCAATGGGATTGACGGTTGACTGAATCCGCAATAATGACTGCGATTCCCTTGATTCTATCCGATTTCGGAATAATTTATTTTTTAAACTAAAATACGAAAATATAACAACAAATTTATAATATTAAGATCGGTAAAAGAAAGAATAGAATTGATTTTGAGTCGTTTAAAAATGATAATTAAGACATTTATTGAAGTTTTGCAAAAATGGATTTGTGCAGTTCTCGAGGACGGTTGGTGAGAGGTAAAGGGTCACGGCAAGATGTGACAGAGAATCCTGCTACCCATTGTTTGGAAACCGTTATAAAATCCGTTAGATTTCGCATATTCATCAAATCTTGCCGGAGTCTTCCGAGGATGACATCTACGTTTTCTACGTTCTGATTTTACGTTATCTTTGATATAATTATGTAAAAAATTAAATGACATGATGATTTTATTGAGGTTCTAGGCGGAGCTAACATGAATATTTAGTTAGTATATGTGGATTTGTTCGGTCAATAAAATAACCAATATCGTGCTTTCTGCTCTGGAAATCGATGCTTTTATTCTGTATATGTTGACTCAGAATCTGGTAGCAGAAATAGACTTGTGGGAGATTTGCAGGAGAAATCAATAGGACACTGGAGATAGTGTGAGGTGTGTGTGAAGGACGAGGTCTGTAAGCCGCCAGTAGACATGGTTCAGCGCGAGCTGATGCCGTTACTCCTTCAGGGCTGTGACGACTTCTGGACTTGGAGTAAAAAGGAGAAATCCCACGAGGTGAAATTGACAGGAAAACGACACCAGAATGCGCTGTTTCATCCCAACTGGTCGAACGGTACGGCAGGGGTTCGGGGAACAAGATGTCTGAACTCTGGAACTCATTACTGGGAGGTCCGCGTTTCACAGAGATTGTTCGGGACATCAATGATGTTTGGGATAGGGACGAGGAAAGCTCGGTTACACGTGGACGCTTTTATCAACATGATCGGGGAAGATGATCAGAGTTGGGGGATTTCACACAAGGGAGTGGCTTGGCATCACGGGAAGAGTCGGAATTACACGAAGGCTTTCCGAGAAAACGAGGCGACGACAGTCGGGATGTTGTTCGAGTGGGACAAAGGTACGCTTTCATATTTTAAAGACGGTGAACCGCTCGGTGTGGCTTTTACCGGACTAAATCGTGTTAATCAAGAACTTTATCCCATCGTGTGCTCAACGGCCGCAAAAACTGAAATGTGTCTTGGACGCAGACGGAGGTTGTATCACAGTTTACAAGACCGATGTCGGGCCGCCATCATTTCGAAGTTGAAGGAAGAGAAACAAATTGACTCGCTACCCTTGCCAAATAGAATGAGGAAATTTTTGAAAGATACCTTACGGTAATGTTAATATGTGTGAGTCTTGCGTGAGTTACTGGTTGATCAAGAAGGTGCCAAGATTATACGCCAAGGAGAATATCGATTAACACCTATATTATAGAGTCTGCACTTAAGAACTATTTTGTTTAAATTTACTTTCTAATGTATCAACTTCCTAAGATCAATCAATGATAATCTTGATGCTTAAATGCGATATTCAAAGGAAATGGTATAGGAAAGGAAGAAAACGATTGTGTTAAAGTCATTTTCCTTTTTTTCTTGACAGTTCTCGGCCTTCTCTGAATATCTTAATTGATCGATAACGGAATTTCAAAAAAAAATGTGTATAGACCACACATACTTATTTTCACTTTTCCCAGCTCACCAACTTCAATTGCAACTATGATTGCAACTCAAAGTTAATAAAGAAAGAAACCGTATCTTACGTAATCCGTAATCCGCGTAAGATACATTTTTGTTCTTTATTAACTTAGAAATGAAACAATATTCTATGAGAAAAATTCTATTACAGTCAATTTTTAATGCGTAGAAAATGAGTTAATGGTTTCCTTCGTCTATAAGAAAGTGTAAGTGTATAAATGTAGATACATGTACATTCTATATGTGAAAATGATTTAATTAATGTATAGATATTCATTTCAAATGGTGCAATATGTTACATTGTAACAGTATAATTTATTGTTTGTGTTATTCAGCATTCATTTTATTGTTTGTGTTATTCAGCATTCATGTATGTCAAAAAGATGATGTTTACAAATACAAAGTATTTTTTTCTCGAATCATTTCTTTTAACTAATCCATTTCTCTCTTTTTTCTACAAAATAATCTTTTTTTTTCATTTAAGTTTTTTTCATTTAAGGCTTAGTTTTCTTAGATTCTTTTAAGGCATGAATAGTTAGAGGGTTATTTGCGAAACTGAATAAAAAATCTTTCTTTTTTCGTCCAAACCATTACTAGACTAGTACCAGGCATGCTGGGAAAAATTAACGGTTATTTCAATTTTTTGAAAGACCCAAAAAAAATGTCGCCGGAATCAGCTGTTCTTTGTTTTCTTTCACAGAAAATCCGTTGCTA
Organism: Fragum whitleyi; assembly: GCA_948146395.1. Lineage (NCBI taxonomy): Eukaryota > Metazoa > Mollusca > Bivalvia > Cardiida > Cardiidae > Fragum > Fragum whitleyi. The sequence goes on along the minus strand of OX411548.1, from coordinate 50,795,442 downwards.
TAGTTATGAATTAATAAATAGACTCACAGATTGTGCGTTCGTCATTGGTCGGTCCCCAGCCGTTAGTCGAGAACCGATCAATAAACATTATTCATCTTTTGTCTCACTCGGAACGCTATTGATTTCTTAGTAACACCTGGGGTTCTATTTGTCGTCTGCTTTGTATGACAAAATAATCGTCTGTTTCCATATTTTGGAGATAATTTTTGCTCATAGACGTTCAATTTTTTTTTTAATGATAATAATAACGGGTTTAACTTTGCAAGATTCGAATAATTAAAAATCCAATGCAATTGTTAAATTCGATTCGCACGATATTAAGGCAAATTATTACTACTATTGTGGACAAAGAAAACCGCCAGATAAGCGACAGAACATCGTAATTCCATTTTCTTAAAGCTTAAGGTAGTAGACCTGTAATAGTTCCGCATCATTTTTGAACCGTCAATACCTTTAACAATGTTAACCGAGGTGTCCTAATCAAAATCATTACGCGGAAACCTTGGTTAACAATATGTATGTTCATTAACCCCGAAATGTTGCGGAACTATTACGGGTCCACTGCCTTAAGCTACTTTTTGTGGCCTACCGTTGATATTTAATGAATGTGGATACTAGCTTTTTATATTTTCATTTAATTCAAATTGACAGAAAATGATTGATAATCGCATAGCTGTTGTAAGCGTCTATATTTCTGTAGACACTTACAGTAATTTTGCGCTAATCCCAGGAAAAACTATTGACGGGAATCTCAAGATTTGTATGTTATAATGTTGTTTTCATTTCGACCTTCCTATAAGTGTTATGCGTATTTATTTAAATTATGTTGTTAAGAAATTAATATGTAACTATGGAAACAAATTTTATTATTATTTCCAAAAGGATGAGTAATTCTAGTCATATTTATTACTGTCCATGTAGATAATTGTAATATATAACATAAATTTGTATAAGACTGACGCCAAACGATTGGAACTGCCTCGGCTTATGCAATCGTTTAGCAACAAACCATCTCTCTCCCACTTGGAAAACGATCATTTTTTCCAAATAGTGTTTGCAAAATTAATATTTTATCAAACTTTGATACAAGAATGAAACCGTCAGTGCAATTCTAAAACCTCGTTACTACAGCTTTGATCGAGCTGTAATACGAGGCTCTAGACATTATCACAAACGGAATCAATCGATCGAAGAAATTAATTACATTTCAGTCTCATAAAATTGAACAATCGCGCTAACTATGGATTCAGTTATACTTGCCCAGCTTGCACTTCTGGGCTCGAGGTTATAAAACTTTTCTCAGGCTCAACTGAAAACGTTCTCAATTTTTCAATTAAATAAATGCATGAAAATGAAAGATTATATCAAGAAGTTGTTATTTAATTAAATAAATGCATGAAAATAAAAGATAATATTAATAAGTTGTTATTTATAACAACTTATTAATATTATCTTTTATTTAAATAAATCAAAATGAGTATTAAAACAGAATTTTGGCATTAATCTCAAATTGAAATTTGAGAAAATTTTGGGTTTGAGAATGAGACAAGGTTTATAACCTCGGGCCCAGATCTCAGCACGTTTCAATGACTGCTTTTACTACTGCATGTTTTGTATGCTGTTTTGGTCTATAAGATTCAAGCACATCGTAACTTCAGCTCTTATAAGCTTCAAAGTTATGATAGCGGTTGTATCTAATCTCAAAATTCTGTGAATGCAATGTGCGGGGAAACCAAAGTAATTTGACGAAAATTTCCATGTGGGAATGAGAAAACCCTTTATTTGAAACGAAATGTAGGTCGGTTATTAATATTTCTATCAGCAAAATTTACTCACAAAAATAGATGGGTAAGAAAGTGGCAAAGAGTTCAAGGCAACTTTACCGAACAGTAAGCAATGTCTTCTACTTTTCTCAAGTAATTAAATGGACCGATCTTTCTATTGTTTTATGCTTTATTATACGTGACCTGTCACCCGAAAAAAGGACCACCTATCTTTGGAACTCCTTAAATTATTTTTTTGTAAAAGAAATTGGTTCCAGCAGAGTTCAACCAGTTATTTGCATTACGGAAATTGATTATATTGAAAGGTAGAACGATCCTTCTAGATTCATGTGATATTTTCCTCGGGAAAAGGCTTGACCCTGTTCAGACTGCGCCATCCGCGCAGTCTGACCAGGGTTGACACTTTTCGCTGTACCAAGATGGTCTCCTATTTTTTTGCGTGATGGGCCACATTTTTATTTTGTATCTTATGTATATAAATTAGATTAGACGAAGACAGGCTATCTGAAAAACTCAAGCGGGCCGGAACGTGCAATATTTTAATTGTAAATAACTTATTACTTATTTATTATAAATTGTTAGTGTGTAAAAGAAATGCGAGTGATTGCGTTCATAAGTTTTCACGAAGTTCTTAATCGAATTACTTTAGACGAAGTCGTTTTTTGTTAGGATATAGCAAAAGTCTTCTTTTTGGATATTACTTAAAACTTTGATAACTTTAGCATAGCAGATGCACGATATGTTACCAACCTTTTCGCCAAAGAGAAAAATAAGTAAATAAATAATACAATAAGAAATGAAAAATGTAGTTCCATAAGGATGTATCTACAAAAATTTGGTCGAACATCGACGTAGTATCGTTTTTGATGCGTTTTTTGGTAATTTTTTGATGTCGGAAATGTTTTAGCTACAGTTAAGAACATCGTGAAATTGACAAGGTAAATGGTATTGGAGTGATTTTGGATTGAAATTGAATGAGTTTTGGGTGGAATTCAAGGGAGGTAATAGATATCGATAATTTCGTCCAAACTTTTTACCTCCCTTTAATACAATACAAGCAATTTTCTGTATGTGTGTCTTCACGTACCAATCAGACGTTTTCAATCCACAGCAATCAATAAAATCATAGAAAAAAGATCAATTTGAATGAAACTTGATCGTCTTAAAAGATTTTTAAGTGTTTTTGTACGATTTCGGAACGTTTTTGAAAGGTATGAAAGAGTGTTTGGAATAAATGATTAAAGCGCTGAGTGAGTTTTTTTTTAAATCGTTTTGCTTAAGATGAATGTCAATTTCATGATGTTACTAGCTGTAAATGTAGAAAAAATGAATCTACCTTTACACTATGAATAAATCCTAGAAAAAGAAAAGAAGATCTTGCCAAAATGTTGACGCATAAGTATAGTTTAGTATGTATGGTCAAAAAAGAGAGTATGTTATATAAATATATAATGTAAAAATATATGCGGATGAATGTGAATGAAAGTCGAGGTACCTAGTACTGACATGTGCAATATATGAATAATATTTTATTAAAGTTGATATTTTTTGTAAATATCATGCAAATCTATAGATGTACAAATGTCAGTGAGTGATCAAAGGCCCCTTTTCTCTTAATACATAAAGAGGAAATAAACCTTATCACTCACTTTAACTTGTACATGTATATAAAAAGTCTAACATATTTTCGGACGACCAAAATATCGTAACTACTGCTTGAGAAAAGCAGTAGTTACGGTATTTTAGTTGCCCATTGAAGATGTAACTTTTTTTTATTAAAACATGTGCAGAATGGAGGAATTGAGTCTCAAATACGTTGTAAAAAGATGAGAAATTGTAAAATAAGTATGGTATTTATGCTAGTGAGTAAAAAAGATGTCAAGTTTGACATCTGGGAGGGGGTAGAAGGTGTGTGTGTGTGTGTTGGCGGGGGGGGGTTTAACACTTTCCTGTTTTTTGAAATATGAGACTGGGCTATATTGAAAAAAGGTTGCAAACGTCAGTGAAAAAAGGATGAAATTAAGAGAAGATTCAAGAAACTACCCTGTTGTGGTAGAACTATTGTGGGAAAAGAAGAAATTGCTCTTTACAAGCAAGTTCTTCTTTTACGCAACATTTTCACGTAGAGTAAACTCAAATAGGCATGAATAAGAATCAGGGGCTGTAAGAGAAAAGTTAAACGACTGTAAACTTTATATTTATCGCTCGAGGGCTTTAAAAACGTCGTATACATTCTGCTATTTCTAGCTGTAGATACGAAGTTCTTGTGAATGTCCAAAATGACGCGCCATTACTTATTATCCTTATACGTCCTTTGTTAGATTCATGAAAGATATGTATCCTTTATTTGAGTTTTTTCAAATTCGTCTTATAAAGCACTAGACTATGTATTTTGACATGAATTTTAAATGATATTTTGGTGATATCGGTTGCTTATTCTTTACTGTTTCATTCGGTGACGTCGTACTTAAGGACGATTGAAACATTGGGCGGTAGGCTGTAGTTATGATGTTTTGATCGCCCAACGATAAAAAATAATTAGAACTTGAAATCTGTCATCATGTAGTTAATATCATGTATGTTAATTTTTCACCCCTTTCCAACTGTTACCCACATCTACCTGGTTAAAATCTGTCACTTTCGCAACCATATGTGACATGTGTTAATGATGACCTTGGTTGACCCCAAATTCACGTGATGTCAATCAAAATAATTTCAGAACCATTCTTTCCCCATTAATTCTTATCGGTTTTATTACGTGTACAGTGAATTTAGAATATCAAATGATAAGTAATAGAAGCATGCATGTATATCCTTTATTATGGTAATCGTTTTTTTATGTGCAATACCTATAATTTATGTTTAAAATTTATGAAAGTGATATTATTTGGATCTAGGTAATTATAAAAGTGAACCGTCACGCAAAAAATGGAGAATGCTGGAATTAAAAGAAATTAATATGGTTAAAACAAAGATTGGATCCGGCAGAGATCAACTTGATATCACTTTTTGAACTAAAGTAATATTGGAATATAGAATTATCATTATATAATCAGAAATACATCTCATTTGGAAAAGTGTTGACCCTGGTCAGTCTGCGCAGTTCGCGCAGTCTGACAAAGGTCAATACTTTTACGCACTTTCAAGACGTTTCCTTGTTGCGTGACTGATCACATATTTGGTCACATATTTATATAACTAAAATATAATTAATGTGATTTTGATTACAGTATTGATTTAGATTGTTAAATGGAAAAGATGTTAATCAACTTCTCCTTTTGTCACGGATCTTGAATTCCTATTAGTATTTATATAAACATGTATATACGTTCGGTAGAACACAGAAACCTCTTGACTACAGCTTTCTTTGGCTGTTGTTACGATGTTTCTAGTCATCCACTGATGGTGTTGTATAACATTTCTTCGCGGAATTAGAAATCCAAATTTGTACAGAAAATGTATTTAACGTGTATTTGGTGTTACTAAAAGAAAAAATGAGATGGAAAGAAAGAAAGAAATATAGGTAGGTGAAAGAAATTAGAAAGAACGAAAGCACACAAAAAAGAAAGAAAAGATGAAAGACTGGAGAGAGGAAAAGAATTGAGAGAGAGAGTTAGATAGATAGAGAGGGAGAGAAAGAGAGAGAGAGAGAGAGAGAGAGAGAGAGAGAGAGAGAGAGAGAGAGAGAGAGAGAGAGAGAGAGAGAGAGAGAGAGAGAGAGAGAGCAAAATGTGTAAATTATTTAAGTGCTATGTATAAATGTAAAAATGTAGAAAATTAAAAGACATTGAATAGACATATTTATCAGTGTTATTGTATTTCTTTTACAATCTTAACTGTTCAAGCTTTGCGGACGAAAAAAAAAAATCATCGAATGTGTGTGATTCTAAGATTTAAGTCAAGCAGTGCTCTAGGCATGGTAAGGACCATGAGAGAGAAAGAAGCGGCTACGAGGAGCTCCGGGTTCAATTGCCCTTAGCTCTTCTACAAATATACTCCCTTGGTTCTTTAACGTGCCCAGTGTAAGGCACTGATACACGCATCTGGGTTTCTTACCGGTTCACCTCTAGATGGGCGAAGGATAGCAAGTATCACTGAAAATTCCTGCTGCGTTCGGGACTCGAACCACGGACCTTAGGAATAGTGGAAAATTCCTCCTAAGCACAGCTTAATTGTTTTGTATCTTTGGGGTATTCGGCAGCCACCGAAGGTATTGCAGAATTTACGGAAAACTGAGGTGCGTTCGTTAGAGCAAGATGAAAATTACCTCTAAATGAGTATGTCATAATGAACGATTTTCGATATTTCAAGTGAAAACATTCGACGTCGTCATGACTACTCGTTTTAAGCAAATGCAAAACCATCTCCGTTTCCTCATCGAGATATCGTAAGATTCATTTAAAGCGGCTTAAAATTCTCTCTCCACCGAACGCTTTATCTTAAAAATCTTAATAAGAATATTAAGAATCTCGCTCTAACGAACGCACCTCTGGTTCCACCCCCATCGGGAACCTTCGGCGATTCCATGGAATAGACTTCGAGAATAAAAGAGGGGGAGGGGGGTGGGGGACGGCAGCCATAAAAGCGCGTCGTTTCGCAGGTGGGTTCATATGACGTCACAATATTGCTGAAGATGACGTTGCAAAACACAAATAGGTTAAAACTTGGCATATTATTTGATAACAAACATTTAAAAATCATAACATGACAAAAAGACCCCCACAGAAGATCACAAAGCGTTAAAGAAATTTGTTTTTCTTCAAGCGTATTGTCCAAAGTACCACCAGATGCCGAATTACGTATAAAATGACCCGAAATGACTACATATACGTCCGAGGTACTTTCCAGTTTACGGAAAAGTCCGAGCGATGTTCCGAATAGCAACGCCCCTTGACCTCCGTCGGGGAACTACGTTTCGAATAATTTCAGGTGTGCTAAATTTGAAACTCAAGTCAGTGAGTGTAAATGCAAGGGAGTAACACACATTACGCAATTTACGCAAGGGCGTTAAAGAAATAATCGTCTGTTGAAAAATATTGTTGATGAATCATCATAACATCGAAACTGCAGCTTATTTGAGCAGTAGTTTCGATGTTGTGATTATTCACCAGCACTCAAATCATAGAAAACGGGAGCGGACTGATGTCACATTCCACATATCGCAGTTATCCTATATATTCTAAATATTCCTTCTGAATGCGGCCTATACATTTCAAAGTCCTAGATACGCCTATGAAATGAGCGGGCTGATCTGAGTACTATGCACCACATAGATAGCTACTCGTCCAAAGTCTTTTAAAGACTGTATTATAAGCAAAACACTTTGAAAGGAACATGGGGCATCCAGCAATGTCTTTGCTTCAGGCACATTTGAAATTGCCGAGAATGTTACATGGGAGAGAATCCTATTTTAACACTAACTTTTTGCAACCGAAGTTGTTTCCCTTGTCACGGTATGATCATGGTGCTTTAGTTTATGTAACCCAATGCAGCGAAAGAGTCGAGAAGAAGCCTGGTATCGACTGGTATCAAAGTCAACTCGTGTATGTAATCGTTTATTTAGCGTCGCTACCGTAGCAAATGCACATATGAGAGACAACCGAAAAGACGGTTAGTTGTGAAATAGAACTGTCAATCAGGTTAAATCTAGACACTCTATTTCTATTAGCATCTTTATGTCCCTCTAGGCTAGGACCATCCTGCAGATATTGGAACAGATATGCAGCCCGATCTTTGCCTATATCTTCTGCTACAGAAGGAGTTTATCCGGGTTCAGCATGACAGCAGATAACAATGAATATATTTGGACAGGCGTAATCATGGTCATTCTGTGGAATACAATCAATACCAAAAAACTTCAAACAACAACATAATATATATTTATCATGATTCTAAACAACAATAATAAAGAAATGTATTTCTTAAATGACACAACGAAGACATCTTAAAACTTTAACATTCGCAATATCATAGTTGGCTTACTAAAACTTTGCCGATGATGTAAGATGCAGCTCAAATTCCCTTACATTTAGGGGTACAGCTAAGAACATCGTGAAATTGACAAGGTGAATTATATTGGAATGATTTTTAGCTCCACTGGCTGAAAGCCACTGGGGCTATTGTCATGTCGTTGTGTCCGTCGTGCGTCCGTCCGTCCGTCAGTGCGTGCGTGCGTGCGTCCGGTCGTAAACTTTTCTTTAAAAATCTTCTCCTCAGAAACTACTGGATGGATTTCAACCAAACTTTACAGGAATGATCCTTGGGTGACCCTCTTTCAAAGTTGTTCAAGAAATTTTGATCCAATGAAAAACATGGATTTAAGGGGCGTGGCTAATTTCCAAATATGGTAAAAAGTGAGTTTTCTCAGATTCTAATCAATGGATACCAATGAAAGTTTACATGAATGTTCCTTGGGTGACACTTTATCAGTCTACAAAAAATCATTATGATCGGATGGAAAATATGCATTTTATGGGCAGAGGTCATTTCTCTATATGTTATATAGTGGAAACTATATGTAATGGATGGATATCAACAAAATTTCACTGGAATGATCTTTGAGTGAACCTTTATCAGTCTACAAAAAATCATTGTGATCGGATGGAAAATATGCATTTTATGGGCAGAGGTCATTTCTCTTATTGTTATATAGTGGAAAATTTGAAAAAACATTTTCTCAGAATTTAATTTTTGGATATCAATCAAATTTCACTTGAATGATCCTTGAGTGACCTTTTAACAGTGTACCAAAAATTATTTTGATTGGATGAAAAATATGCATTTTATGGGTGGAGGTCATTTCTCAACAAGTTAAATAGTGAAAATCATTTTCTCAGAATGTAACTGATGGATATCAATCAAAACTTTTTGGTATGATCTTTGGGTGACCCATCACATGCAGCCAAGAATCATTTTGATTTGATGAAAAATATGTCTTTTAAGAGCGGAGGTCATTTCTCTATCTGTTAAATAGTTAAAACTTTGAAAATCATTTTCAACATCAGTAGAACCCCAAATATCTAAAAGTCAAGTCAAAACATTTCTTTGCTTTTACAAGAATTTCAAGCCTGTGGAGCGACTCAAGCCATTCATGGCTTTCTAGTTGAATGAAATCGAATGAGCACGTTTAGAGAGTTGTGAGTGAAATTCAAGGGAGGTAATAAATATCGATAATTCATCCAAATTGGACGAACTTATCAATATATTTTTTTACCTCCCTTTAATAAAATATTCGTATTTTTTTCTGTTTGTATGTCTTCACGTACTAATCAGACGTTTTAGTAACCACAGCAGCCAGTAAAATCGTGAAAAATTGAATAATTTGAATAAAATATTGATCGTCTCTAACTAAGTGTTTTAGAACGATTTCAGTGCGTTTTGAAAGATGTGAGTGTTCGCAATGAATGATTGGAGGGCCGAACGAGCCTATAAGAATGATTTTGTTCGAGATAAATGTGAATTTCACAATGTTACTAACTGTAGGTCAAATTCGTTATAGAAAAATACCTGGAAAAAAGACAGGTCGTGGTTAAGAAAATTCCCATACAACCCGTACTAGAACTTTGGTGACAGCTTTACCTGGATGAATGTATTCGACCCATCAAGCAGAAAGAGCCATGTAGGTAACAGTTCTCAATCAATATGTGCGAAATACGAAAGCCGATCAGGGTTGAAATTTCTTGTCCAATTTTTGAATTTGAATTTCAAAAAAGTCGTTCTACATTTAGACGTCCTTTTACCAACCACGTTTGACCTCTGATACGTCCGATCTTTTTTTTTACAAAAAATGTTTGTGTCGCTGACTCCTTTGGCGGCCTTTTTCGCGTGACTCACCACGTATGTGAGAATACCCTGTACAAAAATTCAATACTGAAAGATACAACACCAAGGTGACTTTATCAAACTGGTGTATCCGAGGTCACATCTATTGTTCTATAAATGTCGCTTCTTCTTATTTCTTCTAACGGCATTTGGCGTCGTACTTCATCAATGTAATCGAGATCTGTTAATCAAAAGAAAAGAAAGATAGGCGAAGAGAAATTTGCGTGAAGAATTATAATAACTACAGAAATTGATAAGATAATTTCAATGAAACATATTTTCAATGAATGAGTAAAGATGGTGCAAAATTTGTGCGAGATCACTCACAAATTCACAAATTCTTCTATAAATCTAGTGCTTCGATTAACCTTAAATTAATACAAGAAGAATTACTGGTACAGTAAAATGTGTATAAAGCGACCACTTATGTGACCAACCAAAAGCGCTCGTTAAAAATGATCGCTTAATACACTTTGTTTACAAATAAGAAACATTTTTATGATTGGATACGTATGTAACTTGGAATTTCTCGTTGTTCATATGTTGTTAAAACTTAATAGAATCGTCTCATTCAGACGATTCTAATGAGTTTTATCAACATATGATTCTTGACAACATTTATCAGACAAAATATATCTACTTTCTAAGGTATTTCTATTTAAAAAGGGTGATTCCTTAAACGTTCGCTTAATAAAAATAATCGCTAAATAGATGTGGTCGTTTGAGCAAAATTGACTGTATTTGAAACAAATTGATTTTACCATTGTCCTCTTTTTTCGAAAAGTAAATTCGACCATTCCAGGACTCCGAGGTAGGAATGGCAAATTCGATATTAATGTACAAAAATACCCACAGTTCCTTTTCTTCGAGTCTGAATACTTCTGGACCAAGAAACATTGTATCCAGAATTTTTACTCACCAATATCAGCGTATACAATATCCTCTTCGGCCCCTGTCTTCGCTAACATTTTGCCCCTGTAAAGACAAATATCTTTGTATTGGCTGTGAAAAGTGTATATAAAAGCCTTTTGAATAAATAAATGAGACCGTTCGACTCGAAATCGAGGAATGTAGGGTCGAGTCCCGTGGGTGGGTGGTCAAGTGGGTATGGCCTTGGGCAAGACTTTCATAACTCCTACAGTACTGGTGATTAGGGTCCAAACCTTTAGCTTAATGCATGAAAAAGATACATGTTAATCATACCATTCTGTTTCTAACAATTCATAACACTTTCCTGTTTTACAAAATTTTGGACCCGTCCGATTTCAAAGGTTTTGCAGACGAAAATTTTAAGTGGATTTAATTTTAAAAATAACCATTCAGTAGGGTAGAAAATAGTGTGGAAAAAGAAGAAATTGCTTGTCAGAAGCAATTTCTTCTTTTTTCACAATGTTTTCTCAATCATAAAATCACAGGCACGTAAAAACCAGGGATTAAACAGCAAAGGGTTAATTTTACTGAAATGCAACATCTGATTGACCTTCCATGGATCCTCTTTCAAAATGTGTTGAACCTTTTTGTGCAATAGGTAAAAAAAGGTAATAATAGGTCATAAATTTAATATTCTGATTATAATATGACCCGAATTTTTGCACTAAGTTGACAGAATTCTTGAATATTATACGATAATGTGTAACATATAACGCCGTTCACAAATCACGTCAATTATGACATCATTTTCACAGTTCCAAAATATCGCTATGATATGCTCTAAGTTCATTTACATAGTTATTCCTCTTGCGTAATAACACATGTGTTATATCAAAAATATCAAAGGAAGTTATTTCACTCTCGCGACGTAGGTCATATATAAGGAGTGATGACTAATTGTATTATTGTTACGAAAATTCTCACCATGGATCCGCCACACCGCTGTGTCCGTACGTCACATAGGGCTGATTCTCATCCGTAGCTGGACCAACATTAGCTACAAACACCTGGTTGTCTACGGCTCTTACCCGCTGAAGTATCTCTAGATGGGCCGGACCAGTCTTAGTGCTGAACCCGCCCATATAAGCGAGTAACTTACAACCTGTAAAACGCATGTACTATTTCATGACATCATTTGGGTACATTGGTTCAAGATGTATACATTTTTTGGAACAAACTTTGAAAAAAACGTACCGTTTACACACGGTAAAACCCGTTGCATTTTGCGTTTTGGTCCTGCTTACAAAAATATATTTTGCAAAAAAAGTTTATTCTATCTTTAACTTTAGTAAAGATTACTTTTAAAGGGAAATCTCATAAAACTTGGTCGAAATTTCGGCGCAGCCTTTGCGCTTTTAAGCGCGTCTGTTTTCCTGATGCATTTTTTGTACAAATTATTGTCTTTTTCCGACTCAGAATAAGGGCTAAAAGTTTGATGATGATTTATATAACTCTGGCATTACTAAACGAATAAGCTTGAAACTTGGTATATACGTTTACTACCAAAAGAGCAAACTATATTATCAAGGAAAAAATTCAAATATAACTGTTGTTCTAAGTATGCCATTTTTGGACTAACATTTGTTTGTCTAGCTCTCAACATCCAAGCACAGGCACAGGTTTCGCGATTTTCTTTTTTCTAGCACTCACTATAAACCAAACATGATCGAATCATCCCGGGCTTCGAAATAAAAGCAACGCTGTTCATACGAATATTGTTTTAAACAACTTATCGTCCTTTTTCGATTGATTTTATGTAATGCCGCACTTATCATTCGGTAGTATACTTACCCTTTTCAGCATACAACCTTGCAACTTCTGGATATCGCAGATCTAGGCATACCCCGAACCCAATACGACAGTACTCTAAAATGCAACATACAATTAATCTTTTTTCTTTTTCTTTTTTCTTTTTTTGGGGGGGGGGGGGGATTTCCAGATACCTGTTCCAAAAATGCATTTTACGCCTTCAATTAAACACAATTGCACTTCATCGGATAAATGAAGCACACCCTACACCGTTGATCACACTAGGATTCGTTTTCTGTTTTCGTACCAAAATTTCCAGTGAATATTGACGGAATAAATCTGACGGAATAAATCTGGAACCTACTTCATTCTGAAATATTGTTTTTTCACCATTTTAGCTCGACTGTGAAAAAAAGTTGGTGTATAGTGATCGCAATGTCAGCGTAGTTGAGGCCGAAGAAAAAAAGAACAAAGAACATGGCCATATCTTGAGTATTATCGAAGAAAATTTTCTTAAACATGACATGCATATTCATTATATCAAAGAGAAATAAATGTATAATTAGTATTTTACTAGGAAGAATTGGATGGCCAAATGGAATTAATATTGACAATTAGAGGTTAAACGTGATAATTCCAAACGAATTGCCAATATTTGGGACTTGTCGACCAATTTTGTTCAAGTCTTCCCAAGATCATTAAATAGAAATCAGACGGTGTAGACTGAGATCAGACTGCACATCTGTGCAGATGTGCAGGCTGACCTCAGTCTACAATATCTACTTAAGCTTTATATGAACCGTGAACAGCATGCAGAGGATTTATTCAATTATGAATCTCACCTGTGTCTAATATAGAAAGTTTGTTGCCAGGGACATTGAGTTCTGATTCTCTTATCTTTAACCTAGGACCAAGATCGACATCAAATAAATGCAGCTGTCGAAATAAACATAACAAATCTATGGTAAAAGTATGTGTAATTAATAGAAGAATAGACTATTATGTAATTTTCTCTTTAAATGTACAATTGGTCTGGCCGCCAGGCTCTTCTTTACAGTATAATTTTCAAAGGGAAATAAATCATTACAAATGTTACAATTAAGCCCCCTGTCTCTAAAAAGCACTTGTAAATACGAACTTGGATGAAAGAGGCCTATAAAAGCAATATAACAAAAATATTTTCTGAAAATGCTAACAAAAACGACTGAGGCCAGTCTAATGTAAAATGTGCAAATAAAACGCGTGGGTAGACACTAGACATGCATGTTTGTTTTAAATCAAAACGCTTTTAAAGTACTAATAAACACAGTTTCTTTTCAAATAATTGTTTTGAAAATGGATAAATTTATACTATGCTGATCAATCTTTTGAAGGCACACTCATAGTAGGTATTATTATTATCATTAGTAGTAGTAGTGCTAGAAGTAAAATCATTATTGTTGTCATTAAGACAATATCTCACGATTTATTTAATAAAAAAGTAATAAAATGAAAGTAATAATAGAAATTAATGACTTTCAATACAGGTCACTGTTTTCAAAATTATTGCACATAACTTCTTTGATTCGTCTCCCCCTTATTCTGAATTAGTTACCTTTCTAAAAATAGTTTCCAATTTACCAGCTGGATTGTAAATAGCGCTGGTGTTATATAGCATCTCAGAACCTTCAATAGCCTCTGGAAAAGTGCCTACAAACAGATGAACTCGTTTAGAAAAAGATAAGTGTGATGATTTAAAGGGAGATTATTTGCCGTGGATGTGTAATTTACAGTATACTGAAATTGGCTGATGGTAACTCTATATACTGATCATTTCATTGGAAGTGGTATTTAAGATTATAGTTACAAGACAGTGAAGACACCACATGCAACGACCCAACACTATTGTAAATGAGTAAGGCACTCTATACGGTTAGTAACATCGTAAAAATGGTTTATAAAGAGACAAGGTGTCATTTGAAGGCATGCACTCCAATTTTTGAATCTTTTTAGCAAGGCTTTTTTAGGCGAGGGAAACCAAGGGTTCCATTTAACTATAAGCCAGATTTCGAACTCACTTCAAAGGAAAAATGTCGAACCGTATGCTCACTAAAAAGCGCTGAGTCCGCGAAAAAACAACTAATTCCCAAGGTGTAAATTACTACGCCCGATACCGCTTTGCAAACAGGCGCAGCTCGCGTTTTTATAATTTTAGTTGAGTTGATTGGTTTGCTACTAGTCAATTTGTCCATTCTATCATTCCGTCTAACAATCGTAGTAATGCTGTTTTTCTAGAGGCACAAGCTCGTCGGCTCTTTCTTTTACATTGAATTGAATTCCATAAAGGAGTTGTATTTCACTTTGGGAACACAAGAAATTGATAGGGTCAATTTCTCCCTTTCCCACAATATGTACCACCCTATACTCATACCCTCGCTTTCAATACTATCAGTACTTTGTTTTCAGAAGAGCGCAATAATATGCAAGCACTGCATTGAACACACAAAGCACTTCGTGTAGCACAGAAGTTAATGACGTATACTAGACCTATTTTTGCGCCCGCGTGAGCACAAAAAAGCTACGTAGTCCACACGTTGTTCGTTATTTGACTCGACTATCTTTTTCCCAGGCAATTTCGAAAATACAGGATTGTTTCTTATGGCCTGCTAAACCAGGCCAAAAACGATCTGTAAGCGGAAACACTTAAAATTCGTTCAAGCCGATCAACATTTCATTCAAACCTATCCTTTTTTCTACGATTTGTATTGGCTGAGCACTATGGATTTCGAAGTCTGATTACTACGTGGAGACACACAAACAGGAAATTACGTGTATCTTATTAAAGGGAGGTAAAATATCGATAATTTCGTCTAAATTGATCGAGATTATCGATATTTTTTTGCCTCCCTTGAATTCCACCCAAAACTCACCCAACGCACTAATTTAATTTCATTCCAAAATCATTCCAATATAATTCACATGGTTAATTTCACATTGTTCTTAACTGGATGATCCCTTTTCTGTTTTTTCTTAACTTATCCATTTTAGCTTAGTAGTTTTGATAAAACTCACTCGCCCTTTTGTAGGATGACAAGACTAAAGCAAACCGATTTTCTGCAATGGAAAGAATCTAGCAATTTCTTTATGAATGTTTCTCATCAAGGCTATATAGTTTCTAGCACAGTGTGTACAAATGTACTTACCCCCTAAAAGATAAATGTTGTTTTCTTTAGCAGCTCGACTCAACATCTGTGTTGTTGGTCCTTTAAAGGGTTCCTTATTTTGAACGAAGTACTTTGGGTCCATCCAACAAGTGAAATATTCCTGAAAATATGAAGGGGCGTAAATCTAACAGCCTTGTTCGCAAGAAAACAAGAAGCGGATTCATAAGTCCTTGAAACCATGTTTGAGTTTCATTTAAATTGTCTTCTTTTTGATGATTTCATTGTTTATTTGAGTAGAGAACCAAAGATAGGTATGTGCCTGATATTTCGAACGATTGCACACATAAAGGAGTAAAGATTGAGCAGTGTAGACCATGTTAGAGCGCATTAGGAAGTGAGAGTCTTAAGGAAGTGGGCCCATAATAGTTCCGCAACGTTTCGGAAGTAACTCGAACTTTAACAGTGTTACCCGAGGTTTCCTACAGATTTTCATTTGGAAACCTCGGTCAAGATTGTGAAAGTTCACGAGTTCCGAAATGATGCTGAACTATTACGGTTACACTACCTTAATACACTCTGATACTTTATCTATCTACAATACGCAAAGCACTCTCTCTGACCAGCCTATGGAAAAGCACAGGTTAGCCCGAAACTGTGCTTTGCACCAATTTGAAACTGTTTGAAAAGTCTCGTACATGCCTGCATATAATAAAAGGCGTAAAGCGCATGAAAATATATTCATACATGTACATTATTTTGATAAGGACTTTGACTTCATACCTTTATGAAAAAATTAAATTATCTTCGCAAAATGAAGAATGCGAATGAATGAATACTTACATGAACGGATGAGTGAATGAATGAATGAATGAATAATTGATTGAGTAGCCCCGGTATTGTTTTCTTATTTCCCGGGTTATAAATGTTTCTTCTGCGAGAAATTATACAACATGGTTGATTTTTTTCTATGCATGAGGCACCATGGATATCTTACTCAGCCAAAGTCTTAAGCAAAATCGATCTAATAAAATACCTTTCAAGTCCTTCGGTTGGCCTGGGAGCTAATTCTCTTATCGTTTACACGAATAAAAAATCTTAAACGTGCACAAAAAATATAGAAAATAAGAACATTTTATATCAATACAGTTCGGAAAGAAAGTACATGTATTTATTAAATCATGATAGAAATCTTACCACATGAATACATACAGAAAATTGTTTTAGATAGATTGCCATATTTTTTCACATATCAGTTCATGCATACACCTCGAAGTGTAAAATACCCTCACCAGAACGATAAAACTTCGTACAGTCAAGAGCCATGACGAAGCTTCAGCTTGCATGAAACACATAGAGGGGTCTACGTAAAAGAAGTGTCTAAATTGCACCGTTCTCTAATAATAATGAAAATTCATAGCACTTGATATAGAACTACAAATCATTTAAACAATAAATAAAAAGGTTAGTAAAATATCTCATAATTCAATTATGGAGAAATAGTACATTTAGGTTGTAAATTTATGCCTATACAAAGTTAAGACTTTTTAGTGATTGGGTGTTCATTTTGTAAGAATTTCTAAAAAAAAAGTCAAGGTGTTCAAGAAAGGTAATGATTCTACCTACAGGAAGTGCCACAATTTTGGCTCCCTGTCTCGACGCCTCTCGGATCATCTTCTCTGCCTTCAGCAGGTTACCAGCTCTATGGGGCTCACAACACATTTGGATCAACGCCATCTTGAATTCTGAAATAAATCAAATTTTTTCTCATTAATTGTTTCAGACATCCTTATCCTTTCTTCTGTTATACGTTACGATGGTAAAATCTAAAACTGCCCCTCCCTGTTTATCTTAATCGTGAGAATAATAGAATAATGCGGTAAAGAATTTTGACTCATTTTGATCCTGAGGTTATTTTGTTTACTGGATTAGATTTTTTGTAACACATTTAAAATAAAGAACACTGTGCTCTCAAATTAACACATTAGCTTAGCCTAATTGCTGACTCTTTTCTTGGCGGACCATTCAAATCTAGATAAACGTGATGACCCTAGGATCATTTAGTGAAAGTTTCACCAAAATTGGACCATAATACAAAAGGAAACTTGCGTTGACAAAAAAATTGTCATGAAGCCCTCTTCCTTGACGCGGTAGAACTTCACGATGCTCCGGTAATATTCGTAAGGCCACGTGACTAGGAATTTTTTTTCAAGATTCACCCAAGTCAGTGTTCATAAATTAGGAGAAGTAGCGTTCACAAAAAACTTGATTTGAAGGCCCATTTTTCCATGACGCGGCAGAATTTCACCAAACACCGACAGCTCGCGCAAGGCCAGGTGACAAGGAAAAATTATGTGAAAAATTCATTTTAATTGGTCTATAAATATAGTAGCATTTGCGTTCACAAAATTGTGACGTACGGACGGAATGATTGACGTAATCTTGACGTCGGGACAAACGGACAGACGGAGAAGACAATACCGATATATGTTCACCTTCGGAGGCGTATTAAACACCTGCTGCCTCTATCGAATTTCAGTACAGACAGCACTTTGATTATAAACGTTCATTGACCTCTAGTCGCTGAGAAATAGGTCACCGTGTAAAATGTAAATATTGGATAAAAAACTTGAACATACCGAAGTTGCTCTGATCATTAGCAGAGAGTTTGCCGAGTGACTGATTATTCATATTTTTGCGCAATAAAGATACTGTAGGAAGATTGACCGTTTGATTGGTAAGTGCCTTTTATATGCATGTACATTGTTGACAAATTAATTAGAGTTAAAGGTAGCATTATACATGTATGTATAATACCTGCATACGGATGTCTAGGGTGTTAGAATTTAGAACACTAGCGTTAAATTTTCTCCCTGTTTCCCCTTTTCTGACTGTCTATTTCCCTCTGTATGCCGTCTCTCTCTCTCTCTCTCTCTCTCTCTCTCTCTCTCTCTCTCTCTCTCTCTCTCTCTCTCTCTCTCTCTCTCTCTCTCTCTCTCTCTCTCTTTCTCTCTCTCCCCTCTCTCTCTTCCATTCTCTCTTCCCCCCCCTCTCTCTCTCTCTCTCTCTATCTATCTATATAAGTCTCTCTCTCTCTATCTATCTATCTAAGTCTCTCTCTCTCTCTCTCTCTCTCTCTCTCTCTCTCTCTCTCTCTCTCTCTCTCTCTCTCTCTCTCTCTCTTTCTCGCCCTCTTTTTTCTCTCTCGATCTTTGCAATCTGAATCGAACGGTCAGTTACGGTTGATTGGGATTGGGTAGATTGTTTATATTGATGTCATGTCTTGCGAGATTTTCATTTGGTCAACTGAGGTCAATAACTAGGTCATTGGATCAAATTTTCAAAATTTAGAAGAAAATGTTATATGCACCCTTGAAGCCAAATTTTTAGCCCAACCAATCTTAGATTTTGACAAATTGATTATCTTGTTGTAAACAGTCAACGGCATTATTTTAGGCTGTAAGGTTAAGAATCAACAGCATTGTTTTGGCTTCCTAAACACCTTATATTTCAAAACCTGCTTTAAACAAGTTAAGACAGTTCATTCATGTGGTCGGACTGTCAATCTAGAGGCACAGGATTCGTTCCCGACGGTGCCACTCATTCTTTCCGACTATTTGTCTCTCACCAATGGGTTGTAGTACAGATTTCTGTCCTCGGAATGCGATGCTATTTTTGGACTGGTCAATGAAATATGTAACGTTCAAAATTGAGACTACAATGGGTTGATAATAGTAGACCTATGTGAGATAGCAGCTGGAGGCTAGGAAAGGATGTAGTGGTTGTACTGGTGGGAGAAATACCAACTCCAGCCGCCGCGACATAACTGAAAAAATGTTGAAAGCGGCGTTAAACTCCATTCAATCGATCATTCATGTGATAGATTAATGGTCACTATGGCCCTTTTGTTTTGTGTAAGCTAGATAAATCTTTCCTTTTTAGGAAACACTGCATAGCGAAATTCAGCATAAACATATACCACGCCCTTTGATTAAATGCCTCGATGTGCTCATATTTACTTTTTTCTGTGCAAAATAAACTTTGTCGTATTGTGTTCAAATGGAGACGTATTTCCAATGTTACGAGTAAGGGGACGGGTCTTTGCGTATTTAAAAAATTATTTGACGCGTCGAGGATTAAATCATCTATTCATACATGATAAGGCATCCCGGGTGTAATCATATTTCATCTGGGATTTTTATACCGATTTTTTTCTCATTCATTTCCAAACTTACAGATAGATTGGGTATTTTGGATTTCAAATTTAGATATTTCATTTTTCCTTACTTAAACCCAATGTTGTTGTACTCATTTGAAAGTCTCATCCCGAACGTATGGTTTCATTAGGATATAAAGATTTTAGACAGACTTTAGGCCCCTTTTCTCTGGACCCATCTACCTTTTGAAGATTTTTTCTGACACGAGCCCTAACGGATATACCAAGTTTAGTTTTCTATTATTTTCTTTATCTAGCTCGGCTGTTTTAACCCTTTGCTGTTTAATCCCTGCTTTTTACGTGCATGTTATTTTATGATTGAGAAAACATTGTGAAAAAAGAAGAAATTGCTTCTGACAAGCAATTTCTTCTTTTTCCACACTATTTTCTACCCTACAGAATGGTTATTTTTCAAATTAAATCCACTTTAAATTTTCGTCTGCAACACCTTTGAATTTGGACAGGTCCAAAATTTTGTAAAAAAGGAAAGGGTTAAGAGAGATCTCGCAATGTTGTTATATCCTGTGCGTCTTCGTCGCCGTCGTCGTTGTCGTCATGAGAACATGACCCCTCGACATGCTCACTATCAAAAGAGTAACCTGTAGGCTACTTTCAAAGGGGATAATTCTAGACGCATTTTTTGTGCGAACTTTTTAGGCATAATATTTTTAACCACTTTTTAGCACCAAAATGACTCGTGTCAAATGTATTTACTTTTGTGAAATGTCGAATGAAAGTTGGCCAAGTCCTATGCGTTTCCGTTGAGATAGCCAGGCTCACCGAATTAAAATTTGAACTAAGCAGGGTAAGGTTAATAAAGGGTTATTTCTTCCTGTTCAAAAACAGCTATTAAGCCTTTGACAACCGGTTAATGATAAAGAAAGACTGACCCTAGAAATAACTAGGGCTTTCTGATTAGAAACTAGGACTTGTGTGAAATTTTGTAGTAGATGTTCAATATTTGGCGCCCCTAAATATTAAATGAGCCTGTGTGTGACATTCTCAAAAAATTCATAGGTACGTGATGGACAGACGTTGAGTAGCCAAGGCAATCACAGAGTGCTTTATAATTTATTAATGATATGGACAGCAACTTGAGGTCTTTATCCATTAATAATACGCGTAGTAAAGACTCTTATCAGACTGTAGCTTTAAAGGCCGATCTAAGTCTTAACGTTATGCGTATATAAAATTTCTGGAAATCACGCACAGGCCCATGTATCAATACATCAGCAATCTGGGGATTAGTTGAAAACAATTGTCGGTACCCATTAAACTATAAGCACTTAAAAAGTGTTGCTCTGTCACTCGATGAAACACTTTCAGGGACAGAATTTTGGCTCGATCGATATAAAACTCGGGCAGAATGTTTGTCTGATGACATTTTCGATTAATCATTTTGAAAAAGGGACTTTCGATTTTTAAACACAGGAAAAAAGTTTTTGGGTAATTGCTTTGTTTGAACCCTGATGCTATAACAATGACAACAGTAAATATGAACTTTTATTTTTCTTAAAAAGATTGAGACGGATAGACAGCGTAAGAAAATTCCTACAATTGTAAGAGTTGAGCGATTAAGACCTACTGCAATCTTTTTGATTTCGTTTCAGATTGACCAAGTTGGTTTTTGACCATTTCTATCACAATGGGGTCAGAATGGATAAAGAACATGTGCGGGGCAGCTCTCGATGACGATCATATGCGCCTCATTCCGTACCCAACAACGGAATTGACCATCCACGTGACCGCTAAAACAGTACAGGCATTTGGATTGATTGGTACAGTCATCGTTGGACCAATCGCAGCACTCGTTAGAAAGGAAACGAGAAATTGGGACGGTCTAAAACAGAAAATGACAAAAGCTGGTCGGAACGGACTTATTCTCGGTGTAATTGTGGGACCCATAATGACATATATGGCAATGAGAAGCCAAGATCAAGAACGAATTTTCGATCGCTGTTATCGTTTGCGTTATAACAGAGGTCAAGTTCGATGTGACCAGCTGTCCCTATTAGGTGCTGGGCTTGGATCAGGGGCCGGGGCAATGACGACCGTCGGGCCATTATTCGGGGGTCTGGTTGGCATGACCAGCGGAATTTTCTTATCAGCATTCATTACTAACGCGGTCTTAAAGAAATAGAATGAATATATTATAGCGCTCATTAGAAAACTGCGTGCATTTAAAAAAAAGACTTAAGTCGTGCGTTGCTGTGCATAAATCCCTATATTAGGCTTGTAAGGTTGTTCCAGGGAAATTATTTTGACTTGTTCGCTTAAAAAGAAACCCTGTGTGTTCGGCAAATACAGTTAGTAACATCGTGATATTAACATTCACCTCGATCAAAACCATCCTGAAAGGCTCACTCGGCGCTTCATTAATCAATTAATTAATTAATTAATTAATTCATTCATTCATTCATTCCAAACTCTCAATCAAACCGTTTAAAATCGTTCCAAAATCCCTTAAAAAGAAAAAAAAATGACCAATAACAACATTCAAAATAAGAAATACAAAAATAGCCTCGATTTCACTGACTTATTTGAATTTGCAAGCGTCTGATTCGTTCATAAAGACATAGGAAGCTTTTTATGGAATGGCGATGATGTATTACCTCCTTTAAATTTCATTCCTAACTCGCATCACAGACTCATTCAATATAATTCTGAGGTCATTCGAAAATCATTCAACTTGTCAATTTCACGATGTTTCTAACTGTACCATTGAGTTTATAATTGGCACTCGCAATACGAAGAATATCCACCTGGAATATGCGAAAAGTGTCGAATCTGGTCAGACTGCACAGACGGAGGTCCCAGAAGGTCCATTTCTGATTGACGGGGCTCATTTGGGAACGTGTTTCAGTTTTATCAAGAGCTAAAACGGTTCTAATATTTCAAAACTGGACATATTTAGTAGAGTGGATTGACGATTTAACATTGAGAAAATTCCTCCAATAGCAAAACACATGAACATAAGTCATACGCTTTATCGAGATTGTCACGTTTGTGTGTCGTGCAACAGTAATCAGGGTTCATCAGTAGTGATCTCCTTTAGTTTAGGCATATTTTATTGATGAAAAGTGTATATAGAATGGTATAATTAAGAAAAAAAAATGGAATAGATTCGAGGCTAATTGAGTTCATCTCTTTTGGCTTTTTTTTTTTGACTGACATTTAGATTCCCCATAGGCTTACATCTTAAAACCCCGATAAGTATACGAAATGCAGTTAAAAAATCGTCAAATTGACAATCATCACGATCAACATCATTCTAAACCATTCATTCAGCGATCCATTCACTCATTCCAAACACTCACTCTAATCGATCAAAATCGCTCCGAAATTATTAGAAAACAGTTCGAAATCGTTCAAATCGATCAACATTTAAATCAGATCGATCAAATTATTCTTTGATTTTATTGGCTGATGTGGATTTCAAAGTGTCTGATTTGTCCACGAAGACTCTACGAAAACACACAAGCAGAAAGCTAGGTATATTTATTAAAGGGAGGTAATGAATATAGCTTATTTAGTTCATTTTGAACAAAATTAGCAATATTGAATTACCTCACTTGAATTTCACAGAAAATTCGCTCCACATATTCATTCAATGTCATTTCAAAACCATTCCAAAATCATTCGTTGTGCCAATTTCACGATATTCTTAGCTATTCTTAGCTGGAATATATGATGGTAATGAAGCAAGCTCTATTTTGTTACCATACTCATTATCATATGTGACCCGACATGCGAAAAGGGACCATTTGGGTAGTGCGTAAAGTGTCGATCCCGGTCAGACTGCGCGGACTGCACATACTGACTAGGGTTAAAACTTTTCACACTTTACTAATTTTATGAATCTAGAAATTCAAAGAATTTTTGAAATGCGACCTCTGGTTGTTCTGTACTAGAATCAATCTCTTTAAAAAAAAAATATTTTATGGAGTTCCCAGATGGTCCCTTTTCGCGTGACGGGTCATATATATGAAGAAATATTTCGCCCATGCGTCGATATTGTTTTTCACATGTCTGTTGTGGCTCATGCATCTACTCATGGCTTCCTGTTGTCTCTCACACCAGTACAACCAAAACATTTCATCCGAGCCACCATCTTTCCATCCCTATAACAATAATCTCTAGTATTTATCATTTGCCCATTGATGGGAGTCAAATGACGCTTGTCACATCGACTATTGTCAGATATTGGATGAAAGTTTTCCGAGCCAATATTCGAACTCACGATCTCAGGATTGACGGCTCAAAGCGTTACCGATTGAGCTATCCGGGCTCGGCTTCGTGTATCGAACCAGTTTCTTAAAACGGCAGCTATTTGTGCATTGGATAATCTTGTTTTTATCCTTTATACAGAAATTGTCTAGAATGATTTCATGTGTTATATTCTGAACATAAATTTCTGAAAAAAAAAATAGATATGTTGAATATAAGGATAATACATTTTTATCTTCCCTTACATTAGTCAGGCATAAGGATATTAAACTAATCGGACGAACCTTTGTGCAAAACACCTTTAACTCGTGTTTTCAAAGTCCATATATACGTACATTTACTGGGAACAGGAAAATATTGAGCAATAAATAAGGAGAAAATCTTTTCGTATTTAGTAAAAAAATCAATTTAAAATTTAATTATTTCATTGTTTTATGTCAACTTGGTTTGTTTTAACCTATTTATTTATTTGATATCTAAAGAGGAACACTTTCAACTTTTGGCCTTTTGATTTCGAAACCAATACTTTACCTTGTAATTACGAAAATCTTGAAGAGTTTAACGTAAACGCACATTCTTCATGTACGAAAACTTTGTAAAGCGCGGTTTTGACCCCTGCTATTTAGATGAATAAAAATCTGATAATTCCTACTCGGATTCGCACGTGCTTTCATAAGAATAAATAGCAAACGCTATTGAATGTAATGTATATTTTGTCAATTGATAAAATATGTCGACAATTGTTATTTAAGCATTTTTTCCACAGAGGTAAAATTCAGGTCAAATAAATCAAGGTATAATGAGTTGACAGACGACGATACATCCCTGGCTAAGCGCGAAACAGTTGTAATTGCCTATATGCTTATAGGCTATTGCAGCTGTTTCGCGCTTAGCCATTGCTTTAGCCCCTTAGCCCCTGTTATTCGAGGTCTTGTAATCATTATAAATGTAGCCTAATTACAGAAGCAAGCGTAATCTTAAGCATCACGCAGGCCTTCAGAAATTCGCCAATTAAAGACTTGATGGTGAATCAAGATAACTGGACGAATTAGGATTGTACCTTCATTAAATGCTGGCCATTCGAGCTTAATCGAAACTCATTCCAAATAATACCAATCCAAGTTTGTGCATAGATCTACTTCTCTAGTTAACGTTTTGCATTCCTGATTTTCTTGCTTCTTTTGTCGCTCCCTGTAATCTAAATTTGAACTAGATAGCGACTTAATGTTTTGTGTGCTCAAACTGAGATTTCTTTCAAATATTAGAATTAAAATAAAAAAAATGTGAACAGAATCTGAGATGGTATTAATAAGTTGCTATTTGAAACAACTTATCAATTGCATCTATAACGGTTATACATTTTACATAGTATTTCAAGAGAAGAGAATGATAAATCTTATCTCAAGTTGAAGTTTCAATAAAATCTGAGTTGAGTACGATTTTTTTGTAATCTCCGGTCTCTATTTCTTGTTTTATTCAGAACAGCATAAGTCAAAAATGATGATAAAATAAAATATACAACATATGTTTTCCCTCTGGACAATGATTCGTTGATATAATCAAAGGGAGACTAATCTAATATTGCCAGATTTATTATACTCACTTTTTGATGCCATTTTCCTCCTGTAATTTTGCCTGTCTTTGAATCTGAAATTATACAGAAAGCATGTCACCCGTCTTTTATAGAATGACCCATCGATAACCTCAGTCGTGGGTCAATATTGAAACAGGGCTCGTCACAAAAATTGATTAAACCTTCCTCTCGGGTCTGGGAAGATGCGAACATTTTATATCAAACAGCTAGATCTATTACCATTATTAAAATCATTGTTGAAAATGAGAAGTTGCTTACAAGAGAAATTAACAACTATAGGCTACATCTTTATAGCAACAACAAAATTTAGAATACGCGACCATTCAAAGATGTAAAAAATAATTCGGTAGTGTAAGAGGTGTCGGATGGTTGCTTTATGTGCGGCTTTTTGTGAAAAATGAGATTGCACCGTGTAAACTATTGAACAATTCCTACCCAATCTACAATTCCTACCCAATCTTGTGCGATTAAGAAAAAGTTCAAACAACATCGGAGTCAGGTATGACACTTTACGCGAAAAATATAAGTTTTAAAAAACGAAAATGGTCGGTTGCTATAGGGATGGTCCCTCAAGCAAAACTGTTTTTCGTCTATTTTCTTCTAAAATCTCGCAACTACAGCTTATTTAAAAAATGATTTTATGTGGGCATTAAGACCGATATTCTTGGTTCATATGAAAAAATAATAATTAAAACTTTTGATCCTCGACAGCCTGGGCAATTCATGCAGCGTGACATCGGTAGTTGCTTATCGCAACTTCAGCCAGATGGTCCCTTTTCACGTGACGGATAATATTTTTTGTTAAAATTATTGGATCTAGATGTAGGTCATAATCTAATAGTATTTCAATGGTCAAATAGTAATGTAGAAAAAGGGACCATCATAAGTTGAGCTAATTCGTATCAAAATCGATATCTTACTTAGAAACCAGGGCCCCGTTTTACAAAGCATTGTAGGACCGATTTTTACGGGAGTTTAAAATTTGAGTCCGTGAGTGACATATTCAAAAATTTCAAATGTGCGCTAAGCAAAGACTCTTGCCAGTCAGTGCATGCGCGCATTCTGACCAGTCTTCACTTAACGTTTTGTAGAAAGATAAGGTCTCAAAGCATCTAGAGACATTCAAGCAATCTTCTGATTACACTATTACGCTATCTATGCTGCTCAATGTTTGGTTCTCAGGCACTTGTCAAACTGTTGGAAATGTAACACACAGGCTCATTTCGTCGATTTTCTAGCAAAACCTCGTAACTACAGCTTTAAATAAGCTGTAGTTACGAGATTTTAGCAGAACACCGACGATTTGTGATTGGATACAAGACTCTTGATAAGATTGCGCAGTATGATCATGGTCGATGTTTTTCACTTTCTTCTGATGGTTCCTTTTCGCAGAACATGTGACTTTTACGTAAAACTATATTGTTGATATTTCGAGTCGTTAATTTTCATATTCACCGACAGTTACCATGGTTTCATACGGTGAAAATTGTACTACATTATCAGACTAGGTAATATGTAGCTAGTACCGCTCAAAATCTAGATAAAATGAAAGGTTAAATGCCAAATAATCTACTTTTTC
Source organism: Fragum whitleyi (assembly GCA_948146395.1). Lineage (NCBI taxonomy): Eukaryota > Metazoa > Mollusca > Bivalvia > Cardiida > Cardiidae > Fragum > Fragum whitleyi. The sequence goes on along the minus strand of OX411548.1, from coordinate 50,768,402 downwards.
CAACTCTTGTTTCCAGGGTGATTCTCCCTTGCCACAATGCATGTTATATTCTAGTAAGTTTGACAAACAATCAACATTTGACAAGTTCAATTCCAATTCAAATTTTGCCCTATTCTTTAAAATGATTTATTTGGACTTCAGTAAGGATTTTGAAGTTTAATTTTTCTTTCATTGTATGCCGGAGAGAAGAAACCGTACCTCTTGTCATTTGAAATAAGTTTTGTAGAATTTTTAAAGAAAATGTTTTGAATGAGGAAAATCCAAGAGAGAATGGAAGAATAAGTCCTTAAGCCGAATTTTGAAGTAAATGTTAATTGAAAACCGTTTCCAATATTAGATGAATAAAATAGAATATTCAAAAGCAATCGAGAAAAGCAGCTATTTCCATACAGTGATACTTACAGCACAGGAATTTGCCTTTACTCTATGCAACAATGCCCTGTCAAACAAGCATTTGTGCTCCGTCATTCAAAAAATGATCATCTTGGTAGTGCATAAGGTGTAAACCCTATTCAGACTGCGCCGAATGCGCAGACTGACTAGGGTTGATACTTTTCGCATCGGGCTCATTTTCTGAATCTAAAATGACAATCCTATCTCCCTGTATAAGATTTTATGTAGTTTTTACCTCCGGACAATCGCTACCGAAACCAATCTCTTTTTGAAATATTCGTTTTACGCAGTTTCCAAAAGGTACCTTTTCGCTTAACATTTAATTTTGATGAAAAAAGTAAATCCAAGATACAGCAAGAACAATAACAACGAAAAACACCACCTACCAAAGTAACAATAAGTGCAACAAAAACACTACCTATCTCAACACATCATTCAATATTTTCCATAGCAACTCAACAATTTTTTCTGGTCACAAACGTATAGTACGTAGTACGAGTGTAGTATGTCTGTAGTCTAGTGGATTGGGAAAACTGCGGAAGGAATTAACTACAACACTTAGCAATATTCTCGTGAGTATAATCTACAATAACATAGTGGCCTCGGAGATCATCCCTTTGATTTATCAAAACACATTTATAACAAAACCGATTTCCCCTAATATTCGGAGGGAATTAAATTCCCAAATCTGCGAGCAAAGCTTCTTTTCAAAAAAGCATACACGAAAAGCACGCAAGGTTAAGGTAGGCTTTGAAATACTTTTGATAAGATAAAAGGAGTAGAGGGTCCGTCTTGAGAACCTGTAAGCGGCTTGATGAAATCGATAGCAGTCTGCATTCCGATGACCTCGACCGGAGTTTGGTTTCCGGATAGTGCGATAAGAACTTAAAAGGGGTGGGGTCGGTGCAAAACTATTGTAAGTGCCTATTTTATATGTAGGCACTTACAATAGTTTTGGACTGATTTTTAGAAATTCACAAAGAATATAGCTCTGGGTTTTATAAATATACTTAACCAGATACATGTATGTACTTTGTTTGTTATCAATTGGTGGGTGGTTCGATCTCTGATCTAAGAAGTCGTAGAGGAAATTCGGAATTCCTAAGAGCCAACTATGAGAAATCAACAAACGCAGATAAATATGAAAAAATATGGACCTTCCCCCCCACCCCCCCCCCACCCAACCCCTCCAAATTAACATTGAAAAAGAAGTAGTGACTGACTTCAAAACATCAACTGCAACCAAGACTGCATCCGTCACACTGATCTGAAGTTATTGTAAAATTAGCCAAATCAACTTAAGGAAATTGTGATTTCTTATCTACCTAATAAACCTCTGACTGGCCGGTCGGTGTCAGTTTTTGATAATATGGGAGATAATGGAAAAGGTAGACTGGTAGCCGTCTCTTAAATAGAGCTACATTTTTAAATCAAAGTGCTGTCAGCACTGTAAATCGTACATCATTGAGAGGCTGGGATAGTGCAATAGTTCGCCAATCAAAAGGGCTCAAATTTGGACAATAAGAGTTGGTAAAATCTTTAAATTTGTGAGTTTTTTGTCTTAACAATCCATCTTTTCGAGGACATCGCCAGCTCATCCAACCTCGTGGGTCCGATTTTGAAAGTTTGCTGATTCGATAGCCCTCTGCTAGTCTAAATTATTTCTTAGCAGATTTTTACGTTGTTATAATGAGCACGCGCCAAGCTAAAAGCTTGTCTGTTAATATTATTCCTCTCTCTATAGAGTTTAAAAGCCTGTTTAGCAACAAACATTTTTCATTAAACTATTTACAATTTTGATTACCAACATGTTTGTATTTCAAGCATTGGGTTTTCCCAAATACTGTAAATGCATTTTCCCTCAAGAAACACGTGAAATCGCCAACTATGCTATTTATATCTTTGGTTTCTGACCAATCGATTAAATCTAGCAGCACTCTATGATTATTTATGAGTTGTTCTAAAAATAGATCGCTCTTACTGCTATCCTATATCAGTTTATCGTATGTTTTGGTCGGTTTATTTGTTGTTGAATAATTTTTCTTCATACTCAAATTTGAATTTAATGAAAATAGGATTGGAGCGTGATCAGAGTGCTCATTGAAATCAAATATTTCAAAATTACAAAATTATTTCTATTTGTTAACACATGCGAAAAAAGTAAACTTCCCACGCTCCCTGTTTGAGTGCAGACGACTATTGACTAATGACAAACAAGTTAATTGACACATTTCGAGCAGACGATGTCCATCTGAATTTACACGTGGCCTGAATTTACGCGTGGGTTTTGACCGAGTGATAATCATAACAGAATTTGATTGGTTGTCAGCCCTACAACTGGTAAATGACCGTTCGAGAAAGTTCAGAGCAGTAATATTGTAAGTGCTACAAATTAATTATACAGTTAACCTATTGTACGTTTCAACTCCTTTACTCAACCGAAAATCTTGTTATAAACACTGAAAATAATAACTGGTAATTACTAAAAGCGAAAATTACATCAAATTTTGTATTAGCCTCTTCTCTATTTGTCGAAAAGTAAATAAGGTATAAACAAAGTTTGTAGATTGTGACTGAAAAGGCCGTTTCTTCGGTGTTTGAAAACACATACTTTGGTTTGAACACATTGCTCAGAAGATAATGGTAAAAATGTACTGGGTCAAACAGACTGGATTTCTGAAAAACGGTAGATATAAATCTACTGCTTTGCAGTACGATTTAAAAATGAAATGTAAAGTCAATGTCTAGTTTCTCAAAACAGATTTTAGAGGCCGTGTATTTTAAAGAGAAGTTAGGCCATGTTAAGTACTGGAGGGTTGGACTTGGTTATCTACCTTTTTACAAAACTTCAAAAAACAAGGCCTGAATCCTAGGCTATGGAAAAGGATGATCTAGTAATAAATGCGTGGTGTGCCTTATATATTTTCAGTTTACCAAATACTAACTGACAGCATGAGAGCCAGTCTAACAACAGGAAAATTTTCGATTCCAATAGTAAATTTTAATTTTTCCTTAAACAAAATCCACAAAAATCGTTTCCGCTTCAATATCAGGCGAGAAATGATAGCATTACTGCCCTGCGTTCAGGATGACCAAACGGGGCAAGCGCACGTGCAAAGCAGGGTATAATTGGTAAACTTTTTGCACCGTTTGGTCATCCTAAACGCTGGGCTGATTTGTCTGTTCGAAGAGCTGATAGAAGGCTACTGATGCCCAATCTCTCGTATCGGTTGGTCTGATATGAATCTCCTTGTTTCCACGTCGTTGCAGATGAACTAATTAAACTGTCTTCTGTCAACCGCAGACGACAGTTTTGAACTCTGTCCTCTCGTTTAATTCCACGCATTTCTCTGGAAAGAAGAAATCCAATTTATTTCAAGTGAAAAATCGATTCTCATAAAGACCATCTAAGATATTCAATATTTTGTCACGTTCTTCAACGATTACCAGACAAATTATTTCTGGTTGGATCCAAATTCAAAGAAATTGTAAAACGTGTTGTATGAATGGTTTGTATGAAACAGTCTATATACATGTACTTTAATTAGCTAGTATATAAATCAACGGCGCTCATTATTTGAGGTCATTCTTGCATGGTTAGACTGGCTCCCGTCCCACTGATCTGAAGTATTGTGAAATGAGCAATTTAACAAGAGTGAAATTATAATTTCTTATCAGCTTTTATTTCTCTGACTGGCCGGTCAGTTTTTGAGAATATGGGAGGTAATTTAAATGGTAAAACATGGGTGGTGTACCTTATTTGACACTGACAGCCTGGGAGCCAGGCTAGTGCATAGTCAGTAGCGTCTTCGAAAGCCAAGGGTTCTAACTCCTCTATGTTCCTCACGTAAGGAACATAGTGGAGTTAGAACCCTTGGCTTGCGAAGATGAGTGAGTAGATGTCATTTTAGTTATAGGTATATTTTCAAAACTGAGCTCTGACCCAGGCGTTGAGTCCATTACCATAGGTGTATGAGTAAACCTTAAGATCTAAGACAAGCACTAAGTTTCATTTGAAAGGCAGTTTGTATCTGTTTTTTATGTCTGTTTTAACTTTTTTGAAAGAATAGCAAGGAAATTTAACCGTTAAATGTAGATTTCACGGCTCACCTCTCAAAATCTACCTATAGTTATATTTTTGATGTACATACATGAGAATATATATTCCTGTATACACTTTACTTGTGTTGGTACTGTACTTAAATATAAACAAAGCATACGACATGGTGTCAGAAGTGTGGTGCCATAAACTCACCGGCACAGCAGTCTTCATTAGGGCACCCTCTTCTCAGTCGGGTAATTTTACCATTCTAATCAATTTTTTAAAATTTCAGAACAGCAAGCTTGACCTTCTTCACCTTTTGTTTGTTCTTTTTGGTTGTCGCGTAATTCTTCTTTTTACGCTTATTGGCCCCACCACGGAGACGTAGGATCAAGTGTTATGTGGATTCCTTCTGGATATTGTAGTCGGACAAGGCCCCGTGAAATTCTATCTTCACATAAATATGTGATCTGTCACGCAAAAAAGACCATCTGGGAACTCGTAAATGAATATTTAAAAAAATAAAATAGATTGGTTTTACTACAGGTCAACCATGTGTCACATTTAAAAATAGTCTTTAACGGGAAGATAGGAAGTTTAATTTAGTTTCAGAAAACCAACAAAGAATCCGACCCTAGTCAGCCTGCGCTGAGCGCGCAGCCGGACTAGGATCGACGCTTAACTCATCACTCAGATGGTGCCTTTTGGCCGAACGGGTCACATAAACAATATGGTAAAGTGATCTTGGAGATTAAAAAAGCAAAAAACTAAAATATGAGCCTTTGCGTGACATTTCCAACAATTTCACGCCCGCGTGATGGACAGACATTGAGCAGCCCGGATAGTCACGCAGTGCATTGAAATTAATCATGGATTGTGAACAGCACCCTTAGGTCCGAGGCCATCTATTGAGCGCGCAGTGAAGACTCTGATCAGACTGTGCGGCTGCACAGGCTGATCTGAGTCTTAAAGTTGCGCAGATGTGAAATTGTTGGTAGTGTCACGCATAGGCTCATATAATTTTGTTTATTTGCATCGAGCTTGACAGTTAAAGAAAAATGCCTTAATTTCAATATTTTTTTACAAATTTCAGCAATTGACTATTATGTATTCCTTTAAACACCTTTCATATATATAATTCCTATGAAATCACGCACAAAGACGCGCTCAATTATCAGATTTCTATTGATTTAATGGACAGGGGTCAGTTTAAGGTCAATAAAAATAACCCATACTATAATCGATCTATTAGATTGTCCATTGGACAATGTCAATGTTTACGTATATCAAAGTTGTAAATTATCTGATGGATATGCTACATGCGTAAATTAATCGTTACAATTGTATTATGTGAATTCTTTTCGGCATTTTTCATAAATTATCAGTGCATAATTATCAATCATTGTTTTTGGTCTTGACATTTGTAAAATCACTTTTTTTCGATTTTCATAATCAAATATTACTTCTATTTCGTATGAGACATGTCGCACAAAAGGATCACATCGATAGCCCAAAACATATCCGCAAACTCATGACAATGATGTGATAATCCTAAAACTTTTAAGTCATGCAAATATTTAAGCAAAGTCACATTTCAAAAAATTCACTTCGTCAAGTCAAGTTTAAACTTATTTCTAATGCCGCTGAAAAAAAACTTCCACAGAAATATTCAACAAAACGGCCGCTATCTTATCACAGTTGGTACAGCGTCAGAATCTCGATCATTGGTCTTAGACTCAACCCTGAACGACGGAAGACGCACTTTCTGACGTTTGCCTCCCGCAAATGAGAAGATAATTGCTATTTTGTGGGATAAGCAGTTGGAGGCGCGGACAAAATGACATGTTTATATTGGTGAGAAAAATACAAGGAAACCTAAGTTAGGTGCTCCAGCCGCAATATGACTCAACATTCGTTAAAAGCGGCGTTAAAGCCTATTCAAACAATCGAACTCTTAAACAATACTGAGGTAATGCGCCTCGCATTATCAATTTTCTAATCTACATCACTCTTGAGAAACGAAAGACAGGTGGTCACGTGATAACATTTCAGAATCACCAAAAGAGGAAGAACAAACTGATTTTTTTCTTCCAATTCTAGATTACCAACGCTATCTTTCTAAAATAAAAAGCCATAACCACTCTTTCACAATAAAGCAAACAATGTGGAAAGGGGAGTATAATTATGCTGATAGCCAGTATTGTCTCTATCTTCCACGTCGTCTCTCTTCGCATCATACAAAAATAGATCAATAAATAAAAGTTAGGTGACAATGGAAAGAAAATATTGACTTTGGAAAGAACTGACGAAAAGTAACTTCATTGAGTCAGCGCCCGAGGTTATCAAACTTTTTTCGTGCTCAACTGAGAACATTCTTAGAATTCGAATTCAAAAAAATGTATGAACAAAGAAGATAATAATAATAAGTTGTAAATAAACAATCTACTAATATTACCTGTATGCTCACACATTCATACCAGTTTTTCAACAGAATTACGGCTTTCATCTCAAGTTAAAATTGAGAAGAGAATGAGAAAAGTTTTATAACCTCGGGCCCTGGTGTAAATTTTTGGTAAGCCTAAATTTGAAAATTGGCATAGTTCGCTGTGTTTGTGCTCGTATAAGGCCCATTCGGAACATCGCTTGGACTTTTCCGTAGTCGGACGTAAGTGTATTAATTTTGGGTCATTTTTTTAGGTCTTTAGGCTCCTGGTGATTCTTCGGTTAATACGCTTGAAGAAAATTACATTTAATTCTTTCCGATCGTCTTAGGAGATCTTTTGGTCATATTATAATTTGATGACAAAACGCAGTAAATTGATTGATTGAATGGAGTTTTTTAAGCCGCTTTCATTATTTTTTCAGTTATATTGCTGCGGCGGGAGCACCTAATAATGGATTCCTGGTATTTCTCTCGCCAGGACAACCATCACATCCTTTCCTAGCATCAAGCTGCTATCTCACATAGGTCTACGATTATCGATTCATTGCTGAGAGCAAAACGCAGTAAAATACTAGGTTTTGTTATCAAATTATAATATGCCCACTTTTATTCTGTCGTTGATTTTATTTATGCAACGTTAGCCTTAGCGGGATCAGTTGGTGTTTGTGACGTCATATAAACTCACATGCGAAATGACGCGCTTACATGGCTGCGCCCGTATTATACCCCATTCGGAAAATCACTCGGTCATTTCCTTAAACTGCAACAGACCTCGGATGTATGTAAGGCGGATGGGTATGTAACAAAATTGTGCATTTTGTTAGGCGGAAACAGTGTAAGAAAAACTAGCGCGAAAACAACCGACGATATCTTAAAATTTATATTTTTAAAAGTAAATAACGGCTGAAAAACCTTAATTTTTGAGAATGGCGACCATTTTCAAAAATTAAGATTTTTCAGTCGTTATTTAAGAATCTTAAGATATTTATATAAGGATACCATAGCTTCACGCCAATGACTTAAACGAGTAGCGCTGGCGACGTCGAATGTTTTCACTCAAAGTTTCGAGGGCTAGCACCATTTTAACTGACTTCATCGAGTTTTTCCCGTAATTTTTGAAAATAGTCCGTCTACACAGGGTATAACGTGCCACGCCGACACCAGAAGGTTCGTGGACACCTGATCGAGTTTTGCGATACGGAACTAACGGTGGAGCAACTTTTTGACTGATTTGTAAACCGAAATTATCATTTTCATTTCAAATTTAGGTATCACTGTCGAGATAAATGGTTCTTCTTTTAGGAAATAAAAGTAGAGGGTAAAAACTAAGCCAAATGAGCGAGTTCTAGCCCTAGGAGTGAGTGACTTTGCTTGATTTTTAGGTTTGTCATTAATTTTTTGTCAAACAACCTGACTATTCTTAATTGCTTGTGATTGTCTAAGAGCATTTATGTGTCCTCTACACGCATACCAAATTTCTCGGCGAAAGATCCACATAAAGCGAAGATATTCGTACTTTTATTGGCCTGGGTAGCGGAAAATATGATAACAAGACACCCCCTATCACAAATTCTGGTGTCGATTTCCAATCGAAATAAATTCAGGCGGTGTCTAGTAATCATATTTTTCGCTACCCAATCAACCATTGGATCTTCAAATAATAACCCGGTTCGGCATACATTGATCCGACATTTGATTAAAGTAATTGTGACAAGAGTTGTTTGTCTCCTTCCAATGGGTGTATGATAAGTAATATGACTAAGTGGGATGGTAGCTGGTGGCTGGTGGCTCGGGTGAAATGTTGGTGAGATGTTGTGGTTGTACTGGTGTGAGAAACAACAGGCAGCCATGGGTTGGTGCACCAGCCTCAGCGATATAACAGCAACAATGTTGAAAACGGTATTTAAACCGAAACAAGCAGGACATCAATCAATAGTGTATAGTGGAAAATCATTGACATGACTGACCGTAACCTCTATTAGCATACATTGCATGCTTGACTGATTGTCACATGGTATCTCCGTTAGGTCTCGTTTAACTTCGTGAACCAAGTTTCAAAATATATACCTATTAAATGACACTGTGATGAATAGACACTTGTCATTGCACGTGGAAAGATTAAAGCATCAGAAGACGAAAGACAGTGGTTCTAGTCACTATGACAGCATATTTATTTTTCGTCTATGTTTCAATCCATTTTATACATAGGCGTAACTAGAATTTTGAAATTTATACGCACTAAGAAGGCGACAACCAAGGAATGTGGACTGTGACAAAAGACGAATGCCCTTCGTCCTTTCCCCTTTTCTATGATTTAAGGGTTGGTGAATAATCAAATATCGTAATGTAATAAGCAGTAATAAGCTGTAGTTTCGATGTTATGATCATTCATCTACGATATTTTTCAACAAATTATTATTTCGTTTACTTGCGTAAATTGCGTAATGGTATTTACGCCCTGGTAATAGACTTTTTTTCTTTGGAATAATGTTGAAGATTACTCAATGCGCGGTATGTTATAAACTTTTTGTTTTGCCCGTTAGTTTCTTTTTTTCTTCAAATTGTTTGAATGGGGTTTAACGCCCTTTTTAACATTTTTTCGGTCATATTGCGGGAGCTTGAACGCTTAACTATGCCGGATGCCTGGAATTTCTCTTATGAATATTACCACGACAATTCTTCCGAGACTCCAGTTGCTAATCTCACATATGTTTTCGAGTATCAACCAAGTTTGCCCTTTAGACCATTTAAAAGCGTCTTATGTTTTCCATATTTGAGTTCAGGAGATAGAATACGATAAATGAAACGCGCTATGCAAATCAATTATTGTCATTCAAACACGAGATATCTCGTCAAATGGGGCTTTCAGGAAAAAAAGAAGAAAAAACTGCAGACACACACACACACAAAAAAAGAAAAACAAAAGTGTTGTGAGAGCAGTTTCGATCTCATGATCCCTATACTTAAAGTCATTCGACCAGACCTCTCGACCACACAGTCAAACAGTGTGCACTGGTACTAAATTACATTATACAAACATTCCTAAAATCCATACACTACATCGATTTACGATGTTTTTTTCGAAAACTTGCGGCTACCCTCGGTGATTAATGTATTCATCAGTTAATTTATTCATTGCATAAAGGTCAAGTCATGTCAATAATTTCACACTATAAGACCCGTAATCTTGAACAGTCTTATAAGACCCGTAATCTTGAACAGTCTCGTAATCATGTTTTACAAATAAATGAACACGTTTACATATTGATTATCTTTCAGGTGAGTATTTGTTAACGAAATAATTTAAATAGAATGCGGAGGCTAATCAGATCTTAAAGAAAGTATGTTTTCAGGCAGCATTACGAAAAAGCATCCAACTAGGGTGCCTAATTCAAGGGCGTAGCTCCCATTACGCATTTTACGCAATTGCGTAATACAAACAAATCCTCTTTAGAAAAATCTGGTTGGTGAATGTTCATAACGTTGTAACTACAGCTTATTCAAGCTGTAGTTGCGATGTTTGATTATTTACCAACGCTCAAATCATATTAACGGTGAGCCGGGGTGTTTAGTCACAGTCGGCATATCGCCTTTATCCTATATTTTTTTCGGTAGTCGCTTTCGAAATGCGTAAAAAATTCAAAATCCTAGTTGAGCCTATGCTTATTCCAACTAGGGCGCCTTTTTCGAATCCAGGGCTGAAACATTTCTCTTCTTTCTGATCGATTGCATAACTGTACAACAGTGTATGATTTATGAGCAATGAACTAGCATTTTTTCATTATATAGTATTGTCGACCTATATACTTCATATCAGTTTATTGTACATGCAATAAATGTGAGCCGTCACGCAAAAAAGGGAAATTTTGGGAGTCACGTGTCGCATTTAAAAAAAGTCTTATACATGAAGGTAGAATGGCCATTCTTGGATTCAGAAAATCCCTCAAGTTCAAAAAGTGTCGAGCCTAGTCGTCCTGCGCAGTCTGACTGGAGTCGACACTTTATGCGCTACCCAAATGATCCATCTTCTCATGACGGGTAACAATTAACCCTTTCCTGTTTTACAAAATTTTGGACCTGTCCAAATTCAAAGGTTTTGCAGACGAAAATTTAAAGTGGATTTAAATTGAAAAATAACCATTCAGTAGGGTAGAAAATAGTGAGGAAAAAGAAGAAATTGCTTGTCGTAAGCAATTTCTTCTCTTTTCACAATGTTTTTCTCAATTATAAAATCACAGGCACGTAAAAAGCAGATATTAAACAGCAAAGGGTTAAACCTGCCCTGCGTTCAGGATGATATAGTGGTGCAAAGAGTAAGTCAATAATACCCCGCTTTGCACCTACGCTTGCGTGCAAAGCGGGGTATAATTGGCAAACTGTTTACACCGTTTTGTCATCCTGGACGCAGGGCTGTATCAATAGTCTGTATGCTGTTCGAAAACATTTAATGCATCAAAGACAGCGTTTTAAAAATTCCAAAATAGCCTACAACTTTTACGCTCTTGTTTCTCAGCCGCCGTCATGGTACAGTTGGTAGCGCGTCGGGCCGTCAATCTAGAGGTCCGAAATACAACAGCAATCCGACGTGATAAAATACTATAAAGTAACCATACGCAGTTCTTATTCCATCTATGATTTTTATGAATTTTTTCGTTCATTGATCAAGTGATCATTTAAAACAACGTAAACATTTTCCCTTAATAGTTTCGTTCACGTACAGAAGCGTTAACGCGCCGTCATGATCACGTGACATCACTCTATCAATTACCACACGAAATTGACAAGAGTAAATTGACAGGGTTGCGAATAAAAACGTCAGCGTTATATCCATCTGACAACGCGACGTATACTGGACAAACGGTGATACGGTGACCCTGGGAGTCGAACTGGGACAATCGTGAGAAAAGGAACTATATTTCGGGTGGATTAAACGTTTTTGAAACGCTTGATTCAGTGTACAAGGGCCTTAAGTTGCAAGAAAAAACGTTTAATAGGATCAATTTCTAATACAGACATTATCAGTTTTAACTTAATTGATTGTTTCGTTTTTTGTATTTCATAGCAAAAACATGCGTTTACGTTACAAATGAATCAGAAAGAGATTGTTATGTTAAATTGAAGATAAATAGAAACAACCTTCAGAAAATCGGATATATCTTACTAAAAAAAAAAAAAAAAAAAAAAAAAAAAAGACAGTGTGGTCAAAAAATCGTTTTTCTTTCGGATTTGATAAAAACATTTAGTTTCTGGATTAATAGTCTCGAAATGACGACAAAAAGTGTAACTCGCGTATGCAGTTTGTTTGTAACTTGTTTTCTATTTGTGAACGTGTTTTGTGGTACGGTTTATAAGACGGTGTACAGAGAAGGGAATGGTGAGTTAGATCCATAATTTTAGTTCTGTCAATCATGATGCGTGCACTCTGATTGGCTGAAAATTTATATCATAGTTCTATAAGAATGTGGTTTCATTATTTAAAACCCTTGACATTGTTGCTTCAAGAAAATAAATTATAAGATATGAAGTAAAGTAAGGTGATTAGTTTCACGCCTCTATGAAATAAACTAATACTCTCTTCATATCTAAAAATTAAATTGTGCTCTTCAAGTTTCGTCTCTTCTGAAATACTTATTTCATTCGCAATTGAATACAAGTTTGTGTAAGCATTTGTTTAGTAAGCTAGCGCACAAAGAAGTCCCGGCAGAAATCTGTTTCATTTTGGAGAATATTTACATTTCTTCTTGATGATGTAGAATTATAAGATATGAAGATGTCATGTTTCATTCCATGGCGGTATGAAACTAAAAGCCTAAATCACAGGTCTGTATGAATACGCCTAAATTTTAGATTCATCCCCAATGTTTTTTTTTTTTTAAATCTCCCTATTTCTCTTAAGACGAAGACAAGTTTTGTGTTAACTTAACTTTTAACTTAACTAGGCCGGAATCGTAATTAGGTTTTTAATTTCATACCTCTGTGAAAAAATCCTATACGTTTCCCTTCTATGTTGGACCTTTTCTGCTACGAGATAATGGAAAATCTTAAACCTACACAATATTCCTCTATATCATAGAGTGGCAGATTAAAACTAGGTTTGACTTGTTTGAAACAAGTTGCTTGGAAATTCGTGGTATTATTTGATTACTTGAAAGGGGGCGGAACTTTACCAACTGATAGGCTGTCGTTTTTTGTCAGCTATTGGCACACAATTTAAATTGGGATATTGTTATTCAGCCAATTTTGGACATTCTAAATGACTCTAAGTTCGATATTTTGAATAAGCTTTTGTTGTGACGGAAAGATTTGTTCACCAGGAGCTCTCTATTGCCGAAATTAAAGCACAGAGTTCAAAGCAAGGACTCTTTTTGCACGAAAACGGTTCTCAAAGTAAGGACTCTCTTCGTACGAGACTCAAACACAAAGTTAAAAACAGGGACTCTCTTCATAACGTGACCAAAGCGCAAAGTTTTTAGTGAGGGTACTCTTTGTACGCGACCTAAGTATATAGTTCATAGGCCTTCTTTTACCATACTTAAGCACAAAGTTCATGGTACGTACATTCTTTGTTTAAGACCAAAATATAAGGTACATTGTTAGGATCCTCTTTTTACGAGATAAAATCATAAAGTTCAATGTTATATTACTCTTTGTACGAGACCAAAACACGAATTTCATAGCACAATACTTAAGTATGAAATCTTTTGCAAGGATTCTCTTATTTCGAGAAGCATGAAATCCATGACAATGGCCTCTCTGCAGGAAACCAAAGCAAGACTATCAAAGCCTTACTTTCTACGCGAATAAAGCATGAAGTTCGTAGCGAGAATTTACTTTTATGAATCCGTTCGCAAGGTCTCTCTTTGGACAAAACAAAGCTTGGAGTTCATATCAAGGGCTCTCTTTCTACAAAACTAAACAAAATTTCTCGTTGTTCGAGAAAAGCATGAAGTGGATAGCAATGACTTCCTTTTCACGAGATTAATGTCTCTACTAGTTTGTGTTTGCTATGGATTTCAGACAATATAATGATTTTCAAAACTAAATGGTTGTGTTAGCGTTATCAATCAATATTGTCCCACGGAACTGCCAGTGCTTTGATTTTATATGAAAAAATATATTTGACCCTTTCTAACAACTGTAGTTGAAAAAATGAATAACTATAGGTAGAATACGCTATTTTGACCTCTCGTTTGTACAGCAATGCATTGTTTTCACAAGTCACAAGTCATAATACCGTATTCGAGTAATAGCAGGTCAAAGATTGATTCCGACTCGATAGCCCATAACTTAGAAACGGTTGATTAGTGATAATGTGTAATTATTTTCTGAAGACTGATCACTATTGTTTAGGTCAACACTTACTCCTCTCTGTGAAAAAATGCTAAAATTTTCCAAAGAGAAAAAAAAAACCTATTATCAATTTCAATCACCTACAAAAAGGGCTAGAGTTTAGAGGCCGTGTTAAAGCATTAGAATCGAGACTGTGCTTGGATTAAAATGCGTTTAAGGGGAACCACATTCGGTTTTTCCTTTTCTTTTCATTCTACGTAGGTACTCAAATTTCACATAATTGTGACCCGTCACGCGAAGAGGAACCATCTGAAAAGTGCGAAAAGAATCGATCCTGGTCAGACTACGCGATCTACGCAGTCTGACCAGGATCCTAACTTTTCACGAATATTAAATTTCCTAAATCTGGAATGAATATTCTACCTCCCTATATAATTATTTCCGCAATACGTCTTCTGGTTGACCTATGCTTGACCCAATCCTTTTTTTCAAAAGTTATTCGACTGAGTTCGGCAGATGGTAAATTTTTGCGTAACGGGTCACATATTTGAATCCTCTTGCTAAAATAGACCTTAGGGAAAGTTGGTAAACTGTCCACCCAAGTGAGCCTGTGCGCACTGCGCAGGCTAACTAGGGCAGGAACTTTTCCTACATGGCTGATTTTTTTTTTAAAACTAGCGTGCGGATTCACTATTTCGTAAATTGTTTCTTAACTGCCACCTCAGGTTGACCTCTACTGGAATATCTTTCTAAATTAGTCTCGAGATGGTTCCTTTTCGTCATTTGTTTACTCACCCGGTTATTGTTAATCATTTAGTGCTGAAACGCTTTCTTGACTGAAAAAGAAACTTAAAGCAGTTTATTGAAAGGGCTCCCATTTGTACGAGGCAAAAGCAAGAACAGGTGCAAACCAATTTTTATTTCAAAGTTTTAATAAACTTTAAGCATTTGAGAATTTTGGTAATAATAAGGCCGAAACTCTAAGTCAAAGATCTAAACTCAGTCGTTTTTGCTTGCATTTTAAGAAAATATTTTTGTTTTAGTTCTTTTGCAGGCCTCTTTAATCGAAGTTCATTTTAACAAGTGATGAACAAAAAACAACTCTTCTTTTCACAGACTGGGAACTAAATTAAGAGTTTTGCAATGACTTTCATACCCCTAACAACTACTGTTATAAACAAACTGTAGATACGAGATTTTAGAAGAAAACCGACAGTATAAAGAAAGAAGGCCTGTCCATATTCACTACCTTAAGCTGTCACAACCTCAATTTATTGCTCAAAGGATACGCATCGAGAACTTTTCCCATATATTGCGTTACAGACAGACTTTTTTGAAAGTTTCAATTTTCATGGGAATGCTTGTTCGTAAAATCTGGCTTCAAAGCTGTCCGCTTCGAGGTGTTGGATAGCATTGAAGATGAAATTCGTACTTTTGATTTAAACGATTGATTTGATATGTCTATCATGTTTGTAATTTTTCTTTTGTAGCGGAGGCAATGCATCTTTTTGTCCATCCATTCTTAAGGTACTGGAACCGAAATAAACTGAGCGCAAAAAGCTTAGTCGTTTCCTTTCCGATGGGATATATTTCAAGATATGATTCGTCTTTCACAAAAAGTTGACATTAATTAATTTTCTGTCCAATTTCCTTCAGAATCGAATAATTTTATTATGTTAGATGAAACTGGTCAGTCGCAACGACGTGATTTATAAGGCCGGTAGAATGGAAAAGTTACACAGTTTAAACAAGGGACGTTAGTTTCATTTTGTATCACATTAAAATGTTTTCTGTGATCAACACCGATATTGGGTATCTTGTCACAAAAAAAAAAGAAGTTGGTAAGAGTATGGCATCTTTCTGACTCTACAACAGCATCTTTACACCTAACTCACAAAAATGCAACAATTGTTATATCAGAGACAACCCGCAATAATTCCGCAACGTTTCGGATGTCACTAACATTAACAGCGTTAACCGAGGATTCCTAATGATTTCATAAGGAAACCTCGGTTAACATTGTGATTTTTGTAAAAGATCATGAGTTCCGGAATGTTGCGGAAATATTTGGGGTCTACTTCTTTAACCTAGAAAGATGCTACTTCCAACTTATTTGAGTGACATCTGATATGTCTTTTTTTTCTTCACATTGACCATACGTTGACTACAAATGGACACTTTTAAACGTAACGGATCACTTACAAACCAACCGACATTCAGGGCTTATGGTCCTTTGATTTAAGATGTAACACTATGGTGACGAATTGAATATGATGCATTCAATACTGAGCGCATTCAGGCCTTGGCCTATTTATTCTGCAAGACATCAAACAAGTTGTACAATTATCAAAATGACTTCAATCGTAAATTTTGCTTAAACATCACTAATTTGTTTCAAATGCTTTCATCCACGAAGCAACGCGAATTAATCACAGTTTTAAAATTTCCTCGTATACTTGTAATGAAAAGGAACACTACATGTGTACACATATTTGACAGCAATGTTCAGGAATCAATCAAAATTGAAATAGAAAGCTTTAATTTCTATGGAATTACTTTGTTATTTGATCATAACTTACTAATTTAGTAATTGTGAATACATACCCCAATTGTAATTACTTTACTAAATCCCTTGCTATAACAGACATAACTTTAGACAACGCCCGTTTGCTAACATATAGAGGGGACCTAGGCTATGGCATTGCTTTACTTTCGGTGTTGCCTAAAACACACAAAAACTTGTGCTAATTTGGTAGTTTATTTAACAATGTCTGCAATTTTTAAATTGTTTGGTCATTTTTGAGGTTTGTTTATTTGTAATTCAATGACACTTGTAGATTTTTTTCAAATTATTCCCTACATTGATTAAATTCTTATCATAATTCTAAAACAACTAGGTCTTTAATTATTCTTTTAAAATTGTGAGAAGCACAAATACAGCAGCACTTTCAGCATGCCAAATAATCCATATTTACCATTTGTACCGACTGCTTTGAGTACATGCTATAAACCTTCTCATTTTCACTCCCTCTGTCAAACACACAAACTTTATTTCGTTCTTTCTGCCTGTGATCTATTTTTATGTGTTGCTTTAAAGATCTTGGAACAGCAGCTTTTCAAATTGAAGTTATTATTTTTTCTTCAATTTCGACATCAAAAGAACGCATAAAAAGAACGAATGTTTATTTGTTTGTATTTTTAAACCTCATCGGTCATTTGCTTAATGTTTATTTTTTTAAGCATCTAGATGTTATATGTTTCAAAGTGCTGATGATAAAATGATTTTTTTTTTCTGAAATGCGCATAAATGGATTTGCTAGATTTATTTACTAAAAATCTCGTGTTTGGATGGATCTTTCAAAAATGTGACCCGTCACGCGAAAAATGATCATCTGGATAGTGCGAAAATTGACGATTCTAGTCAGTCTGCGCAGTCCGAAACTTTTTCCGAAATAGAAACTTTTCGCAATCAACTATTTTTTTTTAATCTAGAATAATCATTCCACCTTCCCGTGGAAGAATTTTGGAATTGCGACTCCTGGTTGGCCTGCACTAGAACCAATCTCTATTTTATTTTTTGTTGTATTATGGAGTTCCCAGATGGTCCCGTTTCGCGTGACGGCTAAATAACCTGGATCAACACTAACCGTTCCATACAGTTCAGTGATGCACACCTACAGTACTTATAGCCCTTTGATTACATTTTTTTAAATTTCTTTACGTTGGTTCTTTCTTCTATGTATGTGATCTTTTCTTTCCGTTTTCACTAGATCTTCCTAAAACTTACACTACCTTAGCCATTCAATATGCTTATTCTTTTCAGTAAGTTAAAACTCTCTCCATTTTCAAATCATAGACCCCCATAGCGAAAACTATTGACATAAAAGCATAAATTTTACTTCATTTAGATCTTCATTATACCTTTAATTATCAATTTCTTAAATTCTCTTATGTAAATTTCCTACAAACTCCATTAATTATTAAAAATGATCGAGAAGCTGAATTTAGATGATCAATCATATTTTTTCTGAATCCTCACGTACATTAATCCCTTCAATATTCGTAAAAAAAGCGGATGGCCGATCCTTCCCTCAATCGGGAACCTTCGGCGATTCTACGGAATAGACGGAATAAATACGGGCGCAGCCATGAAAGCGCGTCATTTCGCACGAGGGTTTATATGACGTCACAAACATGAACAATCCCGCTAAGGATGACGTTGCATAAAACAAAATCAACGAAAGAAGAATAATGGGCATATCATAATTTGATAACAAAACGCAGTGTCTTACTGTGTTTTGTCATCAAATTATTATATGCCCAAAAGATCTCGAAAGACGATCCGAAAGAATTAACAAAATGTGATTTTTCTTCATGCGTATTATCCGAAGTACCACCAGGAGCAGAATTACCTAAAAAATGAACCAAGCTTACTACACGTCCGAGGTACTTTTCAAGGTACGGAAAAGTCCGAGCGATGTTCCGAATGTCCTTCCCATTTACCTCCGTTACGTTACGATGGAATATAACAAAGGGTCTGCAATGAAATAATGTTTTATTTCCTCATCACAAATTTTATACATTAAAATGGCTCTCTCGGCGGCCTAGAGGTATAGGCGCTCGACTCGTGACCTGGAGGTCCGTTGTTCGAGCTCGACCGTCGCCGGGGTGTGTTTCTGGACAAACATTTCACAGCCAGTCCCAGTTCAAACAGATGTAAATTTGCGTTGTAGTGGGTGTTAACAACCGAGTCCACCAGGATCATGACTGTGCAGACTGACTGCGATCGAAACTATTCTGACTTGACTGATTGCCTGAATCTAGATTGATCAATATTACCCTCTTATACAATCATCTACAGAATTCGAACTCTACCCCCCCCCCCCACCCCCCACCCCCTCTGCTGGATCAAATCTCTTCGTCAGATATTTACTCGAGATCTCAGATGGTCTATGTTTAGCTGACGGGTCACATTTAGGAGTTTTTAGTCATCTGTTAACATTTACATTTCTTGTATGACATAGTACACTGATACATCACGGCCGATTCATTCAGAAACGGGCTTGGGAAAATAGTACTTGAATTACATGTGAAAAGATTTCGGGTCCGGGGTTTATGCTTTATTTTCTTCTGGTTTGCCCGAGAAATTTTACTGAAACTTGCCCAAAGTTGAGTTTTATATGTGACCCTTTACGCGAAAGGGGACCGTCTGCATAGGCATTGAATTTGGCATGCATGTAAGGTGCACGCCCTGAATATAGGGGTTTGGGGCCCGTTTTACTATACGTCTTACGTAAAAAATAATCGTAAGTCAACATTACGAATCGTACCTGGTGTTTTCGTTTATTATTAGATTCTGTCTTGCAATATCTCATTGGAATCGTCTTTAGAAGACGATTCCAATGAGATGATGCATGGCAGAATTCCAATATTAGTTACTACTGTAGAAGCAACTTTAATTTTTGACTTACGCAAGAAATGGTCGTAAGTTGTTTAGTAAAACAGGCCCTTGGACCGAAAAATGTACGGTTCCATCCCTAAATCTATGTGCACCAGAAATCTTTCATCATCAGATTGACATATTAAATTTAAGCGCAAGTTAATATTTAGGATGTGCTTACAATATCGCTCGAATTTTTCGTAAACTGGAAAGTACCTCGGACGTAAGTGTAGTAATTTTGGTCAATTTTAAGGTAATCCGGCCCCTGGTGAAACTTTGGTTAATACGCTTGAAGAAAAGCAAATTCCTTTAATGCTTTCAGTTCGTCTAAGGAGATCATTTTGGCGTATTATAATTTGAAACCAAAACGCAGTGAAACGCTGCGTTTTGTCTTCAAATCATAATATGCCCAATTTTAACCTTACGTTGATTTTGCTTTATCGCAGCGTCATCCTCAGTTGTGTTTGTGACGTCATAAAAACCCACGTGCGAAATGACGCGCTTCTATGACAGCGCCCGTATTAATCCCGAGGTCTAGTCTGTAGAATCGACGAGGGTTCCCGATTATACACTCATATTATTTTCGGGTGTACGTCTTTGTACAGTGCATACGATTTCAGTATTCTATCGACCCAAAAGGTACATCCACCATATATCTTTTGCATCTTAAAACCTCACGCATATGAAACAAACTATTTGTCAATTACTCCCACCATCTCTCGATTTCCAAGTGATTTTATCGTCAATAGGTTGAATCGGTGAATAAAATATCGAATTGGACTTAATTTTACGTTCATAAATTTGGTAGCTATCAATAAAACCACACAAATTTATTCGCATAGAATTAAGAAGGGAAACGCGATGTTAAATGTAACATAAACTTCCCAGTTTTCACATTACATTTGGGTAAATAATTGCGAGATAGCTGCATTTTGTTCAGAATAACCAATCATGACCGAGAGCCCTCATTTGAAAATCATATAATTGCATAAAAATGTACGTTTTCGGATAGTTTTATGAACATTCGTTAACGGACAAAACCTGTGGATTAACGTGGGTTGGGGATGGGGGTGGGAGGCTGGGGGAAACGTGGATTGATAAATAGTGCCGTTAACGCTCGGCCTCTATTCTTGAAAATTCTTGATCTGGGCCTTCATGCACTTTATCAGTTTTTATGTATTACATTGATATACATGTTGAGAATAAATAAAGACGCTTATCTTATTCCCGCGTTTAATTTACCAAGCAACTTAGGTACAGGCATAATTGACGGTGCAATGCATAATAAAATTTTCCGGCATATGTAGTGGAATTATTTTGACCTTAACCTGGCCTTTGTGATTTAAATAAATCAAATATCGGTCGTTTCCCGTCGGCAAAATACGACTTACCACCACAATTCAATCGTAAAGATTGAGTGCACGTGTTACTTCAGTAAACCCATTACCGCCCATGTTTTTTTTTTTTTTTTTTTTTTTTTAATAATGTAACGATTAAATTTGGGCACCGTCATAAACATGTGAATCTAAACATTTATCGAGTCTCCTATTAGATAATCTTTAGACTAGGGCGAATAAGAAATACAAATTTTCAAATTTCTTTTAATGTCATTTAATTTTGGTTGGAAATGAAATGAAATCCCCTCTCCCAGTCGCAAACAAGCAAAAAATGGGGGGAGGGGGGGGGGGGGTATTGACTCGTCTGCTTCTTAACTAGGTGCCCTGTATTCTGATATACTATTAACTCAACACATAGTTGGATTTTGCGCAGTATAACGGACGCCAATGCTTGGTCGCAACGTGCAGGAGTATCATCGGAATTTTATTCATGAGCCTAATCATTTATTCTGCTTAAAGGTCAGGTTCAAGTTAATATGCCCTCGATATATATTAATGTGTGAATTTTTCAATCTCTTTTTCAATAATTCTGAATTAAGTCACGCCCGTAAAAACATGAATTAACCTTATATTTTAATATGTTATCGCATTGTTATACAAGGTGCATTGGTACTTGGGCGACCGTTTGTGCTTCGTAATCCAGATTGCATATCTGAGTTTCTGCATCGCCCCAGATTGGACATAAAATATAATGTCATGTTCCTTCAATAGCAAGATGAAATATACATCGGTGCATTAAGTTTCGTGTATTCGTTCTTTCTAGCAACGTGATCAGTGTTTCGAAATGACCAGAATTTCTTAAATCAAAACAGGGAGAGTAAATATGAGTGACCCAGACAACGGCAGTTTTCCGTTTGTTTTCAGACATAAAGCAGACTCATTAACTTTTTCATAAAATTAAAAGTAATGAAAAATGATTTACTAACGACCATGCTGTCAAAATTATGCAACGGAAAGTCGATGTCCGCCAATACACATATATCAAAGTGACACGCGAAATACACATCTATCATCGACGGACTCCGCGGACAAAAACGGTCACTTAATTGGTTAAAACACTGACAGAATGATTGATAGAAATTTGCACCTTCTCGGACATGGTTCTAGTAAAATGTGACCACATAATTATCTACCGCTAGAGGGCGCAAAGGCCGGATGTTATGAAAAATAAAATCATGGCCGCTAGCGATTGTTGTCTGACTGCAAGTGTATTCAATAAAAACTAATTTGATTTCTTGTCGGGCGATGATGTAAAACATACAATTACTTTGTACATGATTTGTATTGTTTTGTCTTTTATTTGCAATAAACGTCTCAACCTGGCCTAGTTATTTATTGGTGTGGTCAATCGCTGTGGCTGTCAATTAATTTATTCCCATAATAGAAAATGAAAGTTATGAGGCATGTTACAAGCGCTCTTTCTATAAAATGTTTTGAGATTGATATGTATTTTATGTAATTTGGAAATGTCTCTAGACTTATTTTTGGCTCATCTGTGCACGAATGGCTCAATGTGAGCTATTGTGATTGTCCAATGTCCGTCGTTAGACGTGCATCGTCCGTCGTCCATAGTTTCTTAAAACATCTTCTTCTCCTTAACGGAGGTCCAATCTTGATGAAACTTGGCAGGAATGTGCTTGGGTTAAGCTCTACCAAAAATGTTTAAATAAATGAAATCACCCTTAACTCTGTTTGCATTAGCCACAAAAACGGAAAATATAGGAAAATCTTCTTCTCTGAAACCAGAGGGCAGACAGCTTTCATATTAGGTAGCATACTTTAGTGGACCTCTACCAAGAGTGTTCATGTTAAGACCGTGGGGTCATTTTTGGGCTCCACCCGAGCTCCACTTGGGCATCCCTTTTTGCTCGCCAGAGCACGAAAGGTCAAAATAGGAAAATTTCAAAAATTTTCTTCTTTGAAACCAGAAGGCAGACATCTTTCATATTTGGCATGAATCATCATTTAGTGGAACTCCACCACATTTGTTCATATTAAGATGCTGGGGTCATATTTGGGCTCGACCCGGGCACCTCCCTTTTTACATAAATGAAAAGAGTAAAATTCTTTAAAAGATCCTCTTCTCTGAAACTTGAAGGCGGAAAGCCTGCATATTTCGTAGTAGCATAATCTATTGAACCTTTATCAAGCATATTCATTTCAAACCCCTGGGGTCATATTTGGGCGTCACCCGGGCGTATCCTTTTTTACATGGAAACAAAGTGCGAAATCTTTTAAAATCTTCTTCCCTGAAACCATTATGCAGAGAGCCTTACATTTTGGACCTTTACCAATTTTGTTCATATCGTGTCCCTGGGTTCATATTTGGACTCTGAATGGTCTCCACCCTCTATTTTACAAAGACTCCAAGGAGGAAATCTTAATAAAAAACACAACTTTTTCTCTGAAAGCAAAACGCAGGGACTTTTCCTAAAAGTTTCAATTTAATTGAATTTAATCAAGTTTATTCACTACATGCCCCTATGTTTACATGAGGGTTGTGCCCAGGCATACCCTTTTTGCTCTTTGCTGAAAACATTCCGTGGTATTGATCTTATGTAAATTATCCCCTCGTCTATTTGACTGATGTGAAGTCCAAGGGAACAAAAGACTCGGGTGGGCGATCTAGGACCATCATGATCCTCTTGATTCAAAATAAAGTTCTTGTAGACAATGCCGAAATAGAATTTCTCATGACTTATATAGGTAGTTTTAGCGCGGTGAGCCGTGAATTTTACTATTAACGGTTAGATACCCGTGCTATTATTTCGATTTATTTTTTACAAAGGATACAATTTACCTTTCATAAGATTTTTTTGTTGCTTTTCTTAGATCGTAAGACGTACTCATACATGTACTTCTAAAAGTGAATTGAAGGGATCACGTTCAATTCCTTTCTTATGCTTTTCAAATAAACCAGATATACCTATGGTAATGGCCTCAGCGCCTACGTCAGAGCTCAGTTTTGAAATACACCTATACCTTAACCAGCAATTGAAACCATTGCTTCCGATGGGTTATTTCCTAAAATAAACTATGACTTTCTCATAGAGAACATGAATACTTTGCAGAAAGTATGACAGTTGTCAAAGCATGATATTTATTATAGAATGATTTTGCGCGCTGAGTCGTGAAATCTACCATTAACCTTTAGATTCTCGTGCTATTTTGTTGAAAAAGATTAAACAGGTAAAAAGAAAAAAAAAAAAAACCTTTCAAAAGTTTCAATTTACGAAAGTTATTGCTTGTCCTAAATCGCAAGGTTTACTCATAACTGTACGTTCATAATTGAAGTGGAAGGATCAGATTCAATTCCTATCATATGCTTGAATATGCCCGATATACCTAGGGAAATGGACTCAACGCCTACGTCAGTGCTCATTTTTGAAAATTTACCTATAGATAGCCTTATAGTGCAATTACTAAATTTGATTTGCTCATTGTAACACAACCTTTATTAATAAAGGAACACTGTCACGAGTTTCCGAACCACGAGGTAAAAAACTCGCATTAAAGGCGTGACACATCGATGGCTCAGCGTGAAACAGTTGTAACTCCCTTTAAACACATAGGGAGTTAAAACTGTTTCGCGCTGAGCCATCGACATGAAACACACGATTTTGGATGTCCCAAGGTTGATGTTCTGTCTATAATGTTCCCTCGGTTAGGAGATCTTTAACATCTAGATATAAGGTTTGGTTTCAGTGGCGAATCCTGAAGAGATTTAGAAATCCAAATAAACCCTTCTGTAGCCCGTTACTTCGTAATTTGCAGGAAACATTGTATCATGTTTTGTTTAAAATCTCATATCAGATTTCAAAATGTTCAGATATATGTTTTATATGGCGTGTGGAACGTTGCAAAATTCGATAAATATTTTTATGTGATATGATTTTATATTTATATTCTATATTTTTTTATTTATATTCTAAAAATATTTTTATGTGATATAATTTTATATTTATATTCTATAATTTTTATTTATATTGTATATTTTTTTTATTTATGTTCTATATTTTTATTTATATTCGATAACGCGAAAAAATTATATCATATAATTTTTTTTTCGCGTTATCGAATATAAATAAAAAATATAGAACATAAATAAAAAAAAATATACAATATAAATAAACAATTATATCACATAATTTTTTTTGGCGTTATCGAACATAAAAAAAAAAAAAAAAAAAAATAAAGAACATAAATAAAAAAATATATACAATATAAATAAAAATTATAGAAAATGAATATAAAATTATATCACATAAAAATATTTTTAGAATATAAATAAAAAAAATGTAGAATATAAATATAAAATTATATCACATAAAAATATTTATCGAATTTTGCAACGTTCCACACGCCATAGTTTTACAGTTTAATTCATATTTTCAGGTGTAATACCCAAGCCAGGACAAACAGTTACAGTACATTACAGAGGTGCGTAGACTATATTGCCAAAACTTTAAGAAGCATCCCTAATATAAAGAGTACATTTTTGTACAAGAGTAAGAAATCAGAATATTTGCTGTAATTCCAAACTGTCGAAACGTGATCAGTGATGGAAATTCGGTAGGATCATTTTTACAGAGCTACAGATAGAGGGAGTATTTTGGATTTTAAACCAGTATTTCAGGAATTATAGCACAAACACTATGATGTTGGGACTCATCGGAATCGTCTTGCAGAGACGGTTCAAATGAGTACCAACAACATAGGGTTTCATTGAGAAACAAAGATTTTAGATTGGCCCTACCCCCTCTTATCTGTACCTCTGAAAAAATGGGTATTTCCAGGAATTATAGACAACAGGGATTTCTGTAAATTCAAGAAGAGTGCAGTTATTTTTACATTGAAGTTTCAGCTTAGTGTCATTAAAGAAGATTTCATTTTTTGGAGGTTTTCTGGACGACTTATAAGCCTTATGAGATTCAAACAGACTATCCCGTGATTCCCACTAAATGTTGGATAAAATTTTCTCGCTAAATGACCAACAAAATGGACATTTCTAATGGCTTAACCTACTGATCCAGTCAGAAATAGTTTACATACGGATGTTGTTTGCCTGAAAGATGGCCGCTGAACAGTGATCCGTTCGCGAGAAATACAATAGTGCATGCGTCCAAAAGGTTTGCGGCTACGCCATGTGGTCGTAAAATGGCAAGATCGAATTGTTTATGTGACTTGTCACATGATATGACCAACTCGTAAATATACTGCACGACACGTGAGCAAACTGGACAGTCTGATAAAGACTGAAAATTTCAGTTTTTTCAAGTTCTTTTGAGTTAAACAATCGCTTTTTGAATAGATGAACGATTTTGGCATATTTACAATTTATAATCACCACAAAGCTACTCTGTAGCAGTATATCTGATTGTCCTTCAATACGATTTTAACTTCCTAGTAACGTCCTTTCCGCCACCGTCATAGCGCAGTTGGCAGCGCGTCGGTCTATTAATCTAGAACTCCCGGGTTCGATCTCCGAAGTCGGCACTCATCTTTTCCGACTTTTTGACTCTCCCCAAAGGGTTGATAATCGTAGACCTACGTAAGATAGCAGCTGGAGGACTGGAAAGGATGTGATGGTAGTACTGGTGAGAGAATTACCAGGATTTCATTTTAAGGTCTCCAGCTGCCGCGATATAACTGAAAGATTATTGTAAGCGGCGTAATATCCCATTAAAAATTGTCCTTTCCGCCAGGGCTGCGTGCACTTTCAGTATGGTACTCCTACAATCGAAATAGACAGAAAGCACAAAAAGCCATTTCGTTTTTGCACTGTTGTTTTCAAAGAGCCATATTTCAACACCATGGTTATTATTTTTTACACCAAAAAAAAGAAGAAATCAAAAAAGTTCTGAAAAAGACCTGTGACAAATTATGCCAAAAGGACAATCTGTGAAACGCGTCAAGTTTCGATTTTAATTACTCACGTGACATTCAGGTTGGATCGACGTCTTATTTACTCAGAAACCCAGAAAAAATGACTTTCTAATAGACCACTGATTAAGGCACTTTTTCAGAACGACAATGAGCGTATACACACAACATCTCGTTATTATTATTTGCTGGATTTTTGTTTTAAATTTGTGAGCCCGTTCAAACGAAAGAGCTTGCAGAAATGTAGACCGATTCTGATGATATACTTAACTTTATACCAACAGTATACAGGGTGATTCATAATGTCTGTTATACTTCGGAAATGTCATCAATTCAATGCATACAATATTCATGCTATTATTATGACCCCCTCCGAAAAACAGCGGGTAAAATACTTTGCTCTTGTCAGTCGGTCGGTCAGTTCGTCGGTCGATCGCTCCGTTCGTAACCTTTTTTTTTGTCAGGAGCATATCTCAAAAAGTATTCAAGCTAGAATCATGAAACTGCACAGATGGATAGATTTCATTAAGGAGAAGTGCAGTGCATACGAACCATAACTCTAGTCATCATAATTTGTGGCGTTATTGTCCTTTTTTGATTGACAAAGAATATACAATTGACCTGCTTTATTGGAGGCATAAATGTTTTACAAATTTCTCTTGTTGATTTATAACATAATTTTCATTATTCCTTAATTAAGGGGAAAAGAATAACATATACTTAATATGACGCCAATTTTGTGATATAATAGTGTCAATTCTCTTAAGTTTGCAGTAGCAGAGCCATACATTGGTCTTTGGTAGTTCACATTGAATTGCAGTCTTGAGTTCATTTGATATCTTTGTATTTCAGCTTCGATTGGGCAGCGAAACTGCATTTCTGGTTTGTTAAAAAGGACAGTGCCTTCCAATAATGAGCTGAACAACTTCAGCTGCCTTTTGCCTACAATGTTTACAAACTCTTGAACATAGCAGTCAACTTATGACATATTATATGACGTCATGTGGTCAACATTCTTCTCTAATGGTATCAAACAAAATTTTGATACCTTCATTCACTGAAAACAGTTAGAAAACTTGAATCAAAACATACAGAAAAAAGAATTGTCACTTCAAAAATGTAGCAGATATTATAAATCACCCTTATAATATGACCTACGTCGCGGGAGTGAAATAACACCGTTGAATATTTTTGATATTACATTGGTGATATTACACTAGTGGAAAAACTATGCAAATGAGTCTAGAGCGAATAGCAACGCTATTTCATAACCGCGAAAATGACGTCATAATGTTTATATTGTTTTAAACGGCGTTATTAATTTCACAGAAAATTTAAATGTTGAATTTTAAGAATTTCCGTAAGAATTCAGATCATATTATAAATAGAATATAAAATTTGTGCTCATAAAATACAGAATTTATTGAACTTGTCATCTAAAACAGATAAAAACTCGGCGCAGCCTCGTTTTGGTCTGTTTTTAAAGACTCGTTAATTAATTTCTGTATTCCATGACCACTCATTCAATATCCTCTATTTATTATATACTTAGACAGAAATATAACTTTGTGCTGACCCATCGACGTGTCCTGTCAAAGATAGATTTTTTTTCTTTAAAAACAGCCCTCTTTCTAGTTTATTATTATTATTATTAGTAGTAGTAGTATCATTATTATTATTATTATTATTATTATTATTATTATTATTATTATTTATGGGTTTTCAGGACTTTCGAGAAGTAGATTTCGTTCCCGTAACTCTTTTTCGAAAGACGGGATCGACCAAACGTTAATCACTGTTCATATTTTGACATACCGTAAGGTAGAATGATCGTTTCTTGTCAAGGAAATGTACCAAAGCGACAAGATTCGATACGGGTCATCCTGTATAGTCTGGCCATGCACCGGTATTTCCGGTGACATCCCAGTTAAACCTTTCTTGACATTTTGAATTTGATATGAACCTTCCTTCATTTCTCCTTACAACTTTCATGATAGTGTATTATCGCAACTTTGTTTATAGTTTAATTGCCAAAGGCTTTCAAATATGATGAAAATATGAAGTGTGAATTATTACGATCATTATTCATAATCGTTTGTCATTTATTAGGCGAATAGTCGATCGATTATTGTAAAATCACAACCTTTGACCTCAAAGCAAAAGTACAAATTGAAGTTCAAGAATTCATTTCTTATTCCTTTGAATTATAAAAAAAACATAATAATATAAACCTTACACACAACAATGGGATCACATGTGTCTATCTTTTAACCTTGGGAAAATTATGGTTCTTTTAATTAAAATGGTATTTCATGACCATTCATTCAATATTTGAGCCTGTTCGTGAGATTTCCAACAATTTCATATATTTGCAAAGCAAAGAATCCGACCAGCTTGTGCATTCGCTCGGTCTGACCTGAGTCTTCACTATGCGCTTACTAAGGTCTCAAAGTACTTGTATACCATTTATACATTTACAGTAGATGGCTGTCTACCCTTCTGAATGTTTGCACACCATGCACATTCAAAATTGTTGGAAATGTCACGCACAGGCTTATCTTGTTTTTACTTATAATATGACCGACGTTGCGGGATTGAAATAACCCGTTGAATATTTTTGATATTTCACGGGTGTAATTACACTAGTGGAATAATTATGCAAATGCGCTCAGAGCGAAAAGCAACGCTATTTTGTAATTGCGAAAAAGTACGTCATAATGTATATATTGTGACGTCAGTTTTAAACGGCGTTATAAGTTTCGGGGAAAATTGAAATTTCGATTTTCAAGAATTTTGACGACTTTCCGCTAAAATTCGGGTCATATTATAAAAAGAATATCGAATTTGTGCTCATAAAATACCGAATTTATAAAACTCGGTATAAAACAGATAAAAACTCGGCATAGCCTCGTTTTTATATGTTTATAGATGACTCGTTTAATAAATTCAATATTAAATGGTCACCCATTAAATATCCTCTATGTAATGAGCCATTCAATATTTTTTTTCTTTAGGATATCTGAAGAATGGTCCACAGTTCGACTCTTCGTACGACCGCAATGAGACCTTTCAGTTCAAGCTTGGAAATAACGAGGTTATCAAAGGTTGGGAGGCGGGTATCAGCTCGGTGAGTATATAAAGTCCTACAATTTTAATCATTAAAGTCATTTTGATAGACAAAGTTGTTTTCGCAAATGAGGCTCGTCAAGGGACCAAGACTTTAAAAAAATAAAAATAAAAATTAAGCGATTCGGCCAAGTACTGATAAGAGGCCAATTCCTGCCAAGTACTAGTTCCCGCCAACCATCCTGGTACACGGTAAAGACAGAAAGTAAATCCTTCTAAATTACAGGTTATGTTGACAAGAACTTCTCTTATTTAGAAAATATTTGTTGTGAAGAAATATTGTGTCTTTACTGTGAAAATGGTCTGTTGGCGAAAACTGGTACTTGGCGAGATTTGGTCTCCAACCAGTACAGATTAAATACAAATTATTACAGTGAAATTTAGTAGTATATTTTCAGATCCAAAAATTACACAAAGGCGAAAAGTTTTGATCCTAGTCAGATCGCGCAATCTTACTAGAATATAGCATCGAAACCTTTCGCACTTTCCAGATGACCATCTTTTGCCTGGAAGGTCACAATTTTCTCTTCATTGAGAATATATTATTGTTGGCATGAATTCATTTATTTCAACTAAATAAGCTACACTTTTTCAGAGAACAAGAAATATTGCAATTTGCTTTTTTGGTGACAGACGGACAAATAGACGGGAAAATGACCGAGCAGATGAACCAGTATACAACCTCATTCGGCGTCGCATAAAACTACAAAGGATCAAAAAAGAAATCCTGTGTTAATCGGGAAATAACTAAAAAGCAATTTTATAAATGTGACTCGTCACACGAAAAGGGACCATTAGGGAACTCCACTAAATAATATTTTAAAAAATGGTTTTAGTAAAGGTCAACAGGATTGACAGCATTTCAAAACTTCTTTCACATGAAAGTAGAATGATCGTTCTAGATTCAGAAAATAATTCAAATGCGTAAAATTTCTATCCTAATCAGTCTGCGCAGTTCGCACAGTCTGACTAGGGTCGACATTTTATGCGCTACCCAGATGGGTCCGTTTCGAATGAAGGGACACAAATGTGTGACCCATCAAGGGACAATCTGTGCATTGCGTAAAGTTTCGAACCTAGGCAGGCTGTGAAGGCTGACAAGGGTCGAAACTTTTCGCACTTGGGTAATTTTCTGAATCGATTAGGGCCATTCTGCCTACCTGCATGAGACTTTTTGAAATGCGATCTAAGATTGTCATAAGCTGGAAACAATGTCATTCTCAAACGTCCATTTTTTTCGGATTTCCAAATGGAGTCTTTTTGGTATGTATTAATTGAGCCTGTGCTTTACATTTCCAACAAGGTACGAAAGTACGCGAGAAACGAACGTTGGGTAGTGTTGACAAGGACACAAAGCAATAATAATATATGCTGACTGCATGAGGATGGATTAAGACCTTATAAATCAATATAGCGCATAGTGAAGATTCTGGTCAGACTGTGCAGCTGCACAGGCTGGTCAGAAACTTTGCTATGCGCACATTTTAAATTGTTGGAAATGTCACACACAGGCTCAATTTGTTTATTTTTCCTCCCAGATGAAGGTCGGTGAGATGTCTAAACTGGAGATTGCCCCGGAAGATGCATATGGAGAGCAGGGAAATGGACCATATCCTTTTGATATAGATAATTGTTAAAATATTAAGTTGTTCGGCAACCAAAATGTTGTTTTTAAGGTGTACATACATTTTGGTTGCCAATTTCTTTTTTGGAAACCTACCCTGCGTCCAGGATAACAAAACGTGGCCAACATTTTGCAAATTATAGCTCGCTTTGCACTTGTGGCAAAGCGGGTTACAATTTGCAAACAGTTTGCACCGTTATGTCATCCTTCACGCATGTATGTATCGCACTCAATTTCAGAGGCTCAATAGGTACGAAGGTGAACATATAGAAAAAAAGTAACACAAAGCTGAAACAACTCTGAGTAAAAAAATCATAAGTAGATTGTCACGAAGAGTGATTTCCGTAAAATATTAATGATATGACAAATCGATTCCCTTAATTTCACCTTTTCCCTTATTCACATACTTAGAAATAAGAAAATATTTTGAAATCGCTAAATCTATTAATCAAGTTAAAGTGTTATACATTGTTATCAGAAAATCTACATACATGGCTGTTCATCATTTCCTATAATTCATGATTTCGGCATATCTAAGAATTTGACCAGTCTGTGGGCAGCCGCAAAATCTGACCAGGGTCTTTACCACCCATGCGCGCTGTGTGTAATGCGTAGTATTCAGGTCGAAGTTTCGGGTAATTATTTTTAACTCACAATATCCTTTTCCTTAACTGTTTTCCACTATACCGAAAAATGCAGAGCTCGTGTTTTACATTGAGTTGTTAAAAGTCGACGGAATTCCATCACCGAAGGCTATTCACATGCAGACACAAGGTTCGAACGTTCAGCCTAAAGGCGAAACATTCCCCGCAAGTACTACTTTTGACTCCCCGGGCCAGAATTTACCACCTGAAACATTTCCTGGTCAAGGTCAGGGTCAAGGTCAAACTTTCACCAGTGGTACAAGTCAAGGAACTATTTTCACTCCACCGGAACCGCCCACATCGACCAATCAAATAGAACAGTTTAGAGGAAGTTTGATTAGGCAGGATCAAGTCATGATACCACAGCAACCACCAGCCGGTCAGGGTCAAGGTCAAATTTCAGGAAATTCAATCCAATCCCAACGAATTCCTGGTTTTCCTCAGGACCAGAACAATTTAAACACTCCAGTACAAGGTCAACAATTAAATGTAAACTTTCAACAACCATTCGACACAAATACACTTCAAGGTCAGACATTTGGTCAAACATTCCCTGGAGGTCAAGGCCAAGCCTCTAATCCAGCATTCGATTCAGCTATCACTCTTAACCAGCCACAAGCAGCTATTCCAGGTCAAGGTTTTAACACACGAGGACAATCTTTTAACGCCGGACCGTCTCAAACAGTTGGTTTCCAAGGACCTTCTCAAACAGTTGGTTTCCAAGGGCCGAGTCAAACAGGTCAAGACCTTTCACGAATGGCCCAACCGAGAAGTCAAAACTTTCTTTCATCGCCCCGGTTGCCCCAAAATGTCGGAGTTCCAGGTTTCCAACCACAGGGAGTGGCTACAAGTTTACCACAAGCTCCTGGTAGGTCGGACCGTTTTAGTCCAGCCTCTTCTCCACAGTTTACCAGTAGACAGGCCGCCTTACCACAAGCTCCGCCTCCTGGTCCACCCATGACCTCGAGTGGCAGATTTTTACCACCAGCAAGTCGGGGAAATTCTCTCCCCATGCCTGGTCAAGATACTCAATTTGGAAGAGTATCTATGTCTGATTTGAGGTCACAAAGAACACAAAGAACGTTTGGGTCGCCAACAACAAGCCAAAGAATACCAGGTGGGCAGGATTTTCCAGGAGGCAGAATTTCAGACCAAAGATTCGATCCATCAATGAATGAATTAAGGACTCCTCCCATGATGGACGGTGTAGATCCGAGGATATCCCCTGGTGATCCAGCATTTTCCGATCCATTCTCCGGAAGAGGCTTTAGATCCACACCCGATAGGACAGTACCAGACTTTATGAGATCACGCGGAGGTGGTTTCCCGCCGGATTTCCCTCCACGTGACATTCCATCATTTCGAGGCGGACCGAGAAGATTCCCGGATATAGATCCAAGAGCTTTCCGGGGTTTCCCCATGAGATTCGGACGAGACATGGATCCCATGATGATGATGATGGAGCGATCAAGGCGAGCGCGAATGAGACGAAGATTTTAATAATATATTTTAATTATATACGAATTGATCTTTGTTAAATGTATAAAAGAATAAAAAAAGTATTTAGACATTTTAGCTCACTACCCACGATCAC
This sequence comes from Fragum whitleyi, assembly GCA_948146395.1. Taxonomy (NCBI): domain Eukaryota; kingdom Metazoa; phylum Mollusca; class Bivalvia; order Cardiida; family Cardiidae; genus Fragum; species Fragum whitleyi. The sequence continues at coordinate 50,734,526 of OX411548.1, read as the reverse complement.
AAAGTGGTCTATGCGGGCTTTTGTATGCCTAATGTCGTCCTCTGAATGCAGTATTCAGTGCACTTTTTATGAAAATTGGTGTTTTTTTTTATTCATTATCTTTCTATCCTGCTTGTGTCAAAATTTCAGTATTGTTGCTTTATTCGTTATAGAGATATTGACAAAAAAAGGGATTCAATGGGGGCAATATGCCATATACCACCTTCTTGCAGATTCTGCAAGAAGGTGGTACATGGCAAATAAGATCTTTCTTGCAGGAAAAACATCCCGTCACTGTCATACCTTGCCTCTTCAAAATGGTGACCAAGTGCACTAATCGCACTATGTTTGTATATGTAAAATTATTTGTGGCTATTTTTCTATTTTAAAGATCTTTTATGCAAAAGAAAATGTGTTCAAAGCATATTCCAAATAAATTAGCACATCCCATTAGTGAATACTATGGCATTGTTAGATCCTTGTTAACTTCTTTTCAAATAAGAATTTTAAAAAATCGTTTTTCTCAAAAGTTTGAAAAAAAAAAAAACGCACTTAGGACCTCCTTGCTTACAGCGGACGATATCTTCACTTTCCTCCGTATTTCCGTTTTTCGTCGCGTGTGGTCAATATCTAACTCATGAGAACTTATCAGAGAGACTTTTGGAATTTTCAGTCTGAAAAAAGATTTGGAATGAGTTTAACTATTAATTATACTTTTTTATTTTTCCCGATGAAAATACCACCATTTTTTACCGATTGAGTTACTTTATATGACGAAAAAAAGATATCATAACAATAGATGATGGATTATTTCTTTTCGTTATTCAAATTCATAAACCAACGATGCGATGTAACAACTTGCCCCGTCAGTGGGGCAAGTTGTTAAAGATACATGCGTTAGATGTTAAATTAGTGTTTCAACATGCAGATTTGTGTTTTAAATGTTAACGGGGTCATAAGTTCAATAATAATATATAAGGGAATGTGATTAAGAAAGGGTCTGATTGTCCAAAGGTAGAGGGTCGGGCAATTTTCCAGAACGGCTATCTTTTTTTATTCTTTTGGGAAGGCTTTTCTAAGAATCATTAGACGCAAGTGCCTGAAATATGAAAGAAAATGGGGAGGTAGAAATTAAAAGCAGCATTTTATTAGCGAATATAACATGAATTTACCATTTTAACTGACATCTTGCTTGCCGTTTACTTAAAGTTTGTAAGATTTGGCTTACGAGGGTTGTTTGAAAAGTTAGTAGACATCGTCCAGTACATAAACACTGTATGTCTAGGGTTTGTGAAGACCACATGTCTACATTCACTACTACTAAAAGAGCCGAAACGCACATTTTCAAAGAGATTCTCTGATTAATTGAAACATAATATTGATTTTGATATTGAGTCTAACCTCTGGGCAATTGATTGATTGATTGATTGATTGATTGATTGATTGATTGATTGATTGATTGATTGATTGATTGACCGACCGACCGACCGACCGACCGACCGACCGACCGACCGACCGACCGACCGACCGACCGACCGACCGACCGACCGACCGACCGACCGACCGACCGATCGATCGATCGATCGATCGATCGATCGATTGATTGATTGATTGATTGATTGATTGATTGATTGATTGATTGATTGATTGATTGATTGATTGATTGATTGATTGATTGATTGATTGATTGATTGATTGATTGATTGATTGATTGATTGATTGATTGATTGATTGATTGATTGATTGATTGATTGATTGATTGACAGTCCGACGCACAACCAACTGCGCTATGAGGGCGACATTTAACCTCTGGGGCTCTGAGGTTAAGAAAATCAAACAAACTTGTGTTCGGTACAACACAGTATTGTAACGAGACTGGGGAAGGCCTTGTGTCCGTCGTGAGTGATTGCGTGCGTCCGTTAACTTTTTTTTAAAACATCTTCTTCTCTGAAACCACTAGGCCGATATCAATGAATCTTTACCAGAATGTTCTTTGGGTGACCCTTTTTCAAAAATTGTTCGCGAAATATTGATTGGCCAATATGTATATGAGCGAGATGTGGGCGGGTCTTATTTTGAGCCCAAAATCTTTGAACGACTTCTCCTCATGAACAACTTGCCCAATTTCGATGAAACTTTTACCAGAATGTTCCTTGGGTGGCCCCCTTTCAAAAATTGTTTGCAAAATTTTGATTGGTCAATAAATATGGGCGTGGCAGGGCGAGGCTTATTTTGAGCCCGAAATATTTGAAAAACATCTCCTCGTGAGACACTGGGCCGATTTCAATGAAACTTAATTAAAATGTTCCTTGGGTAACCCTCTTCAAAACTTGTTTGCGAAATGTTAATTGGCCCATAAATATGGGCGTGGCAGGGCGGGGCTTATTTGTGTCTCCTCAGAAATAAATGGGTGGGCAAGGTCTATTATCATTTTTAATTCTTGTAATAGCATTCCCAACCAAAGTGAATGAATGTTACTTGGATGGTATCCACTTGACCAATAAAATTCTGGCCCTCTTGTTTCTTTGTAGTCTGCTAATACTTTTTTGAAATAAGATCAATCAAAATCAAAATTGTCAGTTAACGGGTGAAAAAATTATTTAACAATTTGATTTTAATACGTGTGGGTTTTTTTTTGTTTTTGTTTTAAAAAAAGAGTGATTTATAAATAGTCTTCTTCCGTGTAAGTTTACATATTAGTTATATGTCTTCACTTCTGATGGCTTGTAAATACGTATCAATTTGGAAAAAAGCAGAATTCCTTCTGAAAGATAGTGACTTTCATTACCTTCTATTTTCAATATCTCTCTTTCAAATCTTGAGATGTTTAAGCCAGTGGAGCAATACAGGCCCCCTTGAGCTCTTGTTAAAATCTCCCTCAGTTCGGTAGCGGCTTTTTCAAATCACATCAAACTTTTCAATCTTAATTCCAAATGATCCGGGCATAATTTGCAATATATTTCATAGAATTATTATGTATACTTTTTCAAGAAATCCAAATTTTTATTAGGTGGATACGTTTTATTAGATCCACTGGCCGAAGCCCGTTGAGCTTTTGTCATGCGTATCCATTCCTCCGTCCGTCCGTCCGTGCGTAAACTTTTGCTTTAAACATCTTCTCCTCCTTAAACCACTGGGCGGATTTCGGCGAAACTAGGTAGAAATATTCCATAGGTGTCCCTATTCTTAAATTGTTAAAGAAATTTTGATTGACCCAAAAATATGGGTGTGGTAAGGCTGGGCTTATTTTCACTTTATTTCACTTTAAATTCTCAAAAAAATCTTCTCCTCACAAACCATTTGGCCGATATCAATGAAACTTGGCATGGGCGTTCCTTGGGTGACCTTTAATTTAAATTGTTATAAAAGTTTTGATTGACCCCCCCCCCCCAAATAAGGGCGTGGCAGGGCGGGGCTTACTTTCACTTTATTATTATTATTATTTTAATCTTCACCTCCCTTAACAATAGGCCGATTGCAATGAAACTTGGTATGGATGTTCCTCGGTAGACCTTTTACATAAATTGTTACAAAAATTTTAATAGACCAAAATGTTGGTATGGCACGTCGGGGCTTATTTTCACTTTAAAATCTTTAAAAAAAACTTCTTCTCCCAAACCGTTTGGTCGATATTAATGAAATTGGCATGAATGTTCCTTAGGTGACACTTAATTAAACTTGTTAAAGAAATTTTGATCGACTCCTAAATATGGGTGTGGCAGGTAGGAGCTTATTTTTTTAAATCTTTAAAATCTATTCCTCCAGAACCAATGGTCCGATTACAATGAAATTTTGCACGGATGTTCCTTGGGTGACACTTAGTTTTAATTGTTGAAGAAAGTTTAATTAACCCCCAATCGTTGGCGTGGCAGGATGGGGCTTATTTCCACGCTCGGATCTTTAAAAATATTTTCAATTCCCGCTTATTTTGGCCAAATTCAATGAATCTTGGCATGAATATTACTAAAGTGTCCCTTCATTTAAATTGGTAACGAATTTTTGATGGGTCAATAAATTGTGAGTGTTGCAATACGAGGCCAATTTTCACTTTGAAATCTGAAAAACTTTTTTCTCCATTATTTGGACTTATTTCAGTGAATCTTAGCATCGATGTTCCTTGGGTGACCCTTGCTTAAATTTTCCTCGAAAATGTGTTTAGAATGATCTACCTATTGCAATCACTGTTATGTTTGCAATAAGATGGATAAAGGGTATGCAGGTTAATGGCGTTGGAGTACTTTGGTGCGATGTGGGTGAGACAATTTTGTCAAAATTGTTCTAAAGAGACTCAAAAGAGTTGTTTCCAGTTAGATTATAAGCTTTGTATAATGAAGTCTGGAGATATTTAAGCCAGTTGAGCGATACCGGCCTTCTTGGGCCTCTTGCTATTTCTCAGTATAATCATCATATACATTAAAAGCTGTGTATAGCGACCACCTGGGGGACCGTAAAAAAGCGGTTGCTAATGGGAATGTTCGCTTAATACAATACTTCGTGATAAAGACAGGTTAATTTTATAGCATAATGTACATCGTGGTATATGTCTTACTAAATTCTTTGGTTTTCGAACTAATTCGAATCGTCCGTTGAGACGATTCTAATTCGACCCAACAACATGAGATTCAATAATAAACAGTCTTTCGTTTTAGGATATCCACTCTTCCAGATAGTTTGCTTACGTTAAATGGTATGGTCGCTTTATAAAATTGATCGCTGAATAGGAATGGTCACTCAAGCAATGTCAACTGTACATGTAAATATTTCAGGATATGTGACCATTTTTGTGACTCCGAATCAAATAGCTCAAATATTATCAGCCCGGTCGGATTTAAACGAACAATTTGCACAACAGTTAACTAAAAACCATTTGGATTGACCATTATTTAATGACTTGGTAGTCTTTAGTACCCATGCCATCAGCCTGATCAGAATTTAACGCAGTTTTCTCAGAGAGAATGACCCAAGCAACATTCCTATGAAGTTTGGATAAATCATCAAGTTCTGCCCGGTAATTTTAGCGAATGCGAACGTTAGGGCATGGGCTAACGGACGCACATGCCAGGGATGATCCAGAAATTCGAATAATTAGCCGGTATCTTTCGTAATTTTAGCAGGCACAGTATGTATTTTGGTATTTTGTACTAGAGCTTCCTCTTTTATCTACTGTACATTTGGTCAATTAGATCCATCCAGTGGCGGACCAAGAGGGGGTGGGTGGGGGTTCAACTGAACCCTCTCTGTATCCAGTTAACTTCATTGAAGTGGACAAATTTAGTCGGAACTTCGCAACACGAGGAATGTGATCCTCCTTTTTGAAGTGTTCGAATGCCAGGAACTTGAAATTCCACAAAAATATATCTCATGGACAGAGTTTGTGCAATGAGTGCCATAGAATTCCTATCTGTATAGATAGGGATACTATGGGACTAATTACTCGAATATAGAACCATATAGAACCGCCCTATATAGAAAACCTAGATCCGCTGCTGCTTTCTACGGTTTATCGCGCCATGATGATAAGGCTTGTTATTTTTAAAGTAATGATCTGATCCATCAATCAAGTCATGAGAGCATCAATGGGTAGAAACTTCGTAAGAAATTTCTACCCTGTGTACTCCATGTCGTCACAATAAGACCCATCTACAAATGATAGGGCTTGCATTTTTTAAAGGAATGTTCTGATCAATCATTCAAGGCATGAAAGCAATGTGTAGTAACTCCGTAGGCAAGCTTTCCCTGTGTTCTCCATGTCGTCTTAATAAGACCCTCTACAAATGATAGGGCTTGCATTTTTTAAAGGCATGTTCTGATGCATCATTCAAGGCATGAAAGCAACAATGTGTAGTAACTCCGTAGGCAAGCTTTCCCCGTGTTCTCCATGTCGTCTTGAATAAGACCCTCTATAAATGATAGGGATTGCATTTTTTTATAGTTATTGTCTGATGCATCATTCAAGTCATGAAAGTAACAATGGGAAGTAACTCCTTAAGAAAGCGTTCATTGTGTAGTCCATGTCGTCTCAAAAAGATCCATCTACAAATGATAGGGATTGCAGTTTTTAAAGTAATGATTTGATCAATCATTCAAGTCATGAAAGCAACAATGTGTAGTAACTCCGTAGGCAAGCGTTCCTTGTGTACTCTATGTCGTTTCAATAAAACCCATCTGCAAAATTGAAAGTTGGTGTTGATATCCCTTGCATTTTAGTAATTCTGGGGATATTTTCATATAGTAGTGTTTATAGTGCGTCAGAAAGTTCGTCCGTCTAGCCGTCATTAAACTTTTGCTGAATATTCCTCTCCTATGCCAGTCTGCATTTCTTAAACAAGCCACGTACCCTAAATCTTTTTGTTGACCCTTCTCAAAACTTGTTCATGAAATTTGGATTGGCTATTAGAATATTGACGTCTCAGTGATGATCATTTTCATTTCATTATTCTTTTCCTGAAAACCTCTTGAATAGAACAATACCAACGGTATCATGAATATCCCTTGACTGAAATTAAGATTGGGCTGTGTATGTATTGACATGCTAGGTCAGAGCTTAAATTTAACACCCCCCCCCCCCCAAAAAAAAAAAAGAGAGAAAATGTTAAGGGACATGTAAAGCTTTGATGAGTAAACGGCGTCGCAGCATGCCTGTTGGTCGCCGGTTCGCCTATGTTCGTCAGTCGGTAGCCAGTTTATCGTGTTCCGGATCAATTTCCAAAAACAGATTTACGAAGTACGAAATATGGTTGTAAATCTATTATTTTGGGTACGGTCCATTGAGTTTTGACAGTTCTGGTATGTCACCTTTTAGTGAAAATCCGGCATGTAATTTCTTCTGTCAGTAGCTTTTTCGTGTCTGCTTATTTTCCCAGCAATGATAATGAAAGTAGGGTCTATTTGATTTAAACTTCAAATAAAGACTCAGTACTAGACAGAGATTGGAATATACAATTTTATTAACGGTCCGTTATTGTTCGATAGAACTATGACCGGTCGCAGTTTACGCGTACGGATGAAATTTAAGTCACCATTTTGACAGACTAGGGTGTTTTTTTTTTTTTTTTTTTTTTTTTTTTTTTAATGAAATATGCTAAATTAGATTTTTGTAAGAGTAATTAGCCATAAAGTTACTGAACTTTTGTCTCTCCTTAAAAGATAAGCCTCACATAACTCGGTGTTAGTATAGAATCGACACCGGAGTGAACTTAAGGGGCCAACTTATTTCTCGCCCGCTTTCGGGTCGGGTGTAGACGGGTGGGTATAAAACGCAGACAATATAGAATATATAGTAACGCATACGATATAGAATAAAGAGGGATTGCAGACAGGGTATAAAACGCAGACAACATAGGTAAAGAGGCAGTATGTTGTTACGCAGACGATATAAAACAAAGCGCTTTTCCAAGCATTTTTAACACTTTATATTTTATTTTTCTATAATTTTTTTTAAGCTCATTCATCATTCATAAGAGTTACAATTTTTGCTTCGCTGTAAAAAATGGTAAAATCAAAATTAATTTTTACGTCGTAACTGAGAATACTGACTTTAATTATATATAAATGCATGTATTCATTAACAATTTGATCAAACCATATAATTTGATTATAATTATTCAATTGTGTATTTATTTTAAGAGCTTATTTAATTCACGAGAATTGCGATTTTTGATTCGCTTTAAGAAATAGTAAGTTTTAAAAAAATCAACTTTTAACGTTATAACTGAGAATGCTTTTGTTATAAAATAAAATTTATCATGATCACACACAATTATAACTTGATGAATTCAAGTTTTTTATACGTTTTAAATTACTTGTTAGTGATGTGCAATTTGAAGAGGTCTAGTGAACGATTCTGAATAAATAAATAAAACAAAATAAGAAAAACCTTATTCATTCGAGACAATACTTCACATTTTGTTCGTCAATTTTCACATGAATTTATAAGTGTAGAGGTCCCAGGTTTGTCTACACATATTGTAATCACTATTCTCAGACAAACTATCTTTCGGCATAGAAATAGCATCTTTGAGAAAATGGCTATATCTAGGTCCATAAGTATTTATTCTTGCGACCGTAGAAATCAAAAACTCGTAACTGCAGATGCAGCCATATTCTTTTGGTCGTACGTGCGTCTAAGTGTCTCCTATCCTATTTGGGATATGTCACTTTGATGCATCTGGGGAATTATTCATGCGGTAAATCTACAATGTCAGAAATTTTGCTATATTGTAGATACAGTCAAAACCGTATGAGCGGTCACCTGAGAATAGCGGCCACACTGCCGTAAGCGGCTAGATCGGGTTCGCCCACGCAAATTTGTTCCGGGAAAGTTACTGTGAATATAGGCAATCTGTCCGCGTATGCAGCCGACGGTTACCTTTAATTGTCTGAATCGCTCCTATTGTATATCCCCTTAAGACAGGTGACTCGCTGATCAACGAAAAATCGATAATCAGGATTATCGTATGCATTTAACGTACTATAGGTAAAGCTTACACGTCTAAAATGAATTAGTCTTTGTCCTACATTACCATCCAATCAGAAGGATGGATTTGGGAATTTTTTGAAGGTTTATTTTCCATAAACTATCCAGCAAAGGTTTATTTTGATCAAAATTTCATTTAAACGTCAAGGTTTATCTGTTATACCACGCATGCGTACAAACTAGAATCTACCTCCTTATTAATATGCAGTGACCACATGATGGGTACAGGAGAAAGTCTTAAAACACGTGCACAGGTGTGTAACGAATATTCTAATTAGATTTTGATCTGGTATGGCATGGATACTTTGTCGAATTTGATATTGAACAATGGCTATCCTATGTGCTTGTTCGTTTATTTAGGAAACGTAACGCTGACCAAACGGCACTTATTGAACAGTGAAACAGATCATTTATTTTTTTCTAACGTTTATTTCAAAATGCTTCTCGTTTAATAATTTTGCCCCACTCTAGATTTTGCCGAGTATCCTTACTTGATCATGGCGGCTATAGATGAGGCGTATTATATACCACCATAATAAATAAAGTTCAATTTAAGTTCCGTCGGCAACTCCCGTTAGTTGAGCGACATAGGAGAACATCCACGAAGTTGGTATGGGTTCGACCCCCGACGGTGGCACTCATTCTTTCCGACTGTTTGTCTCTCACCAATGGGTTGAAAATCGTAGACCTATATGAGATTGCAGCTGGAGGCTAGGAAAGGATGTAATGGTAGTACAGGTTTGAGAAATACCAGGCATCCATTGTTAGGTGCTCCAGCCGCCGCGATAAGCGGCGTAATACTTCAGTCAGTCAGTCAGTCAGTCAACCAGACAGCCAGCAAGTCAGTCAGTCAGTCAGTCTGTCAGTCAGTCAGTCAGTCAGTCAGTCAGTCAGTCAGTCAGTCAGTCAGTCAGTCAGTCAGTCAGTCAGTCAGTCAGTCAGTCAGTCAGTCAGTCAGTCAGTCAGTCAGTCAGTCAGTCAACCAGACAGCCAGCAAGTCAGTCAGTCAGTCAGTCAGTCAGTCAGTCAGTCAGTCAGTCAGTCAGTCAGTCAGTCAGTCAGTCAGTCAGTCAGTCAGTCAGTCAGTCAGTCAGTCAGTCAGTCAGTCAGTCAGTCAGTCAGTCAGTCAGTCAGTCAGTCAGTCAGTCAGTCAGTCAGTCAGTCAGTCAGTCAGTCAGTCAGTCAGTCAGTCAGTCAGTCAGTCAGTCAGTCAGTCAGTCAGTCAGTCAGTCAGTCAGTCAGTCAGTCAGTCAGTCAGTCAGTCAGTCAGTCAGTCAGTCAGTCAGTCAGTCAGTCAGTCAGTCAGTCAGTCAGTCAGTCAGGCAATCAATCAATCAATCAATCAATCAATCAATCAACGAACTGGGGTCATTGCTTATGCATATATCCTGGATTAAGTTTGGTGGACTATAATATTTTTTTCTAAACTGAAAAGTGTAAAATGTATATTTTTGTGCCTTTAGATTTACTTTCATAGACAAGTTCGCAAACTATTACTGGCTCGTTTAATCAACATGAAGACTATGAATTACATACGATACCGTATGTGTTTTGATCTTGCAATAGCACGTGCAAAACAGAGCAAAAAAAATCAGAATTTCGTTAATCTATATAAAGGAGGTCGTGGTCGGGTAAATAAAACCAGACTATACTGCATATTTATCGTCTTAAATTGGTCTTTAGAAATACACAACAATCGCGTGCGTATTTCAACAACTCCTTGTTAGGAAAGAGAGGGGCGTTACCTTTTTATAAATACATCTGTCTAATTCCATTTAAATCGTGCAACGTGCTGTCAATAATATAAAGGGCGGGAAAAAGACTAAGTCAGTTAAACGCTAATAATTGAAAATTAAACGATTTAAACAGCCTCAGTCGGTCGCTACGCTCCCTCCTTTCGGCTGTTTAAATCGTTTAATTTTCAATTATTAGCGTTTAACTATTACATAGTTGTCTGAGCGACCAGCAAATTATTTGATTGATAACGGTAACAGATTATTAATATTCCGATTAATCAACCTAATTGTCCGAAGATTTATTTGACGGATTTATCTCAGAGGAGATTTCCCTTCGTCAGCTTCGGTAGTAGGCCTAAATATTTTTTAACAGAATAACCTATTTTTTCTCTCTTCCTTACACAAAAAATTGCAAAATTTAATGACACAAGAATGAAGAGAAATGAATAACAAATTGATAAAATTGCCGTATTTGGGTTTAGTATCGGTTGATTCCATGGAATGATCGCCGCCTCAGTATAAAATGTCTGTGCATTTTCCGAGTGATGTCAACCAACGTCGTCAAGCATGCCGAAAAACCCGACTTTGTTTATATCCCGCGCACGTGAAACAAATTGTCGCCAATTTCACAGGAACCCGCTACCGTGATTAAAATTGTCAAACACTGAAAACGTCGTATCTCCGGCGCATATATACTTTCATAAAATTAACTCGAAATTGTCACTTTCTCTAATGACTGGTAATATATTTTAAGTAAATAGGAATATGATCAGTGCCAAAAAAATGTTCATTATTTACTCACATGAAATCTGATTCTTTCCGTGGTCCCTGTGAAAAAATGCAACGTTTACATACACTGTTACTTAATTACGAGAAAATGTTCCGAAGGTAAAAACATATTGACAGTGAATGACCAAACTATCGTAAATACCGCTTATCCAAGCTGTGTTTACATTGTTTTTATCTTCTATCGCCGATTTTGATATGGAAACTTTTTATTACGACCAACTTAAATGCTACTGACAATATACAAGGTAATCTAGACAGGTATCAAAGCGTTATACACATCAATGCTGTAAGATGTTAACCACACTTCTTAAATTCCGATTGTCAGTCGGACGCGTATCCAGTCGGTCATTTGATATTTTAACGTAAATAATTCAAAACGCTTTTAGATGTCGGCCCCCGAAAACACTGTAGCGACATGAAAAAAATGATAATAAACGGAGTTTCTTCGTTTTCCATAGATGATCAAGTTTCATTGAGTGATCACCTGAGTTGATAATTTTTGACTTTTGGTCACTTTCATAAACTTAACCGCTCTAAATCAATATCTGACTGTAATCAAATATTAAGGGTAAAAATTGATCTTGGCCTGAATAACTTGCTTCCTGACCGATGTAAAATAAAATCAAATGAAACATATTTACACCTTTTCTTATATATTTGGTAACGTAACATTTCAAGTGTAGTTACGAGCTTTTGGAATAACACCGACGATATAAAAACATTTTAAAAAAATGATAGCATTATTTATGTGTATACAAACGATCTCTACATTTATAAATTCGCCGCCGCGATATAACTGAAATAATGTTGAAAGCGGCGTTAAACTCCATTCAATCAATCAACATTTACAAATTCAAGCGAAAATTTAGAAACAAAATGTCAAAAGTTGAAACATCATAACAATATTTGAGTATTATCTTGGAGAAAATAGTTTTTATTTTTCACCGTAATTCATTATTTTTATTTGATTATTTATTCAGACACGCTCACTATCCATATTTCAACTTGCATAACATATAATCGTCCTTTGGAAAAAAATAAAATTGAAAAAGAAATAAGCTAAAATTTCATATTCATCCATTCAATTATATTGTTTAATCAAATGAATAATGAATTTGAATTAAATTCTAAAATAAAAAGACAACCAAATATAATATAAAGTGTTAAACCATGCTTTGAAATTTAAGTTCTTTGTTTTATATCGTCTGCGTAACAACATACTGCCTCTTTACCTATGTTGTCTGCGTTTTATACCCCTGTCAGCAATCCCTCTTTATTCTATATCGTATGCGTTACTATATATTCTATATTGTCTGCGTTTTATACCCACCCGGTGTAGACTGGTGTCACTGTCGATTATCACAATAGCCTATTCTAGGCTATTAAAATAGTCGCAATGTGGAGCAGTCTAGAGCTGGTCGCACGCTTTCTGCGAGATTTTCTGATACTGCGGGCAACAGTACCCTCCCAGGGTCAGAAATAAGTTGGCCCCTTGACTTGCACGAATCGACGTCCGTGATACTTTTACAGTAAAATTCAGTTGTCTCCCTTTTTTGAGAATTCGCCACTTTTAGCAGGTAATATCATAACTTTTTTTCTTATTAAAGCCCAAAAGTAAAGCGGCATTTCGAAATTGATTTTACTGTCTCTGATTTTTGCAAATTTAGATATCATAATTTATATCGATCTCGAAAATGAGTCTATGTTGACAAAAATAGATTGATGCGTCCCAATTATGATTCGTACCCAACAGAGCATCAAAAAATACTTAAGAACAAATAAACTAGACAAAACTTCTAACTCACAGCTGTTAATCATACTTTATATTTTTATGAATTATTATCTCTCTAAGAGAGTATTAGGTACAATTGTATGAAAATCATATAATGTTATACCTATCCTTAACTCTTGGCTCCGATCTGTCTCTCATTTGCTGTCGTTTAGGGGAGAGGAAGCTGGACCTGGTTCTTCAGCATCAGGAGCAGAACCCATTTACCTTCAGTTCAATAATAAAAAGCACAACAGAACTTGAACAAACAATGAGCTGCTTTCTGTATCTGCATATGTCTGTAATTTTCTATGTTGCAGATTGTTAATGAGAAATAAGATTGAAGAGGAATTCTCCAGGCATAAAGGACAGGAAATGAATAGGGTAAATTTAAGTGACTTTGAAACTAAGTCAATATCGCATATAGAGCCATGCTATTTCAGTAGGACAGACAAGCCAACCTCCCAGACAGACCGATGGATTCATAAACAAGGAGTTTCTCACAACTCTATACAACAGGCTTACTCTTATTGCTGAAATTAATTAGATACCCAAGTTGTTAAAAGTCTGTTTGAAATATTTATTCCTTATCTTTGTTCATAGCGCAGGTGGTAGCGCGTCGGACTGTCAATCTAGAGGTCCCGGGTTTGATCCCCGACGGCGGCACTCATTCTTTCCAACTATTTGTCTTTCACCAATGGGTTGATAATCGTAGACCTATGTGAGATAGCAGCTGGAGGCTAGGAAAGGATGTGGTGGTTGTACTGCCGAGAGAAATACCAGGAAATCATTTTTAGGTGCTCCAGCCGCCGCGATATAACTGAAATAATATTGAAAGTGGCGTAAAACTCCATTCAATCAATCAATCCTTATCTTTGTTAATCATATCAATCTTTGTAACCCTCATAACTGGCTAATTGTAAGAACTTGTTAATGAGTCCATAGACGGACATCTTTAAATGACTTGTGTAATTTGATCCATTATTTTCCAAGTAAATAGGCTGTAAATGATATCTACAAATTTATTTAGTAGACCATTATTGCAACTAGCTTTGTCAATCAACATAGGTAATTTATTTTGCATCTACATATCTTGCATGACAATCTTTATTCCGGGCAACAAATTCAAATTGATTGTGGGATTTCTGTAATGTGGTAGCCTAGATGCAGCACTATGGATAAATAGCAATGAAGATTGTACTTGTTGGCGGGTAGAAAAAGCCTGTGTGCACACCATTGCTAGAAGAAATTACTTTTTACAAAGATTTCTTCATTGACCCCAATGTTTTCTTCCAAGAAAGACAGATTTCATTCTATGAATATCAATTGACATAGTTGTGGGCAACTTCTACTTGTCATGCTGAACCCGGAATATTACTTTTTTGGCAGGAGGTATAGACAAAGATCAGGCTTCACATCTGTGCAGTCTGATCTTAGTCCCTACCACCTAATTCTCATTTTTAAACTAGGAAAGTTTTAGAATATTTATATATAAAGACTGGATTTGACCAAAAAACTGTTGTCTTGCCTTTGCTAGTAAGGGGGTTTAATCAAAGTCCTTTTTGCCATTTTTTTTTTATGCCCCCGATAGGGAGGCATCATAAATTTGACTTGTCCGTCCGTCCGTCCGTCTGTCCGTCCGTCCGTCATTCCGTCCAAAAACTTTAACATTGGCCATAACTTCTAAATCAAAGCGGTGTCGGGGGCATTGTCATCTTACAGTGACAGCTCTTGTTTTTTTTGCTTTTGAAGGTTTTTTTCTTATCTTAAAGTTATGATTCTTGTCTTAAAGTTATGATTAAAATGAATCAATTATTGTAAATTCTCTTACAGGTATAATGTGTTACAAAATAAAGAGAAGCTGAGACAAAAAGAAATATTCTGGATCAATTCTCTATGAAGAAATTACTTGGGAGACCAATTATTGGCATGTTAAGGAAATCCAAAAAGCAACTGCCAAGTTCAAGAGAGGTCAGAATATCTGCCGAAGAGAGATATAGAGACAAAAATCCTCCTGAAATTCTGTACAAAAGTGAGAATTTTGTTGTAGTGAATAAAGGATATGATATTAAAATAAACAGTGATGACCCCGCGGAGATGACAGTCGAGCAACAGTTGCGTATCCTGTACCCGCAACATGTGGATGATAAGCTGGCTCATGGGTTTAGGTAAATTATTCAGTGCTGGAGAGTAAATATTCAGAGCTTGTGCTAGCTGTAATAATCAGGGGTCCAGATAAGAGGGGTAAAGCCAGTCTAAAAATCTTTATTTCCCAAAGGAACCTTATGTTACTGATATTCATTGGAGTCGTCTTGATGAGTACCAACAAAATGGGATTTAAGTTATGAAAAATGAAATATTTAAATTTGAAAACCAAAATACCCCCTCTATCTGTAGCTCTGATAATGTAAGCCCTCTTTTTTATTTTTTGATGACCACATCAGATTATCAAAGGAGGAGCATGTTATAACAACTAGGCTTGTGCTAGCTTTTCTAATGTAGGAGTCACAGAACTCTTGACTGTGATTTATGGGAGATAAAGCTATGTTTGAATAGGTCAAAATAATAAAATGAATGCATAGTAAGTTAAGATTATGTGTTTATGTTGAATGACTTCTTTCCTGGATGTGGAAAAACGAGTTTTCACTATTAATTTTGTTCGTGGACAAGAAGAGGATTTTCTACTCATTCAGGATCAAAATGAAATTGTCTGTAAAAGAGTGAATTGATAAATTCCAGAAACTCATTGAATTTGATGAAGGAAATGCTAGAACCCAGTATTTTCTTCATAAAAATAATCTGCCCTTCAATTTAAGCATTAGGACAGTTTTTTTTTAAATTCTTTTCAGTAGCATTCCAAGATTTGCCCTGGTATTTACTTGTCTCTGGACAAGTAACTTAGAAAATGTACTTGTCTGCAAATAGAAAAGCCTGAGTCAGACTTTGGTTTTTCACACCCAGTGTCTATTCTAGGATTTGATAAGTAGGGGGGAATTTAGTTGAAAATTGTCAACATTCCAAAATGATTCAAACTTTTACTCTTTCTATATGTAAAAAAATCCCCCATCATCTTCAAAAAACAGGGGAGGATTTTCAAGAGTATTTGCTTACATATGCAATCCCCCCTTCTAGAATAGACACTGCACACCCCTGATCACCTCCATATTTGATTTGAGGCTTGCCTAATAACATTTCTTTCAAGGTCTCAGTTAAGATCAGTTTGTCTCAAACAAAATCGAGGAACAAGTTTCTGTATCTCACATAAGCATCATTTTTGTGATTTTCAAAGGCTCTTTATACTCCAATCACCAAAGGATCCTTATTTCAATGTCTGTTTGGACGGTGCCATAATGATGCTATTTAACCCTTTGCCGTTTAATCCCTGCTTTTTACGTGTCTGTGATTTATGATTGAGAAAACATTGTGAAAAAAGAAGAAAATTGCTTCTGACAAGCAATTTCTTCTTTATCCACACTATTTCCTACCATACTGTATGGTTATTTTTCAAATTAAATCCACTTTTAATTTTTGTCTGCAAAGCCTTTGAATTTGGACAGGTCCAAAACTTTGTAAAACAGGAAAGGGTTAAAAGGTTTGTAATCTTACACATGTTTAAGACAATGGTATTTCTGATGGAATTTGTTACAGAACAAAAGTGTATTAATGTGAAAAAATTAAATTTACTTTGAATTTTAACAGGTTTTCTCACAGACTAGACTATGCCACTAGCGGAGTGTTATGCATTGGGCTAAACAAGGCAGCTAACTCATGGGCTTGTAAAGAGTTTAAGTTACAAAGAGTTACCAAACATTACCTTGCTTTGGTAAGTATCTTACATTCTTGATCAGCTGCTAGACAAAAAGTCAATGGTGATTAAAAAGGTTGGTAAAAAGGTCCTAAGTTCATCAGAATGATCCTATGAAATAGGATGGAAATAGTTGAATGAAAAAGGAAAATTACCACTCCGTTTCTATAAATATTTCCTAGATACATTGACTTAAAACTTTGGCTAGACAACAACAGAATCCAAGTTGTTTGGAGTAGAGGACTTGATACTTTTAATTGAAAAGGTTTCCAATGTGTCTAAAATTTTGACTAGAATAAATTGCTTTATTTCCTCTATTTCTGAGTGAGTGAAAGTGAGGAATTTAACCCTTGTAATAAAATTCTAGGCAAAATTGAATTAAAATCAGAGCGCTGAAAACTAGATGCACTGATTGTGAGTCAGTGATTATTTTGAAAAAAAAAACACCTTTTTACTTACGTAATTTGGAAAGGAAAATCTAGTGGTACACACTTAGATCAGACTCCATATATGCACAGGATATCTTTGTCTGTTCATGCAGTCTGATCTTATCCTGCACTGTCTATTTTCAGCTTAACTATTGTAGTAAAAAAACTCTAGCCAGTCTGGTTAAAATGATGCCAAAAATAGGCCAACTGTTTGGAGCAAAAATTTAAACTCAGCAGGATATGGTTTAAGCAATGAAAACAACATCGAGACAAATATATGGGACCATTTTAATTCAAGAAAACGCTGTTGCTTAGTACAGACTGTTAGAACGTGACATTATGAACTTTTCCAAAATCATGAAACTTTATTCGAGGCGTCAGTGCAAAACTATTGTAAGTGCCTATAAAGTAATAGTTTTACGCTGCCCTCTGAATAGGAATTTTGCAAGTTATGTAAGTTGGAATGATTGTGTAAAATTTCTTTTAGTAGGGGTAATTGGATATGTAATCAGTGTGTGCCTTTACTCTCAGTCCAAAGCTACAAAATATTGACAAAACGTTTCATAAGGCAATCAACAAATACATGTACATTGTTTTCACAATGTAATGTGTGCCTGTCTAGGCCATATGACCGAAACAATGGTGTTTTATATGAATTTGAATTTGTTAAAATATGAAAACGCTTGAAAAGTGAAGTTATTTAAAATGTTAAAGTGTTTGAAATATGAATGTGTTTAAGATGTGTGTGTGTTCAAAAGGTGAAAGTGTTTAAAATGTGAAAGTGCTTCAATTGTCAAAAGAGCTTCCCTGATACCTATAATTTTGTATGACAATCATTTCAGGTCCGAGGTCACATAAAGGATGATTTTATCTACATAAATATACCAACAGGAAGACTTAACGACCCTGAAAATCCGACATGGTATCGTTATTGTACAGTCAATGATCCACGCTGTGTGAAGGCTTCGTCTACACAGACCCTGGTTATATGTCTAGAGAAAGGACAGCTGGCTGGGGACCCAGTGACTAAAGTGTTAATGAAGCCAATAACTGGTGAGTTTGAGCACTGATGCGTATAAAACAAACATCAACTCTTAATTAGAACAATTTCAAAGATTTTCTGTAATATAATGCTGTACTGTATAATTTGAAGAATTGCAAGGAGCGCTGCTTTCAAACTTAATAGATCTAGGACATGCATACGTACATGTAGTTTGTCGTATCCTGCCATGTTTCTTTACAAATATCTCTGAAATTTGAAATAATATCACATTGGCATTTGCTCTGTAAATTCATATGAAATTATTATTCAACAGAGTCGGCCTGATTAGCTCAGTTGATAGAGCACTGGAATTAAAATTGTCTATTGGATGAGATGTTAAATCTAGATCCCGTGAGAAGGTGCTTTACACCAAGCATTAAAGAACCATGGCGGATCTCAGCAGTAGTTTCGTCTTGTATCCTTTCATATCCCCCATAAAAACTAACCGGCTGTTGGGGGTGTCGCTCATATTGGCATGTGCTATGGTAGCGACGATAAATAAATGGAAATACTTACATTATTCTACAGAACTTGATCTCAGTTGAGAGACCTTAAGCCTACCGGCCTATTCTGATTATAAAATGTATCACAAATAGTTCATTTAAATTTTAAAACGCTACAACTACAGATTTAATCAAGCTGTTGTTATGCCTTTTTAGAGTTAAACCAACAAAATAAACTCTAATTGTAGGAAGAACACATCAACTGCGAGTCCACACTCATTTCCTCGGTCACCCAGTTGTTGGGGATTTCACATATAGCAATAGACAAGACACTTCTCCGGAGCGTATGATGTTACATGCGTATAGTTTTAATATGAAAACAAAGAATGACATAATTGCTGTAAGGACCGCTGATCCTTTCACACCCGAAACTGTGACTAATTGGACACCAAGCGAGGTGATCAGGGGCTTTAAAGAAGGGGAGGAAATAGCGAAGAAGTTTGAACCAATGAATATTGCAGGATTTGTAAAAGATGGTTTAAAAGTGTATGGACATGATGAGAGTGGAATTTCTTGATGGACATGACAAATAAAAAACTTCACAGATTAGAAATTGTTTTCTTCTTAAGACCATGGTCTCTCAGTACTTCAGGTCTGTGCTATGCTTAAACAACATAATTATGCCCCCTTTGAAGTAGAGGAGGTATAATGCTTGTTGGTCGGTCGGTCCGTCCAAAGACCCTTTTTTGTCCGGAGCATATCTCAAAAAGTATGCTAGCTAGAATCATGAAACTTCACAGGTGGATAGATCTCATTGAGGAGAAGTGCAGTGCGGTGCATAAGAACCATAACTCTACTTATCATATTTTGTGGGGTTTTACCCTTTGTTGATTAACCAAAAAAAAAGGCTATTGTTCTGATTTTAATCATTTTATGGGGGGCAATAATGTTTTAAATCTATTTTTTTATTCCAACTTTGTAGTCAAAAAGGGTAAAAAGCTTATTTTAACTGATGTGCTTTACAAATTAGCTTTTATAACACCATGGCAGAGCACGTTGGTAGCATCAGAGGATCCGGCGTTTCTATAAATTGGGTTCGATATCGGCCTTGAATTCAAGAAAATAGTTCCATCGTATCCCTATCTATATAGATAGGGATACATTTGGACTAATTGCTGGAACTCGTACATCAGACATCTTTTATTTGTATATTTTCAAGTTTTTTCGTAGTTCGAACACTACAAAGAGTGTGTCGTTTTTCCCTCTGATACCAAATTTTTGATAGAAATTGTCTGGTAGAATGAAGTGATTTGAATACAGAGGGGTTCGTTTGATCCACTGAACCCATTCTGGATGAGCCGCTGGGAAATATTTGTTTCTGATTCATAACCTCATGAAGTTTGATATTTTATTATTGCATGTTCCGCTACATGGCTATAGCTATGCATTCTCCAAGTTGATATATAGAGAAAGATCAGCCTGCATATATGTGTAGCGTGATCCTTGTTTACAGTACTAGAATATTATAGATGTACTAGATTATATTTTTCATCGGGACAATATGATACAGTCGGAAGTTATGATAATAAAGATTAATTATGTGAATTTTAAATTTGAAACGCTTAAAATGATGATGTCCATGCAATATTGGCACAACAATTTTGGAAATCATAGTGAAATGAAGAATTTGCTTATCATGAGCGAATTTTTAATTTTAAATCTTATAGGCAAAGATCTTTAACCTATTTAGAAAATTGTTTTAACTGTTTAACATGCAACATTTGGTATATCTATACATTTTTAGCTCACCTGAGCACGAGGTGCTCAAAGTGAGCTTTTGTGGTTGAGTGATGTCCGTTGTCCGTCATGTGACGTGCATCGTGCATTTTCAACATTTGCCTTGTATGCACTCTAGAGGCCACATTTTTTGCCCGATCAACCTGAAATTTGGTCAGAATGAATGTCTTGATAAAATCTGGGACGAGTTTGAAATTGGGTCAACTGGGGTCAAAAACTAGGTCACAGGGTCAAATCTTAGAAAAACCTTGTATGCACTCTAGAAGCCACATTTTTTGCCCAATCAATCTGAAATTTGGTCAGAATGAATGTCTTGATGAAATCTCTGACGAGTTCGAAATTGGGTCAACTGGGGTCAAAAACTAGGAGATGGGGTCAAATCTTAAAAGAACCTTGTATGCACTCTAGAAGCCACTTTTTTTGCCCGATCATCCTGAAATTTGGTCAGAATGAATATCTTGACAAAATCTCAGAAGAGTTTAAAATTGGGTCAACTTAGGACAAAAACTAGGTCACGGAGTCAAATCCAAGAAAATCCTTGTATGCACTCTAGAAGCCACATTATTTTTCCGATCAACCTGAATTTTGATCAGATTAATTGTCTTGATGAAATCTCAGAAAATTTTAAATTTGGTCAACTGGGGTCAAAATCTAGGTCAAAGGGTCAAATCTTAGAAAATCCTTGTATGCACTCTAGAGGCCACATTTTTTGCCTGATCAACCTGAAATTTGGTCAGAATGATTGTCTTGATGAAATCTTGGACAAGTTTGAAATTTGGTCAACTGGGTCACAGATTAAATCTGAGAAAAATCTTGTATGCACTCTAGAAGCCACATTTTTTGCCCGATCAAGCTGAAATTTAGTCAGAATGAATGTCTTGATGAAATCTTGGAAGAGTTTGACATTGGGTCAACTGGGATCAAAAACTAGGTCACAAATTAAATCAGAGAAAAATCTTGTATGCACTCTAGAAGCCACATTTTTTGCCCGATCAAGCTGAAATTTAGTCAGAATGATTGTCTTGATGAAATCTTGGATGAGTTCAAAATTGGGTCAACTGGGGTCAAAAACTAGGTCATAGTTCAAATCTTAGAAAAACCTTGTACGCACTGTAGATGCCACATTTTTTTGCCCGATCAACCTGAATTTCGGTCAGAATAAATGTCTCGATGAAATCTCCGATGAGTTCAAAATTTGGTCAACTGGGGTCAAAAAATTACGTCACGGGGTCAAATCTAGGAAAACCTTGTATGCACTCTAGAAGCCACATTTTTTGCCCGGTTAAGCTGAAGTTAATTAAGTCAGAATAAATGTCTTAATGAAATCTTGGACAAGTTCGAAATTGGGTCAACTGGGGTAAAAAACTAGGTCACAGCTCAAATTATAGAAAATCCTTTTAAGTCAACCCGGAAATTGTAAAAAAGGTATTATCAAGTTGTATAGAAGCAAAAGAATATAGAAAAAATTTAGACAGTTCATTCAGGTGAGCGATTAAGGGCCCTGTGTGAGAGAGGAAAAAAGCAATGTGTCAAATCTGAAAGGTAAAAAATGTCTTCAAAGGAACTTACGACCTACATATCTTGATGTGATTATTATTATACGCCGCCGGAGGCGGACATATATTGGCGTCATCTTCTCCGTCTGTCCGTCCATCCGTCCATCCGTCCGTCCATCCGTCCGTACGTCCGTCCACTTTTCTTGTCAACGCAACTCCTCCTAAATTTCTGGCTGGATCTTTTTGAAACTTGGTCAATATTATCATCTCAATTGGTAGATGTGCATGAAGGAAGGATTTTACGGTTCGTTGATTTTTGCCTGAGTTATGCCCCTTGATAACTTAGTCTCTGGGTCCAATTTTCTTGTCAACGCAACTCCTCCTAAGTTTCAGGCTGGATCTTCTTGAAACTTAGTCAATTATCACCTCAATTGGTAGATGTGCATGAAGGAAGGATTTCATGGTTCGTTGATTTTTGCCTGAGTTATGCCCCTTGATAACTTAGTCTCTGGGTCCACTTTTCTTGTCAACGCAACTCCTCCTAAGTTTCTGGCTGGATCTTCTTGAAACTTGGTCAATGTTATCACCTCAATTGGTAGATGTGCATGAAGGAAGGATTTTATGGTTTGTTGATTTTTGCCTGAGTTATGCCCCTTGATAACTTAGTCTCTGGGTCCACTTTTCTTGTCAACACAACTCCTCCTAAGTTTCTGGCTGGATCTTCTTGAAACTTGGTCAATATTATCACCTCAATTGGTGGATATGCATGAAGGAAGGATTTTATGGATCGTTGATTTTTGCCTGAGACATGCCCCTTGATAACTTAGTCTCTGGGTCCACTTTTCTTGTCAACACAACTCCTCCTAAGTTTCTGGCTGGATCTTCTTGAAACTTGGTCAATATTATCACTTCAATTGGTGGATGTGCATGAAGGAAGGATTTTATGGTTTGTTGATTTTTGCCTGAGTTATGCCCCTTGATAACTTAGTCTCTGGGTCTACTTTTCTTGTCAACACAACTCCTCCTAAGTTTCTGGCTGGATCTTCTTGAAACTTGGTCAATATTATCACCTCAATTGGTGGATGTGCATGAAGGAAGGATTTTATGGATCGTTGATTTTTGCCTGAGTTTTGCCCCTTAAAAACTTAGTCTCTGGGGCTTATTGCCTCAGTTATGCCCCCTTAAAAACTTAGTCTCTGGGGCTTATTGAAATTGCAGCCTTGTGAATGCAAATCTTCCTAAGTTTCTGGCTGGATCTAAATGAAACTTGGTGGATGTTATAACCAAAATTGGTAGATGAGCATGAAGTAAGGATTTTATGGTTCATTAATTTTACCCTAAATTATGCCCCCTTAAAACTTAGTATCTAGGGCTTATTGAAATTGCAGCCTTTTGAACACAACTCCTCCTTACTTTTTGTCTTTATTTAAATGAAACTTGGTCAATGTCATCACCATAATTTGTAGATGTACATGGATCAAGGCTTTTATGGCTCATTTATTTTCCTGAATTATGCCCCCCTTAAAACTTAGTGCCTGAGGCTTATTGAAATTGCAGCCTTGTGAAGGCAACTCCTCCTAACTTTTTGTCTTGATTTAAATGAAACTTTGTCATTTTCAATTTGGTTCTGTCAAAATAAGTAGCGTCTACAATTATTTCTGTGAAACAGCAGCAAAGTGGCGGCGTATTTTGTGACGATGGCAGTCTTGTTTTTGAATGTTGTATTAGTACCTTGGTAGTACTTTAGACTGTATTTTGTTAAAATATTGGCCAATTTTTCAATCCGTCATACAAAATGACCCTTTTCCACAATATTTAGGCTATACCGCTATAGCTTTGACAGACTTATGTTGCTCAACTGCTTGTGCTCATAAATAGCTTTTTTTTGATATATAATATACCTGGACATACAGCTTTTTCTTGGCAAATGAAGTGCCTTTAAAATTAGGTTTTAAACACTTTACAAGAACCTTAACACACTATAACGTCTGTCAGACCCTGTGGTGCGAAAGTACGCCGACACGAAAATTTCTAATCTCGGCTAGCCGAGTGGTAATTGATTAGACTGTAAATCGTAAGATGGTGAGTGAGCCTTGGCATGGCAAACTTTCATTCGGCGTTTGACAAACATCTTTGTGACACGAGTCGTTTGTCTTCCACCCTGGTCTATGAAAAGTAGTACATTTAAGTTAGATGAGCAACAGATGTGCGAGCTGAAAAATCCGGCTAAATAAGATTTTTAAGACGTCATAAAAACGATTTTCGATATTTGGAGTGAAATCATTCGACGTCGTCAAGGCTACTCATTTTAAGCGAATGCAAAACCATCTTTGTTTCCTCATTAAGATATCTTAAGATTCTTATTAAGCCGCTTTAAAATCTTAATCTAAAAGACGCCCCATCTTAAGAATCTTAATGAGATTCTTATAAATCTTAAGAATCGCACCCCTGTTGTCTCGAATGAAATGTTGTGGTTATACTGGTGAGGAACGACAGGAAACCATGGGTAGGTGCAAAACCTAAATGCAAAAATAATCAAAGTTGCCCGAAACCCCATCCAATTTAATCAACTCAAAATTTATCTTATTAAAAGTGCATGTCCTCAGAAGAGAAATTATGCAGTGCAATACAGGTTACAATTTGGTGGAAAATCTTAAATCCATGTTTAATGTGTATCTGGATGCTCTGAAGGGGATTTTGTAGTACGACTTCAAGAGGTCAAAACAGAAATTCGTGTGGTAATAATGAAACACTTTTGCCGACCCATACAGTGAGCGAGACATAGTTGTTAGTACAACAAGTCTGTGTGGCCTTACGCCGTCATAGCGCAGTTGGTAGCGCGTCGGACTGTCAATCTTGAGTTCGCAGGTTCGACCCCCGACGGCGTCACTCATTCTTTCCGACTATTTGTCTCTCACCAATGGGTTGGTAATCGTAGACTTATGTGAGATAGCGGCTGGAGGCTAGGAAAGAATGTGGTGGTTGTACTGGTGATAGAAATACCAGGAATCCATTGTTAGGTGCTCCAGCCGCCGCGATATAACCGAAAAAATGTTGAAAGCGGCGTTAAACTCCATTCAATCAATCAATCTGTGTGGCCTTAGTCTGTCCGAATTTTACCTGAGCATATCTCCTACGTGTATGAATTGATTTCAAAATGAGTTCACACAATTTTTTCCCCAATGAGATAATATGCTATCTAAACGCCTTTTAATTTGAATCTCAAAGGTCACGTCAAAATGAAGGCGAATGTCATTTTTTGCCCGGAGCATAACTTCTACACAGGCGAATTTTAGATGACATGACACATATGATTTTCTTAAGGTATAGAGTGCGATTTTAACTTAATAAAGCTGTATGTCAAGATCACAATTCAAGGCAAGAAATTATTCGACTAGGCAAGTGATGCCACTTGACAAACAATCTAATTGGTAATGCTGGTTGAATTCTTTGTAGCAATACTGAAAACGTAAAGTCTCAAAATGAGCCCATAACAGTAATTTTTAAAACCATAATCTGCGTTTAGGGTAAAAATCGCTCTTTCGTGAATATTATTTGAATATTTTTTCTTGATTTAGTCTTATGAACGATGAATTACATAAGAATACAAATCAATCTACAAACTGCGGCTTTTTCGCGAAACGCATTATCTGCCGTATAATGTAAAATATGTTATACTGAGATTTTAGTCTCGTGAAATACGTCCACGTGCAGGAGCGGTAAAGGAGCCATATTAAAATTGGAATCCGAAATGTTGCGGGTCCTAAATATTCATCAAGTTAGGCATATATTCAGATCATAGCGTCATAATCATTTGTATAGGTAGATTTTGAACGGTGAGCCGTGAAATCTACTTTAAACGGTTAAATTTACATGCTATTCTTTCAAAAAAGATAAATCAGACATAACACAGACACAAATTACCTTTCAAATGAAACTTAGTTCTTGTCTTAGATCTTAAGGATTACTCATAGACCTATGGTAATGGACTCAACGCCGAGGTCAGAGCTCAGTTTTGAAAATACACCTATATTGCCGAATATTGGGATGACAAATTCAAGTTTATCTTTGAGAAAAAAAAGGATAGTTTTTGTGTACGTGGTCGTCTAAAATCATTGTCTTGCGTTTCGGAAATGTTTACGAACACAGACGGGGGCCTCAAGGGTCATTATATGAAATATTGATATATTTAAGATTTGATACCATAGTGTCGGAATCAAACACACGTCCTTCTTATAATATGGTCGCAAATATTTACATCTATCTTCATAGATCATTGATATCATGAATAAATTAAATGCAATTAGAGGTTTTTATTGTCGTTTCTATATCGTTTATTTCTTTGACTATTCTCTAGAGAGTGTGTCTAGTGTTCATTTGTCTACCGACCATTGATCGAAACGACTTATAAACGTTGAAATGATATTTTCGATTAGTTACGCCTGACCACATTTCAAACTCATTTTGATCTGCTAAAGCGTTCACGAAGACATAACATAAAAAATGTTTGCAAGTCATACACCGCTTTGCACGCAAGTGTGCGCACAAAGCCGGGTATAATTTGCAAACATTTTGCACCGTTTTGCGTTCCTGAACGCAGAGCAGAATGATGAGGCGCTTTGGGACGCCTCAAGATTTAAAGACGCTCTATGCACGTGTATGTTAAAATAATATTATAGTGTAACATGTTCCGCGGAATAATTGAGGGTACCATTTCTGAGATCCCCGCTGGTACTTCGTGACCCTGAACAAAGTACAAAATTCCTTAGAAATATGATATTTTGAAAATGTAGTTATCGACCAATAAAGCGTCTAACCCCCTTTATCCCCCCCCCTCTCTCCCTCAAAAATATCGTTAGAGAAAGATTGGACACATAACATGTTACCTGTGTCCTTTCTTCCATCTATTTGTCAAGACGTTTACAATACTCTTAATATTGCATTTTTTAGCCAACTGATGATACACTGCTTAATTCTAGCACTATGGCAGATCTTGTTCATACGTATCTGTTGGCACGAAGACCACGCCGACTAAGTCATCTATCGAAGTATCGGAGGATATTTCTTTGTTTTTGGTTCGATTCTAGAATGATTTTCTATATACATATATTTTCTTGTGAAGTACGGCCTCATTTATTTCTAGTGAATCATAATCCGCAAAGTGTATTTTCTGGAATGAGACATAATTTGCACAGTCAGTCAGTCTTTCACTAGTTTAAAAGTAAGAGTTGCTCAGAAATCGATAAAAATTATGTTCGGAGACCACGAGCTGCGCCCATTGCATTTTGTGACGGGATGGTTCGAGCAATATATCTCATGTTTACCGCGTCCATAGAGTATCTTCACTGTGTGTCTTCTGGTCATCGCTTCTATTTAGTAATTTATCGCTGATGTTGTTTTAAAAGCCGGCGTTTTCAACTTTGTGTAATTTTGTAAGGTCTTGGACGGCCCGAAAACAATCTTGCGTCACGTAATACTCAGCCACGGACGAGAGGTTAAACCGAGGTTCCGTGAGACGGTGCTTTACACTCAGTACGTTAAAGAACCATGGCGGATAGCAGCAATTGTTTCATCATGTATCCTTGCACTTCTTCTGGGGACATCGCTCATATGGGCATGTGCTACGGTAGCGACGATAAATAAACGTAAATACACGCACACTCAGGGAAAACTTAAACCTTTGAACGCTTTTTCAGGCAACGACGGGCCAGAGCATTAAGCAGGACTCGTGATTGACCCTTAAACCAGGGCTTTGATCCCAACAAATCCAATTTGACCCTCAAAGTGCCATACAGTGGCTCATTTTGACCCACTGAATTTCCAGTGGTGCAACCTATGCAATATAAAAGATAACATGGATCAATTGTTTTTCATACTATTACAAAAGATATGTATATAAATGAAACAACATAGACAATAAAGTGTGATTACACTTATTATGTTGTTCCAGTTATAACTTAAAAGACTGTAAGTTTGCATGTTTTACTCTTTTTTGACCCCTTTAAAACCAGTTTTGACTACTCAAATTTTATGTTCAAGGGGCAAATGGCTCTCGAATTTAAAACGCTATCACAATCCCTGATTGAGCCAAATTTACTTTTTATCGAAGGTGATCTTTAACTCGTCACGATCTTAAATTCGAAGTAAAATTAATAGATTCTATCCAATAAAGTTTTATAAGTCTTCAGATGACATAAAAAAATATAATTATTCCCTCCAATCATGTCTAATGGTTTTACGGAACAGTAGTCAACGAGACAATAACATATTCAGTCCGACTGATTATACAGGCATTTTATGGATTTTATTGAGGGAAAAACCTCGGTGAAATTAGTTTTTGAGATTTATTCTTAAAGCAATGCATGTGAAATTATAAAAAAAAAAACGGACATGTTATTATCTTCATGAATGATAACAGACTTTAAAGTCAACTTTTGATTTATGAATTGACACATTGATTCATGTAAACATTATATTTATTCATATATGTTTTTTAGTATTTATGTATTATATTTTATGTATTATTCTTTTCTTCCTTTTAAGCTCGGCTGATTTTGGAGAAATCCGAGGTATCGTCATCAACTTTTGGTGTGGCGCGTTGTTGGTATTGCCATGATAATCGTTAACGTGGGTTATTTTTCTGTGAGTATTTGGGATTTCTTTAATGCTTTTCGGTGGTTTATCGAGAAATAACGGTAGATTATCACTTGATAATCTCACCGCAAAAGCAGTGAAATTATCAAAAACTTATACCCTGCTTTTGCTCATTTCATCCTATCTGACGTCAACTATGCGGGGCGAAATAAGTGACGTCACAATGAACGTTGAATAGAAATCACGTGAAAAATGACGCGCTTTGCGAAAATATGTCATAGAAATTTCACATTTTGTCTCATTTTTGCATTAAAGAAATAGAACAATCGTTTGTTTTACGTGTAAGATCGATTTATATTTCATTGAGTGAACAACAAAAGCTATATTTCACGAAAATATAGCTTTTGTTGTTCACTAAATGAAATATAAATCGATCTAACACTGAAACAAACGATTATCCAATATATCTTTATTAAATAAAGCATATGTATTCACCACCATCGTTATAGCTATCCAGACTACCAAAAGAGATTCACAGTTATAGCAAATTTGTAAGAGTTATTCCTCTTTTAAGCCTCTGCGTCAAAATGATCGGGGGTTCAAATTATTTTACCGTTGTTCGTGTGGTTGTCTGTCTGTCTGTATATCTGCAAAACTTAACCAAAAATCTTAAAATTGCAAACTACCGCAAGCCTATTCAAGGTACATAGATCATAGAAGGATGATGATAAAATATGCATCTGCTGGTACCAAGGTCAAGGTCATCTGTCAATGTCAAACTTCTGAAAGATTTGCTGTTTCAGTGATATTCGTTTGTCATTATCACATCTTGTTCGACTTTGATTTTTTTGCATTATCATGCACTTGCAACCGAGCGTTGACAGCCTTTCTTTTCAGATCCGATGACGCAGCCTTTTTAGCTTCTTTAACTTAAATTGGGATAAAAACCAGCGTGAAAGAACACAATCGCCATTATTTTGTCTTTTAAATTGCAGATGTATTAGCCAAACTAAAATAAAATGCATTTAGCCAGCCCCGTAGAGGTTATTTTCACAGTTGTGACGTCATTTTACGGAACTGGTTTACTTGCTCACGACAACAGTTTGTACACAGGCGTATTTCGGCGGGACGCCACATTAGATGGGAAAACATGCTCAGGTAGACTTTTATAAAACTTGAACAAATGTAGTTGACCAGTTATAGTACCACAGCGTTTTGGAACTCATAATCTTTCACGATGTTAAACAAGGTTTCCGCGTGAAGGCAATAAAAAAACCTCGGTTAACGCAACACATAACTTCCGAAACGTCGTGGAACTATTATCGGTCCACCACCTTTAGTAAGTGTAATACGCATACTATCTAAACTACATTTTATCCATTTTGCGTTGAAAGGCAGGTCTTTCTATCCAAATCAGATCGAATAGGGTCTTCGTGGAACTTACGCTTTTTTAATTGCGGTATATATTCACTGACTATAGTTTCACGTTAGCGCATAAATGTCGAAACCCAGTTCAGCCTGTGCAGCCGCACAGTCTGATCGGAGTATCGACTATTGGCTCTTTGTTAGTGCTGTCTTAAAAAGTTTACGATAGATCACTGGAAAATAATGGCGATTTGTCCAAGTTGCTTAATGTCTGCGAAAGCCAATAGGCATAGCCATATCTTTTTTGATCAATACATTTAATGCACTGTAGACTTTCCAAGCTGCACTTTTGTAAATTTCTGATTGAAATCATTCAATTTCAAGTTTTGTCTATCAAACTTTTTGCGTTCTAATTGGCTCAAATACCTTTCATAAATAGCGCAATGAAAGTAATTTTGAGGACGCAGGTATTTATAAGTTTGCACGCAAGGTTGTCCAAAAAGAAATGTTTCGTTGTTGAGAAATCTTTAAATTTTTGCATAATGGTATCAAATTATTACCCATAAATAGGCGTGTGTGTGTGTGTGTTTTTTTTTTTTTTTTTTTTTTTTTTTTTTGTTCGTTTGATTGTTTTTCAATTCATGTATGCATGTTACTTAAAACTGAATTTGAACTTTATTTCCGAATAAAATGCAATAGGTTTTCTGTGGAGAAGACTCCGACGTTAAATCTGCAAGTCCAGTGTTTTGGGAACTCCAAAATCCCTCGTTCCTCTTCCATAACCCTCCATTGCCATTTGATCAGTTAGAAATTGAAAAAAAAAATCTAAAATTTGTTGGATTACAAGCAGGCAGCTCTTATTCCGAGTCTCCTTTTACAGCGAGTCACGGAAGACCATCAAGCAACCCTCTCTTGCTAGCTCGATCAAGCCGATTTTGTTTTATCATGGAGAAATACTAGGATGAAAAAATATCTCTTGAAATGTCTAAGCTGTCGATTTTTTGTGTCCAATTTGTAAAATTTTAGGCGAGCAAACTTCGATAGCGAGATACACATTTAAGATGGTAATTATAAATAGATTATGTAATTTTTACAACGCGCAGAAAGTTGATTTGGACCTTAATGATTTTATTGATTATTTCAATTATTTCTTAGATCGAAAGGATTGCAGTTATAATGGCCGAGTGTATTTTTAATTGCGTTTATTGTAGTATAAAGTGCAATTGCCTTAGCACATGGCTTAAACATAAGGCCATGTGCAGAGGCAATTGCACTTAAAGCTCCAATAAACGAAGTTATAAATACAATTATACCTACATTGTCCAGGACGAAACCAACTGTTCACAAAAGTCGGGGTTAAAGTACAGACTTGCATGGCGACATGTCAAGAACTACCGTCGTGTCAGATGGCGGTATATCAGGCGTCATCTTACAACTGTGCCATCTGTAAAAAGGAGTTTACCGGGGAGGATTATACGGAAATGCAAGATCTTCATAATTCGACTGTGTGGAATAGGATTAGTAAGTGCTACATGGTTAAACTATTTGATTCTTGTCCATAATTATCTTCAGATAACAATGGTAATATATCGTGGGTGGTTCATGTCGATGATCTGTTGATTTTGGCTTCCTATGCAGAAAATCGATTAAGAAATCTCATAATCGATTAATCGTTAAAAACATGTAAAGTGCAACCATTTAATGTAACTTATTTTCTGGTAACATCCTTTTACTTGAGAAAAACAATTTATTCTGACCCATCTCATAGAATGGAGCTTCACTTAGCCATTGGTAAAGAAATGCGTGGCAATCATTAGATTACCTGAAAAGAAAGAATTGTAACATGTATATCGTTTAAAATAATATTGCTTTGAGAGATATGTTTTGTATTTAAGCAGTTCTTAACTGCATATTTTAAATACACTAAATTAAACATTAAAAAATGCTTCTTTTTTCATATGATTGCAAAAACACAAGTATTTATTTGGCATGATCATTTAATTCATTTCATATCATTCTAAAAGATGTACCCAAAACAAACCATATCGACTGTAAAAGGATTGAACTTGCTGATCCCGGAATGGAGTCTGGAGTATACAGAATATATCCTGTCGGAGGTACAGACTATGTAGATGTGGTGTGTAACATGACCTCCGGTGTCGGAGGCTATACCGTAAGTACTGTGAAGCTTTATAGATATTGTGTTTGTTGTCTAGAGTATACAGAATATATCCTGTCAGAGGTACAGACTATTTACATGTGGTATGTAACATGACCTCCGGTGTCGGAGGGCTCACAGTAAGAATTGTGAAGCTTGATAGACATTGTGTTTGAAGTCTGGAATATGCAGAATATGTAGGGCCGTCGGGAGTACAGACTATGTGTATGTGATGTGTAACATGACCTCC
Organism: Fragum whitleyi; assembly: GCA_948146395.1. Taxonomy (NCBI): domain Eukaryota; kingdom Metazoa; phylum Mollusca; class Bivalvia; order Cardiida; family Cardiidae; genus Fragum; species Fragum whitleyi. The sequence goes on along the minus strand of OX411548.1, from coordinate 50,702,400 downwards.
GGTGCCGGAGGCGTTATCGTAAGTACGGTAAAGCTTGATAGATATTTTGTTTCTGGAGTATACAGAAAATGTCCCGTCGGAGGTACGGACTATGTACATGTGGTGTGAAACATGACCTCCGGTGCCGGAGGCTTCACCGTAAGTAAGCCTCAAAATGTTGTGTTTGGGGTTGGAGTATACAGAATATTATGTGAGATTATGATTATGTAGTGTGAACACATTTCATCGTTTGGCTTCCAACCTATGATATAAGGACTCAAGTTATTTATGGCGACCATTTATAGTCACGAGTTGTTGAAAATAAAAACGGGTCGTTTAAAAGAGTTGGTCTTTGGAGCAAGATAGGCTGTACTTCGTGCATGAAGAGTGTAACATGACTTCAGTTCTCTGAGGCTATACCGTAAGTAAGCTTCAACAATTTGACCCGTAAGGGCAAAGAGACCACCTGGGGTCTGTTTTACTAAACATCTTACGATCATTTTTAGGCGCAAGTCAAAAGTTAAAGTTACTTCTATCGTAGTAACTACATATAGAATTCTGCAAGACGATTCCAAAGAGATATTGCAAGGAAGAATCTAACCAAATGAAACAACACGGACGATTTGTGATTTTGACCCACATAAAGTATAAACTGAAAGTTAGGTTTCAGTATTAATTTCACATTCATAAGATTATGACTTACTTAATAGAAATAGGGCATATCATTCATGGCTTTTGGTGTTTCTTGAGAGTTTTGATTAATTTTGACCACTAAGCAGTTTTGGTAAATTTTATAATTACAAGTACAAAGATCCATGTACATGTATATTTGAGCATGTGCGTAACATTTTGAAGAATTTCGTGTGTGCGTGAAGGGCAGGCATTTAGTAGACTAGACAATCACGCAGTGCATTGAAATTGATCTTTCGTTTTTGAACAGCTACTATAGGTCTGTAACTATCTGTTGAGCGTGTAGTAAGGACGTTGATCAGACTGTGCGGTTGCACAGGCTGATCTTAGTCTTTGGTGCAAGCACATGTGAAACTGTTGGAAATGTCACGCTCATGCTCATTTGAGTGAAGTGTACATTTAAATAAGTGTTTTCATAGAAATCGCTACTTTAATAGTCTTAATAAAATTTATAATTAAAGATTGTATGGGTATGATGTATTAAAATTCTAGTCTTTCTTTAGTCTTTAAATTTCTCATATGATATGCCTATCTTTGTTTGTTTCGTTTATGTATCGTCATTGCCGTAGCATATGTAGCCCGAGTTATGCGACGTCAAAAGAAGACGATTAGTTGTTACGGGAAATAATTCCATGAGTTCCGACATGGTTCTTTAACGTGCTAGTTATAAAGCATCGTCACACGGGGCCTCGGTTTTATGTCTCACCCGAAAGACAATTAGTTTGTTAGTGTGCAGCTCGGGAATCGGACCCCGCAATCTGATTAAAATCAGATCCACCATATTACTACGCCCTTGCCTGTAACGGAGATGTAGCGTAGTGGTTTCGTAGAGATGATTTTAATGAGATTGCCTTCAGTTTTGTTTTTTTTTTTTTTTTTTGAGGGGGGGGGGCGGAGTACTCTACCGATTTAGCTAATGATATTAATGACAATAACCAAATCCTTTCTGCCATTGGCTTATTCATACAGGTTATTTGATCATTCTTTACTCAGAGCATTGCACGAAAGCGAAAAAATGACTGCATTCAATCTTAGCAGGCTTCGCTATATACCCAAGAAGGATAGTCATCTTTTTCGGTATTACCAGATTGACTCTTTCGAGAGGCGGGTCCATGGGATCACAAATTTGTGTAAGGATTAGTTGGACAATTTCTCCGTATTTCCAATGAAAATTGGGAGTGCTATTCTTTTTGGATACGAACTCAAAAAGTCGTTTAATAGGACTAAACAGGCCTTGCTTCAGGACAAGAAAACGTTTGCGAACGTAAAAAAATGATGGCACGCTTAATTCGTATGTACGCATGCAAAGTGGGGTATCATTTTTGTACGGGTTCGCAAACGTTTTTTTCTTGAAAGCAGAGGTGGTCTCATTCTTAAATAAACACATTATACCAAATATAAGACCATAAAAACAATGAAACGAATAAAAGAAAAAAATATGATACATTTCTTTCAGGTGTTTCAACAAAGGATAACGGGTCATCTGAGTTTCGACAGATCTTTCAATGAATACGAGAATTGGTTTGGTTCCGCATTTAAAGATTATTGGCTAGGTAAGGGATTCTCTCATTAAGGTAGTTGACCTGTAATAGTTCCGCAACATTTCGGAACTCATGAACTTTCACAATGTTAACCGAGGTTTCCTAATGAAAAAGCTCGGTCAACACCGTAGAAAGTTCATTATTTTCGAAACGTTCCGTAACTATTACGGGTCCACTACCTTAAAACTAGAATGATGTCCGGGCACAACATTCGTCCAGACCGCTTATGCTTGATATTGAAATGAGACTTTGACCTATGACCTAAAGCAATAACTAGTTTAACCCTTTGCGGTTTAATCCCTGCTTTTTTTTCGTGCCTGTGATTTTATGATTGAGAAAACATTGTGAAAAAAAAGAAGAAATTGCTTCTGACTACCCTACAAAATCGTTATTTTTCAAATTAAATCCACTTTAAATTTTCGTCTGCAAAACCTTTGAATTCGGACAGGTCCAGAATTTTGTAAAACAGGAAAGGGTTAAATAGCACTTCTACACCTTAAAAAAATCATCTGTGACTGAAACATCTGTGACATAGTATTTTGAAATTCCGCAATAAATATAGTGATTATGCTCAGGACAATACTTTGACCTTCAGTATGACTTTGGTAATGAGATGCGGAAGAAGTGACACACACTTCTGCTCATTGTTATGTAAAATTATTTTGAAATCAATCCATTATTAAAGAAGATATGCTATAGACAAATTAGGACGGACTAATGGATTAACATACACGTTAACGAACAATAAACTGATTTATCGTAGTGACGACTATATGGCTCGCTCACCACACGGGCTTGACAAAAAGTGCCGTATTTGGTGCCAAATGCGTTGATATTATTTTTCATGGGAAAAACTGAAGTCAAAAATAGGACGTATTTCATACCTAACATTACCATAGTCATCCCGTTGATAACACAGGCTGCTCTTTTGATGGTGGACAAATATTCCAAGTTTCAAATAAATGCCTTTGCTCCCGTCGGTGATACCAGGCACCAAAGGACAGTTTTCAAATGAACCATGCATTCAGGATGCAAACACGTATGTGAACGTTTTAAAAGGTACGGTACCCCGCTGTGCATATGAGAAAACGTACAAAGCTTGTTACCATTTCTTAAACTTCAATTTTTTATTCTACAATAAGGGTTGAAAACCATCCACCAATTAACACACCAAACAAGTTCGAATGTGATGCTCGTGTTCGTAGACAAAGATAACCGAGAAAGATACCAAAAGCTGGTTGGATTTTCTGTGGAAGAAGGGCCGGGTTACAAGGTCCATCTAGATGGGATGTTCGACAGGACCGACAGGGGCGGTAGGTACACAGGCATCACCAAGCATTAAGGTAGTGGACCCGAAATAGGTCTACAATATTTCGGACTCGTGATCATTTACAATGTTAACCAATGTTCCATAATGAAACTATAGGAAACATCGGTTGACATTCTTAAAGTTTATGACTTCCGAAATATTGCGGAACTATAACGAATCCAATTACTTGAATAAACATCAATAGTTTAAATCATGGTCTCTTCGGGTAACGAGTCTTCAGATAAGATAAAAAATGGATTCTTTAATGCTTTTCGGTGATTTATCGAGAAATAAAGGTAGATTATCACTTGATAAACTCACCGCAAAAGCAGTGAAATTATCAAAAACTTATACCCTGCTTTTGTGCATTTCATCCTATCTGACGTCATCTATGCGGGGCGAAATAAGTGACGTCACAATGAACGTTGCATAGCAATCATGCGCAAAATGACGCGCTTTACGAAAATATGTCCTAGAAATTTCAATTTTTGTCTCATTTTTGCATTAAAGAAATAGAATAATCGTTTGTTTTTCGAGTAAGATCGGTTACTATTTTATACCGTGAAAAACAAAAGCTATATTTTCACTCGTGGCTCTGCCACTCGTGAAAATAAAACTTTTGTTGTTCACTTAATGAAATACAATTCGATCTTACACATAAACAAACAATTATCCTCTATTTCTTACCCTATGCCACACGAAATTGAGTACGCAGCTATTTTGAGTACTACCCTCATGATACAAGAGTTCGGTAGGAATGTCTAAGTAATAGTTAAACGCTAATAATTGAAAATTAAACGATTTAAACAGCCGAAAGGAGGGAGCGTAGCGACCGACTGAGGCTGTTTAAATCGTTTAATTTTCAATTGTTAGCGTTTAACTGACTTAGTCTTTTTTCCGCCTTTTGTATTTTTGACAGCATATTGCACGATTTAAAGGAAATAAGCCAGATACATTAATTACAAGTAAACGCTCCTCTCCAAATATGGAGTTGTCGAAATATGCACGCAAATTTTGAGTCTTTATAAAGAGCCATTACAGGAGATAAATATGAAGTATAATTTGGCTTTATTTACCCGACAATATAGATGAACGTAAATCTAATATTTTTTCACTCTGTTTTGCACCTTACTTCGAAAGAATAAAATAGTTAACGGTATCGTATCATCGTTTGCATTTAAGAAGTCTCTTTATTGATTTAATGTGTCAGTAATTGTTTACGAACTTGTGTATAAAGGGCAATCTAAGGACATAAACAACTAAACAAATTATACTATTCTGTTGAGAAAAAAAAGTTAAAGCCTACAGTCAACCAAATTAGGATATATGCATATGTATTGACCCAACTTCGTGGGCCTTTTCTTGTGTCGTCAACTTAATTAATTTGTCCTTGTTAATTTTGGTGGACTATAGTAGTCACCATTCGAATTTATGAAATGGAAGGATTTTGTTTTGTTTTCATTGGTATATTCAACGAAAAGCCTCATAACGCTTGCAAGATGGGGCGAGTATTTTTTTTTTTTTTTTTGTATACATGTATACTCTTTAGCCTGAAAGCCTAATCATGATAATTATGAATACGCGAATTCATGGTTATAACCTATTTAAAAATTTAGCAGTTTTATACACACATAATTGCAATCCAATAGAATTTTAAAAGAATTCTGATTGATTTAAAGCGTAACACCTGAGGAAATCAATTGCACTTTATTTCTGTATAAAATACACTAGGTCATTCGGGAAAAAAACAATTCTCGATCTGCTAGTCCAGTGTTGTAGGAGACCGAAATCTCTTCGTTGCTTTTCCATAATCATCTTTGCTATTTATTTGGCGAAGCATTAAAATATTTTCAAAAGAATTTTGATTACAAGCATGCAGTTATGATTCTGAGCCGACATCAACAGCGAGTCAACGAAGACCGTCAAACAACCCTCTCAACAAAGCACGGTCGCAACGATTTCGTTTTGAATTGGAGAAATATATGTCAGAAAAGATTTTATACGCCCGTCGAAGACGGAACGTATTATGGAATCACCTGTGGTGCCCTGGGTGGCGTCCATTTCCTTTTACCGGAGCATAATTCTGTCAAATGTCCAATTTACTTGCCTATTTACGAAGGGCAGTGCACAAGAACCATAGATATACCTGGCTTATTATTCTTTTAGTTATTGCCCCTTGTTATTTTTCATACTTAGATATTTTCCAAAGCATATCACTAAAAGTATTGAGCTATGATTATGAAACTTCATGCGTAGATAGATCTCATCAAGGGAAAGTGCAATGCACGAAAGCCATAACTCTACTTGGCTTATTATTTAGTTATTGCCCTCTTGCTTTATTCATGAATGGATCTTGAATCTTATAACCATATTTCTAAAAGTATTCGAGCTATGGTAATGACACTTTAAAATTGTTAGATAGATCATACCAAGGATAAGTACAGCGCAATAAAACGTAACTTCGACCGCCTGGCCTATTTTATAGTTCTTGTCCTTTGGGGTTGTTTCATACGTGGATCTTGTTCGGAGCATATCTCTTAAAGTGTATGAGCTATGATCATTAAACTTCATGGGTAATTAAATCTCATCAAAGACAAGTGCAGTGCAAAAGAGATATAACTCTATCTGGCTTATTTTTTGAGTTATTGCCCTTTGTTCTTTATGATACTTGGATATTATCCAAAGGCAAATCTCTAAAAGTATACGAGCTATGATCAAACTTACTCCTACTACATTTATCCATTTGTATTTCTACACAAAAATTGTCAAAAAGCTATACATTGAACATTACTCAAATTCTATTCTTAACCCAAACTTAAACCAGGCTGTGTGACGGGCATATCTTTTGACCATTTGGTACCTGGTTTAATCATAAGTACCTCTAAGCATGTCAAAAAATTCGTGTTTTTGTGTACCATTTGTAAAACTTCACACCAGTAAACTTTAATAGCGAGATACCAATATACATTTATAAATGCCGATCTAACTATAGATTCTGTGTATTATACCTGCAGTAAGTAGACTCGCACCCTAATTGTTAAGCTGGGTATCTTGATTGTTTGATCTATAGGGTTCCAATTTTGAGGACCGAGAGTCTAAGTATTTCAATTTCTTTGGTCTAAAGATTGCATTTATAAAAAAAAAGAAGTCCACTTCGTTTTTTTGATTATCAAGTGCAAATTCTTTAGCACTTGGCCTAAACATAACAACATACGAGCATTATTTGTCATGTGCGTTTTGATAAAGAGATTGATTGGTCCTTAACCCTTTCCTGTTTTACAAAATTTTAGACCTGTCTAAATTCAAAGGTTTTGCAGACGAAAATTTAAAGTGGATTTTATTTGAAAAATAACCATTCAGTAGGGCAGAAAATAGTGTGGAAAAAGAAGAAATTCCTTGTCAGAAGCAATTTCTTCTTTTTTCACAATGTTTTCTCAATCATAAAATCACAGGCACGTAAAAAGCAGGGATTAAACAGCAAAGGGTTAAAGACACGAGCTGAAAGATACGATGGTGTTTTGAAGAAAGGTAATATATGTGTATCTTCAAAACTGAGCTCTGACGGGTATGATTAAAAAAGCAAATGATAGGAATTTAGACTTATCCCTTCACTGCATTTATGAAAGTACATGTTTGAGTGAACCTTACGTTGTAAGACAAGCAATAACGTTGGTTTGAAAGGTAAAATTTAAGCTTTCTTAATGCGCTATCTAAACCTGTTTTATCCTTTTTGAACAAATGGCACGAGAATCTAACGGTAAAAAGTTGATTTCACGGCTCACCGCGTAAATCTACCTATACAATATTGCTTATTTCGTCCAACTTTATTCAAAACTCGCCCCCCCCACCACGTTCATTCAAATTCGTTCCGAAATCATTCCGCAAGTTTTCTCCTTATCAATTTCACGATGTTACTTTCTAAACCGCCTTGTCGTTCCTTTGTCATCGTTGTGTGCGACATTTTGAAATATCTCTGGTATAAAAAAAGAAATTAGATCTACACAAAATTTAGAATATATGTTTACTTTGACAAAAGCAGTAGGCTATATTTTGTCGTTGTTGATAACTTTCAATTCAGTTTTTTAAGGTAGTAGACTCGTAAAAGTTCCACAACGTTTCGGAAGTAATAAACTTTAACAGTGTTAACCAAAGTTTCCTAATGATTTTCATTAGGAAACCTCGGTCAACATTGATAAAGGTCATGAGGTCCGAAATGTTGCGGAAATATTACGGTTGCACTCACCTCAATCTACTTGCCGGTACTCAATAACACTAAAGATCCGAGTATGCGTCGCTTATATTGTTACAGTTAGTTACATCGTTAAATTGACATTCACATCAATCCAAACAAATAAAAAGCGTTCATTCAGCACTTCATTCATTCATTCATTCATTCAAAACGCTCACTCAAATCATTCACAAACACTTAAACCGATCGAAAAATATAGGATCAACAACGTTATTCAAAATAAATTTGGATAGAGAAAAATCGCGATTTCACTGACAAAATTCAAATTGTAGGTGTCTAATAAGTTCGTGAAGAAATAGGAAGCTATCTAAAGAAACATGCATATTTAATTAAAGAGAGGTAATCAATATCGCTAATTTTGTTCAGTATGAACAAAATTGGCGATATTGGATTACCTTCCATTAAATTCACTCAAAACTCGCTCCACACACTCATTCGATTTTATTCCCAAATCATTCCAAAGTCATTCATCTTGTCAATTTCACGGTGATGTTAACTGTAAATTTCAGTGCTGGAGCAAGGTCTAGAAGACTCATTCTACGACTCCCGAGGACAAAACTTCAGTGCTTACGACTTGGATCAAGATAATGACACCAGCGCTAACTGTGCACTTGATCGGAATGGGGGATGGTGGTTTAACCAGTGCGGTCCCTTAAACCCTAATGGTAAATACGAGACTCCGGGGACGAACGCTGGGTGGACGGGAATGGTCAACTATCCATTTACAGGGTTTGAAACCCTTAAGGCAACCAGGCTTATGTTTAGGCCATGATTGACGATCATATCAATAAATCAGTGCAAAAATATTGAAAGTGACTTTATATTTAGAGGTAATTACGAAGGTTTTAGTTAAGTTGTCGATTCCACATTATTTGAATTCTTATGGAACGAATTACCAAATCACATCAGGAAATCAGAATCCATAGAAATCTTTAAATGAAAACCCAAATCCTTCTATTTTAAAGACTTGTTCGATCTTTTCTAAATTGAAATGTTTTAAACAAGCATGAGGTAATTTAAAAGACTAATTTCATACCTTTTATAAATGAGTGTTGTTTTATTTAAAATATTTGTTTTTACACATTTGTGTACCAGAATATAAGTTATTTGCAAAACTTTATTCTTGTAAGAACTTGGAAAGTGTCCATTTGATGTAAAATGATATCATGAGTGAGCGATTTAGAATGTTTTTTTAATCGGAATGACAGTCTATTTCACGATGTTATTTAGTGTACACAAGAAACAAGATACAAGGGCCGGACAAGCAGCCAGGCAAATGTATGTTATTTGGGGTGTTCTTTTAAACAAGAGGACCTTGATGGTCCTATATCGCTCACCTGAGTAAGTCAACTCATAACTTGTCAACCATGTTATAAAAAAAGAGATTAATTGAAAAGAAAAAACAGACCTATTTCGTCCTACTGCATTTTTTATATATGTATTCTTTAAATTTTCGTAAATTTTCAGAGCTTTACCCAAGAAACATCCCTGTCAAGATTCAGTTAAGGAGGAGAAGATTTTTTCCAAGATTTACAGCAATTTCGGCCATTTTTTAGCCTTTCCGATACCAGGGAAAAAATAATTATTTATGAAATTAAGTTCTTTTAACAACTTTTGAAACGCTTCGACCAAGAAACATACCTGCCAAGTTTCAGCTTGATTGACCTAGTGGTTTTGGAGGAGAAGATTTTTTCCTAGATTTTCGGCAATTGTTGGCCATTTTTCAGCCTTTCCGTTTCCATAAAAACCAGAGTTTTTGATGAATGTAAAATTTAATTCTTTTAACAAATTTTAAAGAACTTCACCCAAGGAGTATTTATGTCAAGTTTCAGTTTGTTTGGTCAAGTGGTTTAGGAGGAGAATATATATATTTTTTATATATTTTTGGCATTTTTCGGCCTTTCTGTTACCATGGCAACCCAAGGAACACCCCTAGCAAGTTTAAGTTTAATTGGCACAGTCGTTTAAGAGGAGAAGATGTTTGAAAAAAAATGTTGACGGACATGTAAGTTTGAGAAAGTGTCTAATGAAAATATTGACACTATCAAACATTTAAACCATTTTACTTCATTAATAATGAGATTGTGTTGTAATTATTCGGGTCCTAAATTTAGTAAAGAATCAGAGAACGCGTAGGTTTTGTGTGAGCTAAATAGTCATTCTACCTTATAAAGTTGCTATGTAGTTTTTGATGTCAGCACTTTCATTTTTGAAATTTGCATAAATTAGCCTGTAGAGACCACCCAGAAACCTTTCCTTCTACGTTCGGGAGGAAAACCTTCGCGGAATGTTTAAATACTCTGTAATTTCTTAAACGTTTGGGATTTGAACGTAGTACAGTTCGGTTTGACAAACTGCACATCCTTGCAAGGACATATTTTTCTTTGTCTTTCTATGCATGATGACCAAACAACCTGGCTAAAAACAGGTACGTGTGTTTTGTTGTTGTTGTTTTTGTTTTTGTTTTTTAATAAAAACATTTGTTTAAATAGAAAAAACTGGTTTGCTTGTTGTAAGTACAGTCGCTTTTACATTAAAAATCATTCATTTCGCTTGATTGATCATATAAGAAAATGCAAAGTATAAATCTTAAAATGTTATTGTTTATTTACGCTGACATTAGGCACAATGTAACTAGCTTCTTCCTCAGTGTCTTCAAAATATTCTTCTGGTCCTTTAACAACACCTTCAGTCTCTTCCTTTTTCTGTTTTATCTTTGGTTTGGGTAAATTGAAACTAGCTTTCACTTTAATTTCTCTCACATACTTGTCCGCTGCCCCACCGTTCAAGTATAAAAGTTCTGTTCGAAGGGAACCTGTCTCTATTAAATCCTTTCCGTTAACTGCTGCGTTAAATTCTGGGTGTGGTAAAACCGGAAGTTCCAATAACTTTCTAGTTCCGTCAATTGTAGATGCAACAACGGTGTGATCTTTTATGATGTCAAATACTTTAAACACTCCTGTAAATCCACATGGTTTATTAGGTGGCTCTCCGAGCAGAAGCTTTAAAACGAGAGGTTTAGTGAAAACACCGGAAGCTACTAATTGTCTTAGAGTGTGTGCGTATGCATCTTTATCAGATTTGGAGACCTTCGAGTTTTTCGCTTGGTGTGTTTTACGACTTTCTACTATGTAAAACTCCCCCTCGACGTCAAATGGCACTAACACATCGATTCCTTGAGCAGCAACGCAAACCAAACAGCGTAACAACTTTTTTTTGATAGCACCTTTTTCTCCTCTATATTTCACATGGTCTTCATACACACTATGAATAAAATAAACTCCCGGGGGAAAGTCCAATTTCTCATACATGATGTCTTTCTTATTAAATGGGTCTAAAAGAGAGAAACCGGGAACCCGTTTTGTAGATAGAAACGAGGCCGGCATCACACGCGCCAAATTGGCAACGTTAAGTAATGGCACTGTATCGCCGTCTAGTATTCGAAACCAACCTGTAAAAGAGGGCAAATACTAACTTTTTATTATTATGATATTTTTTCTTTTCTTTTTTTTTTTTTTTTTTTTTTTTTGCAAAATGTATATTTCCCAATACGTTTAGGTACCGTTTATATGAATTTTGATATAATTTTTTACCAGAAATAAATATTCAATTTTTCAAGAATGAAGTTGTTGAATATGATTTAGATGAAATATCCGATTAATACTCATTATTGTAATTCATACAGTTATCTCCCTTGCGAATTCTTCGGTGAAATGAAATTGAAAATAATAATAACACATAATTCAGGGGTCAGACGTCATTAACCGCCGCCTTTTGTTCTTTATTATTTTCGTATCAAGCTCGATCAAATTCTCGTAAATTTCTATCAGTGTCAATCTTCAAAAGCATTTTTTTTTCTAATTGAATTTGATAGATAATCTGGATTATGCAGCGTAATAAAAATGCGATCTTTGTATTCGTCTTGAATTGTCTCAAACAAGTTCAATTTTGAAGATCGGTGTATCAAATACTGATTATAGCAATGATTATCTTACCTTGATAATCTACTGGCAGAACAATCACAGAACCACCTTCTTTATACTGGACGCCATCTTTAACACCGTTCACCGCTACCAGACTCGATATATTCCTTGCAATTACTTTAATTCCTTTTAGTTCTTTAAAAAGCAGCAACGGTTTGTGCAATAACTGTCCAGGATCCTTCATTTCCGCTCCTTTCTGATCTTTCGTGTTCATTCTTACAATAGCAGGAAGTGACGTATCTTTTAAAAGAGCCAGAAGACTTTCTGACCTGTCTCCCCATATTAATGGTAATGGCCGACTAATTGCGAGTTGCTTGAAGTCTTTTCGGATGTCCCCCTTAGCCATATCAGTGTCCGAACCTACAATTATAAAAGAACATGTAGAGTTTTTCTGAGCCGAAACAGACTGGTTCTGTCAATAAAGGTCACGATACAAAGGACATTCCCCTTTACAGTTTTACAGTTTATACGTAAAGACACATGAGTGAATGAAGCCGTGAGTTGACAAGTATAGAAAATATTTATTTAGACATATTTTGTGATTGATTGGTTGGTTAATCGGACCCCCGTTATATCATTTTATAAGCCTATTTCCTGGGATTTTTTTACCGTTTAAGTATGCAACAATCGTCTCGAAGCTACCAAAATGTTACTGAAACATGTGCAACTTGTACTGATTTGAGTAACGAGGTTTTAGTCGTCCCTGAATTACATTAGACATTGCAGGTCATTACGTTCTCTGCGTATGTACAATCGTTCTAAGCCGCTGGATTAAATCGTACAGTTAAGGTAGTGGACCCGTAATAGTTCCGCAACATTTCGGAGGTAATGAACTAAAACCATGTTAACCAAGGTTTCCTAATGATTTTCATTAGGAAACCTCGGTCAACATTGTGAAAATTCATGAGTGCCGAAATGTTGCGAAATTATTACGGGTCCACTACCTTAAGAACATCATGAAATTGACTATCATTCCAATCAAAATCATTCTAATTCGCGCAATGAGCGCTCCATTCATTCATTCCAACAAATCATTCAAACAATTAAAGATCAACAACTACTTTCAAAATAACAATCGGTAGGAAAAAAAACATGATTTCAAAGACAAAACTGACTTTCGTGAGCGTATTATGCCTTCGTGAATTCATAAAAAGCTGCTCATAGAACTTGTTTGCATATTTTATGGAAGGGGGTAATAAATATCGCTAATTTTGTGCAATTTGAACAAAATTAGCGATACTGGATCACCTCCCATTAATTTCAATCAAAATTCGCTCCCCACAACCATTGAACTTCATCCCAAAATTACTCTAAAGTCATTCATCTTGTCAATTTCGTGATCTTTCTAACTGTAACTGTATAGCTCGAATGAACCACAATACTCCATGTTCTGGGGTCAAATGCACAAAGATTCTTAGAAATATTCGAAGAATTTATCTAAGAATCATAAGCATTTTCTTAGCTGGAAATTATTGCCGAGAATTTATCTAAGAAAATACCACGATGAATTCTTGGACTAAAATATATGTCTTTGTGCATACGGCCCCTGCTATCCCATGTCGATATTCTGACACATGCGATTGTTTCATTTTCGAAGTTTATGGTCATAGGCCTATAGGTTATAATATGATAAATAACATAGATTTTATATAAAAAAAAATTGGATTATGAAACAACCGTATGTGTTTTCGGGCAGAATTTTATTGTGTTTTTGCTAAGCCTGAAATAGTTTTAAAACGTTTTATTGATAATTAAAAAGAGGATAATCGTTTGTTTCAGTGTAAGATCGATTTATATTTCATTGAGTGAACATCAAAAGCTGTATTTTCACGAGTGGTGGAGCCACGAGTGAAAATATAGCTTATGTTGTTCACGAAATGAAATAGCAATCGATTTTACACGAAAAACAAACGATTATTCTATTTCTTTGATGCAAAAATGAGACAAAATATGACATTTCTAAGACATATTTTCGTAAAGCGCGTCATTTTGCGCGTGATTGCTCTGCAACGTTCATTGTGACGTCACTTATTTCGCCCCGCATAGATGACGTCAGATAGGATGAAATGCACAAAAGCAGGGTATAAGTTTTTGATAATTTCACTGCTTTTGTGGTGAGATTATCAAGTGATAATCTACCGTTATTTCTCGATAAACCACCGAAAAGGATTAAAGAAACTATTTTATTCAGTCAGTTTTAATAGATCCACCAGCTGAAATATTATTTTTCAATGTAGGCCTACTCGTAGTGCGTGACTCATCGGAACTTCAGCTGTTTTCCGCCCTTGAAAGCTGCCGATTTGCGTTTAGATATATTAATCAAAGTAGCGGTTTCGACCAGGATGTTTATTCAACGAACATCGATTGATTGGTCATTCAGTTGGGTTGAACGCCATTTTCAACTTTACTGTAGTTATATCGTGGTGTCTTGTGCACTTACCCATTTATTTTCTGCTCACTCCACTAAGCCGGACTACTTATCATACTCGCATTGATGGAATACAAATAATTCATGTCACATTGATTGCCAAACGTCGGATGAAAGTTGGCTGACCCGGTGTTCGAACTCGCGACCACAGCTAGGGTTGTGAGCCCAAAGCTAGCCGTGCTCGACTCGACGACCATCCATGTATCTTGTTAAATGACAATCAGTAAGAGACACTACTACTACTACTATTCAGATTCAAGGTCTAAACCACTATTCAGGTTCAATTTGCTGTCCATATTGATGTTGATGCTACTACATTGATGTATTATTACTAAATGTGTAATATGTCTATTAATATTTTAGTTGCATACCATTACAATGATATGTAAATATGTGTTATGGAGAGAGAGAGAGAATGAGTGGGAGAGAGAGAGAGAGAGAGAGACAGAGAGAGAGAGACAGAGAGAGAGAGATTTGTTGTTGTTGTTGTTGTTGTTTTCTAGAGGGCCAGGTTGAAAATAAGATTTGTATGTACATGTATGTCTTAACATGTTACCTTCTTTAAATAAAGTTATAATTATTATTATTATTATTATTATTATTATTATTATTATTATTATTAGAACTGCCTACTAACGATTCTATGAATGACGTGCCTTGGGGTCAGGTGAATAAAGAAAAAATATTTAAGAAAGCATACCATCCATCTTGATTTCATCCATATTCACAAAACACACATCAAATAATTACTCCGTCATTCACAGTCCCCCATTCAAAAACTCTTACACCGTGGGGTGGGATACATCATACCCGGTGTCTTTCATTTCAACCTTTCTTAACATTTACTAGGGCTACAGATAGACGAGGCAAAATTGATTTTATAACTCAATAAATCGACAACCCTGCAACAAATCCAAAGTTGTTGGTACTCATTGGAATCGTCTCGTTGAGACGATTCCAATGAGTACCCACATCATAGCGATTTTTTGAGAAATAAAGAACTTAGAATGTTTTACCGCCTCTCATCTGTGACTCGAATTTAACTTTGTAAACTCTTTCCAGTTTGTGTACTGAAACACATAAAATGGGTGTAGTGAATATCAAGTTCGTAATTTTGGATAAAAAAATATCTTATTATGGCTTTTCGACAATGTTTAAGTTCGACCTAAAACTGTTACCAAAACATTACTTCAGATATCTTTATTCTATAGGATAATTTGATAATAAAGGTAGAAAAAGATGCAATTACATCGAATCCATCTATGAGGAAAGAGTAAAACTTTACTTTTAACCGAATTTAAATGGATGATATATCTTTTCACCATCTTTTTTTGAGAGTATACGTAATACATCCCGTGTAAGGTAATGTTTGAGATATTATCTTACTTAATGTCGCGAGAAAGTGTGATGTACTACTAAACCACACATCGTCGTATTTTGCACTTGTCTTAAATTGACGGGTCGCTTGCTCTGGGCACTCAAAATAAACGGTCATCCGACAAGACAGCTTGTTTGAGGCACGCCAGTTTAAAAGAGTTTATTGGTCGCTATCAAGTCGAATAGAATCATCCATTTATGCGCCAACAAGAACAAATGATATACATATTTTGCTAATGGTCATTCCATACTTTTTAACTCGCCAACCGAAAATTAATATACATCCTTTCTAAAATGTTGTTGTAGTTGTTGTTTGTGTCGTTATTTCGATTAGACTGACTTTCAACAGTGTTCTGTTTATTCAAGTGCGTCATGCATTTCACCTGTCACTTGCACTGCCTTGAGAATTACAAATTCAAATTGTACCCCGCGTTGCACGCAAATGCACGTGCAGAGCGGGGTACAATTTGCAAACAGTTTGCACCGTTTTTGTCATCCTGAACACAGAGTTGGCTTGGACTCTGAAAAGGCTTGAACTAGTGTATATCTATGTAGCAAACCTAGAGGTTTGAACGTAATTCGGCGATGTTTAAAATTTGTTTTAAAAAAGTCGGAATTACATGTACATGTATTTGACATACCTGCACGTTGAAGTATAATGTTTTAATCCATCATGCCCAGTCATAAATATCTATCTTATTTAATTCTCCCATTTCAAGATATATTTTAGATACACAAAGGTACATCATATGAAAAGCTAATATCGATTTGCGGCTTTCAGAAATCAATCACAATTTCAATGAATTTTATAGAAATCACTCGATCAATATATCGGAGGTTTCTATATTTTTTCAAAGGCAGTCTATGGACAGGTAAATACATCGTGACAAATAAAGTCATTTTATTCCTTTTCGAATACGATCGGCCGGATCATCAGGGTCCAAGATTTAAAGTTTTCTTATTGTCAATTGAGAATTTTCTCAATTTTCAATTTTAGATTAAATTCGTAATTCTGTTGTTATACTTATAAAAATGTATGAACATAAAAAATGATACCAATAAGTTGTTATGAATAACCTCTTAATAATATCATCTGTTAAGCTCCTACAATTATTTACATTAATAATTTGTGACCCGTCACGCGAAAAGGGACCATCTGGGTAGTGCGTAAAGTGTCGACCCTAGTCAGACTGCGCAGACTGACTAGGGTCGAAACTCTTTGCACCGGGCTTTTTTTCTGATTCTAGAAGGATCAATCTAACGAGGTTGGGGGAATTGATTATTGTCGAGGCTCTCCCGAGACAATTATTCATGCCCACAACCGAGTTAGATATTTTTTCATACAATACACTAAGTACGTTTTATATTTATCGGATAACCTCCTTTTTTTTCGTCGATGTTATGTCATTGTTCTAAAAATATGCATGTGATATCATAGAAAATATACGGCATGTTATCACACGGATATTTTTAGAGTCATAAGATAAATTTTAAAAAAACTTGGCATGGGTGTTCACCCTCACAAGAGCTATCAAGACTCAGGGGTATAACTCTGAAAGCACATTTGTAAGAGTAAAGGTCCTTTTTCGACTTTTGTGCATTATCCAGCATCTACAATCGAGTGTTTGCGCTTTAAGGCTTCACTCTTGATCATATGTACAATAAGTGGTTGGTAGTCTCACGACCGACACAAAAGGGGTGAAATTTTCGAATGAATTCCTAGAATTTTGTATTCTTTTTTATAATATGACTTACCGATCGCCCTATTTTTTCCTCCAATGAAAGGCCGCTATTTCGTTTGAAATTCAAAAAATATATTCCATAACCTGACGGTCTGCTCGAATAAGTGAGCTACGAAATTTTAGGTCATAATGGGCGTGGACTACATTCAAAACTAGACAGTGGTGTCATTATCTTGTCTGATAAAATGTCCCGAGAGACCCTTAAGTTATAATCGAGTATTTATAATAAAAACGTTTGGTGAATGTTCTTTCGAACTTATGCTTATAATAACCCATTTCTCATTAAAACGAGGGGAAAATTCTTTCATAATTTGTCTGCATGTTAATCAAGATAAAATTTAGCGGATAAATCAATGATTCGGATAATAAAATAATAATCTACATGGTAAGCAGCAGTAAGAATGACATCGACAGGTTTGCTCATACCAATTCTTGCTGTACTCCACAATTTCACATTGACATAAAAAAGAAAAGACGACAGGGTTGAAACTATATGAAATCTCACTTCCTTTTTAAAAACGAGTACTTTGAATTTTTTGAACGACATTTTAATTAAGTAGTTTCACAAAGGATCAAATCTTAACAAAATGCAATCAAATGTTCCTATAAAAAGTTCTATGTATGCAAACTAATTGTAGAAAAAAATACAAAATGCCTACTCAAAGGTTTCTAGGGATACAGATATTTGCAAAAAGAAAGTGATTCGAAGCATGTTAAGCCTGTGATAGCTGACTTATATCGAAAGCCAGTGTGACTCGGTTTGGAACCAAAACTTGGTAACTAGAACTTTTCAAGGCACTGTTTTCTACTACCGTCTTGTTGCAAACTTTACAGTATTGATAATGAATATGCCGTGCTTTTGTTTCTTTGTATTGGTTTAACACCGCCTTCAACAATTGTTCCATTCTACTGCGGCGGCTGGAGCACCTAAAATTGAATTCCTGGTGTTTCTTACACCAGTGCTACCATTCCTTTTCTAATCTCAAGCTGCTATCCCATATAGGTCACCGATTTTAAACCCATAGGTGGAAGACAAATAGTTGGAAATGATGAGTGCCACCGTCGGGAATCGAACCCGGGACCTTTTGAATGATAGTACGACGAGCTAACAATACGCGGCTGAATATGCCGTGATAGATAACTGTTTTTTTTTTTTCTAAAAATGCAAAATCCCTAAAGGAGGCATAATGTCCGCAAAAATCTAACTAAAAGGAATACAAAATCCACTCGCAGACATCACGAGGTTTTGTTCACCGAACGTTCTCAACTGATTTGTCTCGCCAAATGACCAAATAATTACAGAAACCCGATTGTGATTACCTTGCCTCCTCCCACTTTTTGTTTACCGCGATTTGATTGAAGAATGTATGACGAAACAAATATGAATGACATCATCGATTTCCGTGCAACTCACATGAACTAGCGTTATTTGATGGAAAAATAAGTCGATCGGTAAAACAGTTATAGTTCATATTCTGACAATTTACGCATATAACCTTGCGCTCCGCTAATGCTCCGCTTAGGTTATATCGCGTAAATTATCAGAAAAGAACTTTAACTATTACCTACGTCGCGGAATAACTTGAGGCGATACATATCTGTAATTTTCTCGTTTTATCGCAAAAAAATAAAGTCATTTTATGAATAGAATATAAAATTCGTGCTCATAAAATACCGTATTTATCAAACTCGTTATCTAAAACAGATAAAAACTCGGCGAAGCCTCGTTTTTATGTGATTATAGATCACGCGTTTAAAAAATTCGGCGACAACATAAATTTTAATTTGTTCTTTTTTTTTATTACATAAAAACATAATCGTTGATAAACGAATCTATATCAATTGACTGGCCAATGCGTTTATAGTATAGATGTATAGATTCAAGTGAGTGATCACTGATCAAGGGTCATTTTGTCTATACAGGTATAGACAAAATTGACTTTTGATTTCACACTAAAGACTGTGCACTTTTAGTCTATTTCAACCGATTTAAATGAATTTAAAACGTTTACACGAATATCATATTCTCGACCCTGCCGGTGTATCCTCGCCATTTTGTTCTGCTCGATTAACCAACCTGAATAGGAAGACGGGACTTTACGAAGTAATTTGATAAAAACCCCATCATCGTATTTACCGTGTCAGAAAAAAATGCTTCTGAAGACTTTTTACGTCTTGTCCGTCTCTTCTTATCTCATACATGGATCCAGGACAGAGGCATAACTAGGGTTTTGAAATTAATACACACTCAGAGGGCGCCTAGCCAAAGATAATTGCGATTTGGTGGGTATGGCAAAAGTTCAAATCATCCAACCGCTCCCCCTTTTTATATGTCAGCCAAATTAGCTCTGTCGGTATAGAAGAGCACCGGACTTCAAATCAATCGAAGGTCAATCGCGTGGGTTCGATTCCCGAGCTGGCACACTAACAAACTAATTGTCTCTCGGATGAGACGTTGAACCGAGGCCCCGTGAGACGGTGCTTTACATCGAGTATGTTAAAGAACCATGGCGGATCTCAGCAGTAGTTGCGTCATGTATCCTTCCACTATCCCCCGTAGCAACTAACCGTCTTCTTTGAGGGTCGCTCATATGGGCATATGCTACGGCAGCGACGATTAATAAACGGAAATAAACAGACAAAAAGACTTTCTATGAGTGTCGGTGAATAATAAAAAGAAATTGAAGAATCGACAATAAAATGATTTCTTTCGAACACATGATTAAATCTGTTTCATCCTCAGTCTTTATTGTCAAACATATATTCCTTCTGTTCGAAAGAATCTGTCACTGTTAAAGGAAAAGTGAATAGCAATCAGATTTTTTTCTAAAAAATGATTTGCAAAACAATTCAGGGGAAGAAACTCAGACCGTATTTCTATATACATCTAATGAACTATCGCCCTTTACACATTCTAGCTACTTCTAACCGTTTGAGTTTGTCGACGAGAAGATTATCATTAGCTTCACTGGACGAAGTCCAGCGGCATTATTGTCATGGCCTGGTGTCCGTCGTGATTGCGTCCATCCGTGCGTAGGCCTACGTCCATTTTTTTTCTTTGAACATCTTCGTCCGGCGGAGCTATTGTCATGGCCTGGTGTCCGTCGTGATTGCGTCCATCCGTGCGTAGGCCTACGTCCATTTTTTTTTTCTTTTAACATCTTCGTCCGGCGGAGCTATTGTCATGGCCTGGTGTCCGTTGTGATTGCGTCCGTCCGTGAGTGCGTCCGTTTAACTTTTTCCTTGAACATTTTCCTATAGAACTACTGTGCAGAATTCAACCAAATTTCATAGGGATGATCCTTGGGGCATGGTTTTTTTTTCGAATTTCTTCATTGAAACCTGATCGGGCTTATGGCATGGGTGCTTTGGGCTGTCGCGTCACCAAAAACGTGTCCATTTCTTTCATGCTTTTCGGTGGTTTATCGATTATCACTTGATAATCTCACCGCAAAAGCAGTGAAATTATCAAAAACTTATACCCTGCTTTTGTGCATTTCATCCTATCTGACGTCATCTACGCGGGGCGAAATAAGTAACGTCACAATGAACGTTGCATAGAAATTACGTGCAAAATGACGCGCTTTACGAAAATATGTCCTAGAAATTTCACATTTTGCCTCATTTCTGCAATAAAGAAATAGAATAATAGTTTGTTTTTCGAGTAAGATCGATTAATATTTCATTTCGTGAACAACAAAAGCTATATTTTCACTCTTGGCTTTGCCACTCGTGAAAATATAGCTTTTGATGTTCACCCAATGAAATGTAAATCGATCTTACACTGAAACAAACGATTATCCTCTATATGATGAAATACAAAGAAAAGTATATTTCTCTGAAACTACTGGTCATAGAGAATAACATGTTAGTGTCTAAAAATAACAATGTTATCTGGTCGAGGTTGGGAGAATTTATCATTACGAGGCTTTGCCGAGTCATGGTAATTTCTCACAGCCGAGACCTGATAACATTGATATTTTTAGACACTTACATGATATTTTATTTATCATGCAATCATTTTTCACCAACTTATCATAGTAAACCCTTCAAATTCAAAGAAATTCATGTGAAAGTTTATGCAAATTGTTTCTAAAAATAGACTGCCTGATAACATGACATGTTATCAGATAGGCGATATCAGGTCAATACAGGCTTTGTTGCATGATAAAAAATATTTTTCTCTGAAACTACCGGTCAAAGTTTAACCAATATTCATTGAAATTATGCTAAGGACATTCTCTTTCAGACTAGTTCAGTAAATTCTGATCGGGCTGATGCCATGGGCTCTACCTGCTGTTGCGTCGCCGCAAAATGGTCCCGTTTACTGAAATATTAAAAAAAAATGTCTTTCTCCGAAACTGCCGATCAGAATTAAACTTAACTTTATGATGCCTGCAACATTCTATACTCAGTTCCAAAACAAAGTGTGCACTTTTAAAATTCGAATATCTCGAAACTTACTCAAAGTACTGTAACAAAATTTTGCATGACAAACCTCGACACTATTGATCATCGATACTTTGAGATATACGGCATACAGAACTCAAATACTTTAGGCTAGTAAAAGATCTTTGTTTTTGAGTGATTTGCTGTTGTATCACACGGTTGATGAATAACTATCTTGGATTCGATTCAGTTCAATTCATGTGCCCTACCTTGTAATGAATTCTCATCTGAATGACCTCTATAGAACAACGTAGGTTGACGTACAAATTCCGTGTGTGGGTAAAAATTTACTCCGTGCAAAGAAATGTGTCCATAAAATTAAATTAGCACTCATACTCCAATAGAAATCATATGCCGGTATCCGCTTGGGCTTCCTCTGTTACATATCAACTAATATTGTATTACGTTTTGTACCGTTGTACCTGACATTATTAACCAATCGACGTAGCGATTTCTAACGTTGGAATAGGTGTGACGTCTGCACGTAAATCCAATATTCTGTTTGGAGATGTTAGGGAGTCCCTAGTGAAACTAGGAAATACCATAAAAACAAATTTCTCTTTACCAGAAAAGAGATTCTAGGAGGGACAATCTCAACACAATATGTGCTGAAAAAGTGCCAACAGTATTACCGACTTGTTTTCGAAATCAGATTTTATGCCTCGTTTCTAAAAGGGTCGTGTCTAAAACATGCAACAGATTTTACAAGCAAGAGTTCCTCCAACTTTGCAAAAAAATAAGGAAAACTAAATAGTGAAAGTGCACACTTTCTTTTGGAACTAAGTACATGTATATTTCAGCCCTGTGTTCAGGATGTAAAAGCGTTTCGCGAGCGCTTCGAAATGACACTTCGCTTTGCACGTGCTAAACGTGCAAAGCGAGGTATCATTTCGAAAGCGCTTCGCTAGCGTTTTGGTCCTGATCGCAAGGCTAATCTCTTCCTTTAATTCTGTTTGGGCTAATGTCATGAGCTATACGTGTCGTTGCGTCACCAATAAATGGTTCATGATTTTTTTCATGATGAAAATTTTAAAAAAATTATCTTTCTCTGAAACTACAGATCAGAATTAAACTTAACTTTACAGGAATGATGCTTTGGACATTCTATTTCAGATTTCTCCCTTATATTCTGATTGGGCTAATGACAAGAGCTATACGGACCGTTGCGTCACCGATAAATGGTCCTTCATGATGAAAAAATTATAAGAAAAAATATCCTTCTCTGAAACTGCTGCTCAGAATTAAATTATACTTAACAAGAATGATGAGTGGGACATTTTCTTTCATATTTCTACCTAAATTTCTGATTGGGCTAATAACAAGGGTTCTAAGGGCCGTCGAGACAACGAAAGATGGTCTCATATGATGAAATAGTGAGAAATTCTTCTTCTCTTAATCTTCAGGTCAGAATTCAACAAAGCCTCACAGGAATAACCCTTGGGACATTTCTTTCAACTTTCTTCATTTAAATCTTGTTGAGATTATAACATGAAAGACAAAAACGCAAGATCAGATCAAGTCATACCACGCAAAAAACATTAAAATATCAATTCTCATGATTCTCATGACACTCAGCTTGATAAAAAATAAATGTTTGCATACAAACTAGGTGTTAAGATTCTTTATATTGATATAATATTATGAATGTAAATGTGTCATTTCATCATGGATGAATAATAAAAAAAATTTAAAAAAAAAGTTCTAAAAAAAACCTCACAGGAATAATCCTTCGGATATTTCTGTCAATTTTCTTCCTTGAAATCTTGTTGAGATTATAACATGGGCTCTACAGGCTGTCGCTTTACCGAAAATGGTCCCATGTTATAAAATACTGTCTTCACAGGAATCTTGGGAAATATTCTATCAGCCTTTTTTTTTTTCGATAACCTTATTGGGCTAATTGGGCTTATTATGATCTGTTGTTAAAATATAATCGAAAACATGAAACTTTTAAGTTGTTTTTCCAGTCCAATTGCTATTTTTTTTCAAATATGGGTATATTTCTTTTAAAGAATAGAAAAAAGCTGCGTTCTGAGGGTCATCTCAAACATGGACAAAAAAGTCGTAGAGAGAAAGGGATCATGCCACATCAAATTTTTGTTACAACATTTATTTATTTTTATTTATTATGCACCCCGAAGGGAGTGCATATAGCCGCCGCTTCGTCTGTCCGTCCGTCCGTCCGTCCGTCCGTCCGTCCGTCCATTTCCACCTATTTCTCTATAACCCTTGGGCCAAATCAAATGAAACTTACCATGTGAACTCCCTATGATATAGTGATGATGCATCTGTGACGGTTTTTGGATTTGAGGCCTTGTCACGGGAAAAGGGGACTTAGGGTAAAAAACAGTTTTTCCCAAATTTCTCCTAGTCTAACAGTCAGAATTTAGTGAAATTTCATATTTGTTTATTTATTTTTTGCATTTAGCCATCGATATGTAGCGTAGCTTCTAATAAAAGCCCACCCCTTTCTAATAGAAATACGATTATTCCAATAGAACCCCGGGGTTCTATTTGAGTTTTCACGGTCTGCTTTGAAATGTGTTAGGAGGTGTAAGATTATCCCCAAAACATGTTGGCTGCAAGTATCAACTTTGATTAGGAGCTGCGACGTATTTCGAACTTTTAAAAAAACAAATGAGCATTTTTTCCTCGATTATAAGTATTCCCAATCCTTTGAGATTACTCAGATCGCTTAGATTGCTTGGGGTTCTCGCTAAACACAAGTGCACAACCGTTGGAATTTTATGCGTAAGCTTATATACCCTTATTCGAAATTTTAGCCGCCGTCATAGTACAGTTGGTAGCACGTCGGACTGTAAACCAGAGGTTATGGGTTCGATCCCCGACGGTGGCACTCATTCTTTCCGACTATTTGTCTCTCACCAATGGGTTGATAATCGTAGACCTATGTGAGATAGCAGCTGGAAGCTAGGAAAGGATGTGGTGGTTGTACTGGTGAGAGAAATATCAGGAAACCATTGTTAGGTGCTCCAGCAGCCGCGATATAACTGAAAAAATGTTGAAAGCGGCGTAAAACTCCAATCAATCAATCAATCAATCAATCAATTGGAAATTTTGTCACTAAACGAAACGGGTTCATGGTTTGGTTTAAACCTATCTATTTTACATCGATTGGAAAACAAGTTCTTAAAACCTAGATTATTTCCTCTCTATTCTGCCTCTTGGAAAATTCACCAGTACTCGCAACGGAAGTGTGTAAAAATCGATAGCCACTCTCGGGAGTCGAACTCGGGACCTTTTGATCAAGAGACCTACGCTCTTCCTCTAGGCAATGGACATAAACGGGTTAAACACTCGTTGAAAGGAAAAATGTGACAGAGAAATATATCTATAACGACATGTGAAAGAGAAATACATCTATAACGACATGTGAAAGAGAAATACATCCTAAACGACATGTGCGTGACATCTCCAACAATTTCGAATGAAAAGCAAATCGGATACATTTAGAATTTTTACGTCCACGTAGATCATTTCGTCAGTTGGCCACTAATGCTTTGTTTCTACATCTTCACCAAACCGTGGTTACGACATTTTGGTCGCCCACCGACCAATTAGGAATTTTGATGATCTTTAGGAACTTTACGTCAGTAGCTATTGTAAGGCACCTGATCAAATTATTCGGAATGCGTGGGCTGATCCGAGTCTTTTTTATCAGATCCTTGATATGTCACCCGCATGATCTATCTAATTCCAAGTTAAAATGAAGTTAGCCCGTGAGTGACAATTTTAATCGTACATGAAGTAAACAGATTGAGCAGTCTGAAAGACACAGGTTATATATTCTCAGATTGTCTATGGAAATTTTGAGTTTAAAGTAGTGGATCCGTAATTGTTTCGCAACGTCTCTGAAGCAATAAACATTGACAGTCTTACCGGGGTTTCCTGGTGATTTTCATTAGGATAAGTTGATCAACATAGTGAAAGATCATGAGTTCCGATATGTAGCGGAACTATTACGGTTCTACTACCTTAAGGCTATCCAGAGAGCATCTAACAGCATTTTGGGCTTCCTGCGTCGAAACCTCAGATTTTTCAGTGAGGAATCTAAAACCAATACCGTTTTCAACATGGTGCCTAGTAACTTGGAATCCTGATGACCAATTTGGAGCCCTCGCCATAAGGACCAGATCCAAAATCTTGAGATAAATCAAAGGCGATTGCAAGATACACCACCAACCGTTATAGAAATACCAGCCAGCAGTGTACAATCTATGTTAGAACATCTTCGAGGGATTCCCACGAGTCAAGACGATCAAAAATCCAACTCACTCTTTTCTTCAAAATTGTACACAACATGATTGATATCCCAGCAGAAAGATACTTGACAACAGCTAGAACAAATACAAGATCAACACATTCAATGGAATTCAGACGCTTCTCCCCTTCGACAGACTCCTACAAGTTCAGTTTCTTTCATTCAGTTCACTGTTCCATTGTGGAACTCCCTTCCAGCTTCCGTAGCTGAGGCCCCTTCCTTGATATCCTTTAAGGACGGGTTATCTAAAACTAAATTCTAAACAGTATAAGGACCCAGAGCCGACTAACTTTCCACTGTTGGGAGCTACGCTGTCGGTGACGTAAGGGCCCTGGTACCTCCAAGGATGTCAGACTGGTCTTTGCCTGGGGAGCCAAATTTTTTGGAAAACTTTTTTTCCTTCTTTTTATTGTATTTTATATTATTATTATGTGTTGTCTTTCATTTTATTTTTTTTTTTATTCTACGCTCTCGCATCGATTACATTTTGCTCTTTTATATATCTTGTAATTACTTCTCCCGCCTATTTTTCTCTTTAATTTTTCATCTTTTCTTGCGTTACCACCAGAAATTAGCCGTTGAATAATAGTCAACTTTGACGCAACAACGTAAAGATGTTGATGTAGATGTAGAGCACAGTGTGAAGCCTTTGGATTCGCAGGCTGGCCCTGAAGACTTCATACTGCGCAAATTTAAAAATTGTCAGTAATGTCTGTCTTTTGTTGAAATTAGAGATACGGATAGAAATCGTATTTTGGTTTTCTTTAAATATTTCTCTTATTCTTGCTCAAACCATATGTTGTGGGTACTCATTTGAAATGTCTCGCTTAGACGATTCAAATGAGTACCCACAACATACGGTTTCATTGAGAAATAAAAACTTTAGACAGGAGTTACCCATTCTTATCTGTACCTCTGCTTAAATTATACAGAGCACTTCCTTTAAACATGTCTCCGGAACGGGTATTTGCTTCACACACGCTTGGAAAAAAATCAGTTTGAAAAAAAAGATCGAACATGTCCGGTAAAGGGTTTTAGGATTGCGAATCGGAAACGAGGCTCATTCGCGTGAAGTGGAGTAACGGGAAGTACGGAATTTTCATTTGATAAATGTATGCTGAATCATTATTTGGAGATTTAATACTGAGATAAATAAGGTACTTATCTTCTTCTTCTTCTTATGACCTTGTCTTATTAAGAGAACAAAATAGTTTTTATCTTATGAATATGTGTAGATAAATTGCCTTAATTGATGAGAAACGCATTTAACCTATGCGCAATACTCCGCTTATATTTTTCCCATTTGTTTCTAAATTAATACTTAATGATATAAAAATCAAATCTAGAAACATGTTGAATGAAAAATTAATTGAAGAAGAAAGTAGAAATATTCATAAATATCTATGTTTTAATGAAAAGATATTCAAACAACGGAAAATACGAAGTGACATTGACTTGCTCAAACAAGGCGCTTTCAAAATTTATGCTGTGAACCGGTCGCGGTTCTTCAAACAAAACATTCTCCTTCAAGTTAAGTATAAGATATCTTTATTTACAAAGTTTCTATTCAATTTGTTTGAATAGTTCGAGTATATATTGATAGCTCAATATACTTAGATTTATTTACGCTTGAAATGCCTTATCTTAATTTATGCAAAATGGAGTCCTAACTCCTTCCTTCGGTCTCAAAAAGTGAAAGAAAATCTTGCTTTCTTGAAATAACGTTAACAAAATAAATGTAAAATCTGTTTTATATCGTTTATGAAAAGCCATATTAGAACTTTCACTTAAATGCAATGGCACGTTAAACTTTTTTACAATCCTGATTTTGAAAAAAAAGAATACGTTGAATTACCAAGCGCGTTAAGAACGGAGACACATACCTTTGTAACAAATGGTAGTTGCCTTTACTTATAAAAAATTGGGATCATGAAAAAAGATGCGTCGAGCATTTGCCATTTCGGATTGTGCTTGAATTGTACGGGTTGTGTATAGTAGGCCTTTTCCAAGCAGTGTGCTCAATGTGAAAATCTTTTGCAAATTTAAGGTAGAAGACCCATAATAGTTCAGTATTATTTCGTTTACGAAACTCATGGGCATTCGCAATGTTAACCGAGGTTTCCTAATGAAACCATTAGGAAACCTCGGTTAACACCGTACACGTTCATGACCTCCGAAAAGTTGCGGAACTATTACGGGTCCACTACTTTAAAGTGGGAAATATTAAAAGGGAAAAGTTTTCAAACATGTTGAATTCAACCTCAAAAGATTTTTCAACTTATTTATAAAGATAGAATGCTTCTTTCGGAGGGCCAAAGAACTTGGCCATATATCAATCATAGTTGGAATGCATAATCAGTACCGTCTGACCAGGACGACAATTTTCATTGAATCATTTCAATAAGACATTTGAGCCTGTTCGTAACATTTCCAACAATTGAACATGTGACAGCATTGCAAACATTGGGCAGCTAAACAGCCAGAAATAGTGTTTATTAGCTTGTCTGGCTGCCATTGTGAAGAACGTTCAAAATTGTTGGAAATGTCACGCACATGCTCCTTTACTTTTTATCGTTGTTTTTGTTCTAAATTGAGAAAAAATATACAAAAATGAATTCTTGAACACTGAGGCCAAAGGAAAAGGACATTTTCTTCTTTGTCTTCAAACGTTTCCAATTTTATCTTTGTTTCTTCAATAATTTGTTAGTTCGCAAAACAAAGACTCTGTGCAGTCTGAACAGCATCACGAAAAGAAAGTACAAAAGGGCCTTCAATCTATCTAAAATGTTTGACCTATCGAGGCCTATAAATCATAACATTGATTTTATTGGCAAAATATTTACTAACATCTGACTACTTATCTATGCACTTGTACCAATCTTTGGGGTCATGTTACGGTTCCTTTTTAATATTATGATTTCTGATTAGTGCAAGTGTACCTTTTTTGTATCTGATTTCTCTGTATCTAACGAACAAAAACTCTATAATACATACACTTCTTAAATTTTGTTTGAATTCATGTACATGGGAGAACTGTTCCTTTTCGTACAAATGCTGAGTTTAATTTCTCTAGATATCCTTTCGAAAAATGATTTAAGATAGAATTTCTTTAGAATTACATAAACAATCATTATTATTATTATTATTATTATTATTATTATTATTATTATTATTATTATTATTATTATTATTATTATTATCAACTTATTATTTTTTATTATTTTCATTATTATTATTATTATTATTATTATTATTATTATTATTATTATTATTATTATTATTATTATTATTATTATTATTATTATTATTATTATTATTATTATTATTATTATTATCATTATTAATTTAATTATCATTTTTATGTCATTTTCTCGCCACTGTTAATGAATTTTAAGCTAAATTTCCCTATGTGCATGTGAAGATCAATGAACTAAACCTCTATCAATTATGATGTGTCAAAAATGTCGTTTTAAAGTGTAAAACGTTCCAATATTAATTGATATCGATCGATAACCAATTCATTAACCCCACGTGACCCATCAAAACTTTGACAAATTAAGTTTCTCTGGGGGTTTCACAGTACATGAAAGTACATGTCTATCGAATACCTTATTCATTCACCGTCTCGACAAGTTTTCTTCACTAAAACTTTTCTTTTGCCCGTTACCATGTAACAAATAAATAAGACTTGTCCGATTTTTAAGAAATTGAAGACAGCATTTTTTTTCTAGATGAAGATGAATATCCATGATGCTTTTAATCTGAAAGAACGGGACAATGAAGAGCTCTAAATAGATGGGGTATTTTGGATTTCAAAAAAGATTATTTCAATAACACCTGCGCAGTTCCTATATTTTGGTTGAATTCATTGGAATCGCCTCATTGAGACAATTCCAATAAGTGCCCAAAACATAGTTTCAATGATTAACCCTTTGCTGTTTAATCCCTGCTTTTTACTTGCCTGTGATTTTATGATTGAGAAAACATTGTGAAAAAAGAAGAAATTGCTTCTGACAAGCAATTTCTTCTTTTTCCACACTATTTTCTACCCTACTGAATGGTTATTTCTCAAATTAAATCCACTTTTAATTTTCCTCTGCAAAACCTATGAATTTGGACAGGTCCAAAATTTTGTAAAACAGGAAAGGGTTAATAAAGGTTTTAGACTGGTATTACCCCCTCATATCTGTACCTCTGGCTATGTTTTCGTCCTTATTCGGGACGATTGTAGTGTGAAGCAACTACTTGAATGATTCGTAAATCGAGTGTAGGGGTTTTAATAAGTATACATCATTACTTAATCGTCAATAACTTTTTCATCATTAGATATTTAAAAGAGCTGTAACACCCAGAAAAACCCTGGCATTTTCCAACCTTCTCTGCTTTATTTTATTTTCTTTTTTTTCAAATCGGTCAAGTATTTACGGAATTGTTAAGAAAAACGGCGAAAAAGTGATTTCCAGTCGCGAAGAACGAGGCTTTACGTCCTTATTCGGGGTGGTTGTAGGTTATTCAACTGCTTTGGTACATTGCGTGTGGGGGCTAATATATACTAAGTAGGCCTATATACATGTATTTAGTAATGTTAAGGGAAAACAAATTTAGTTTGTACTTCGCTTACACGCGTTTTTAAACATAACCAATTCTGTCAAATGAATGCAAATGTGCATATATGCCCTTCATACAAGAGTATCTATTAGCTTATAAATGACTAGACTGTATATATCAATATTATGCACGGCGTGATTATGAATATAGGCCTAAATGACTTGACATTTAGTCCAGTTTTATTGACATCTGCCCGCTTAATTATTTTCGGACAACCGGGTCATGCAAGGCTGTGCCATAAAGAGGATATTTTAAAGTATCAGAAGAAATCTTTCGAGATAAATCGCGTAGTTGGAAAATCGAATTCACCGATATATGCCTCTTGCAGATATCGTAGGATGCCGACAACATCATGAAATTGTATAGATTTCATAAGAAAAAAATGGACCACCACTGGCTTTCAAATATTCATATACACTATGTTCCAAAGTATTTTCTTAAATAATTCTTGTTTTACTTAACATCTTACGATCGTTTTCTGCGTAAGTAAAAAAATACAGTTGCTTCTAGAGTAGTAACTCAATTTGGAATTCCGCGATGCAACATCTCATTGGAATCGTATTCTAAAGACTATTCCAATAAGATATTGAAAGGCAGAATCCAACAATGAATGAAAACACAAGGTACGATATGTGATTTTGACTTACGATTTTTATTTTAATTTTTTTTTCGTAAGAACTTAAGTAAAACCTAGTAGATGTATGAGTTAACATTTACAAAATTGTTGAAATTTTTTTTATTCGCCGTTGATATTTTAAAAATTCTAAAACAAACAGAAATAGTTTCGTCTAAGCCAGTGAATATATGGAGCAAACAACTTATTCACGTGTTTCTATGATACCTCCCAATTCCAACCTTTTCAAGCTGCGAAATTCTCACAGTCTCACCAGGAAATGTTTTAGCAAAAACATTGTTTGAAAAGAAGAAATTGCTTGTTACAAGCAATTTCTTCGTTTTGCGACAATGTTTTCTGTCATTCAAAATTATTACTCAGTTTCATCACACTTTCATAGTATTTTTCACCCGCTAACAAATCGGACCTGTATAAAATTTTCAGTTTCAAGCAGAAAAGGGTTGGATTAAGTGAGCATTGGTATTGCCCGCGTCAATCGACAGTGCAATTTTCTGGTGACACCACTTTTCAATTTCTCGACTACAATGCAGTCGCGATGAATAATTAAGGGGCAATGTTGCCTGTATAAACTCTGGACTGTGATAATTGGTCCGGATAAATTAATATTGGTCTCTATGGATAAGAATGCCATGACAACGCGATGGAACGCGATTCTCGCGAGACATGCGCGAGATTGTATGCCACATGACAAATATCTCTGGGAATCCCAAAACATGAAATCATGCTGCATGAGTTGTCTTTCATTTCTCCTGTTTGTTTAATTTTCGGCGAGTAATCAACTGTTCAAACATTTTGCCCTGAAAAATAAAGCCAAATGTTCAAGATTTTTAGGCACATTTTGGGGTGTTATCAAATTTGCCTCCAAGAATGATCTAACATACTGACTAGTGCTATAAAATTTAGACTTCAATTTTCAAGTTAATACAATTTATAGTAAAACTTTGCGATTTGTTTTATCTAAGATGTGTTTCGTCTAGATTTATTTTCAGACTATTTGCGAACTAAACGGTAAGAGTAAATTGATGATCATTTCAAAGGAACGGTTAAGATAAAAAAACAACAACAACACTTTCCACACAAAACAATTCAGCGGTCGTACATAACAAGAAAAAAGATAATAAAACGGCAACAAAAATATGTATATAAAGGTAGTGGACCCGTAATAGTTCCATAATGATTTCGAAGTAATGAACTTTTACAGTGTTAACCGAGGTTTCCTAATGAAATTCATTAGGAACTTGTGACCTCGGTTAACACTGTTAAAGTTCATTACTCCCGAAACGTTGCGGAACTTTAACGCGCCCACTACCTTAACAAAATTTGCAGTACAGTGTAAGACGTACGAGTAGTGGCCAAGCCATTTCAAATACAGATATCTTTGGCTCACTGGTTCGATATCGTAAAGGATGAGATTTTATTAATCTATTTAATTGGTCTGTCTTGTAAGGGAGCAGCTGGTTTTAGTAGTTCCGTTTCCATTAATATAATGATCTCATTGTAATTTTACGACGAGGGTTGTAACTGGAACTTTATTCTTTTACAACACAGAGGAATAGGCAACATGCGTTTTTTCTATACTATCTTTTATTTTTTTGAAAAAAAATATTGCAGTGTGACAAAGATAATTGACCGAATGCGAAAAGATTTGAACGTGGTCAGTCCGCGGTCTGCGCATGCCAGATTTAACCATTTAGGAACTGCCACGTGGTTCGCATATCGGATCCAGCATTAACAGATGAAAAAAGATACATGCAGATAAACATTATCTTTTCGATCCGCCATTGAAATTGACTTTTTGAAACTCCTTGATAAATAAACAAAATGCTAAGAGTAGCTTAAAAGAGAAAAACAGGTTACAAAATAATTGTAATAATGATTTTAAGGAGAAGATCATGTACGTAACAAATTCAACAAGTATGAATATAGAAGTATTGATACATTAAACAAGATTACAGATTTGGTAGAAAGATAAGTACATTCCAAAGCTTCGTATTTATCTGTGAAATATCTTCATACTTAACGGTGTTATTCTTCTATTTGAAACGCGCACCGTCACGCGAAAAGAGGTTTATAGGTAGACGCGAGAAGTGTAAAGGCAAGTGAAAGTACAACGAAGTTTTTGATTCCGAAACTTTTCGATATGGACATTTTCACAAATAAGATCATTCAATTCACGAATTAGTACTAAACTTTGGATTTCTTATCTTTCTACCAAACCTGTAATAACTTAAAATCGTATCCAAAACAGAGGGTACCTCAATACCAAGAATCACCAGGGAACTTAAGGTCACATGACTCCCTATGATTCGTACTATGTTTAGTTCGTATATATTACCCTTGCGGTACGAACTACTGAGATTTAACTGTATGTATTCATTTTACTTGTATTGTAACATAATAAGCACGAAAGTTCAAATAGCAGCTCAATAATTCACGATTAAACATATAACATAGTAAATTCTGGATTATTCTGGATTACGAATTATTCGATTCCCATTCAGATTTTTTATGAAAAAAGGGACTTAGGTATTCTGAATTTGAAATGAAATGAATTTAATTAGAATCACCATGAGAAGACGAATTCGATAGAACCTTGAACGCAGGGCAAAGCGCCTATATCGAACTTGAACAGGTATAGATAAGAATTGTTGCAGAAATGAGCGATCTTGGCTGATAGCTTATCAATATACTGACTGTGAAGATGAAGTACTTGGCTTTGATTTCAATGATAGGAATAAAGGTAAAGCCGCATTTTTGAGATTGGAATATATCTAGGCTATGAGGCTTGATTTCATAGCTTTGAATTACTAGTAAATATTACCTAAGCACCGGGGTTCAATAAAAATACACAAACAAAACCAAACCAAACATAAATAAGTTTCTACGAAGTGATTGTGGTCTCTCGCCCTTCGTTCAGGATGCAAATTAATCGTTTTAAGAATGGTACTCAGAGTACCATTTCCCAAACGTTTCGCAAACGTTTTAATTTGGATCGCATGATATATTATTATGCTGTTTGTGTGTTTGTTTGTTTGTTTGTTTTCTTCTTCGTTTGCATATTCTTATCCTCCAGTTATCGCTAATCCTGGGCGGTGCTTTAAAGCAAAATATTACTATTGGGAGGGGGGTTACTTCCTGGTTTAGATTCGAATCTCAACCGAGTGTCGCAACCTAGACTGGCCTCAGTCGATTTGTTTGCTTTCTACAAAATATTTTTGTTGTAGTTTATTGCATACCTCTTTAATCCAAGTTCGTATTCACAATCGCTGAACAAAAATCTTCTTTTTAGAGACAGGGGGCAAAATTGTAAGATTTGTATTGATTTAATTCCCTTTGACAAAACGCTGTAAAGAAGAGTCTGGCGAGCAGACTAGTCCCAACCGTGCGTTATCTTCCTTGCATATGCGAGGTCTTGCTACGTGTGAAATTTGAAATTCAAAAATTCATTTAGTAATCCTTCATTTTGTTACACAGATTATAAATTTACTTTAGCCACAAAGAGAAGACACCATATGAAATCAAATATTCTCCTTTTTTCTAAATATTTCGTGCACTGAGGGTGATTATTGCACTCTTTGCTCTGAATTTAAACGAATTTAAAATTGACGTCCGCAACCTTTTTCATTAAGGTAGAGGCTAGGATTAAGTATTCGTCTTATTGGTTGAAAAAATATTTTCTTAGGGTCTATAAAAAATGAAGGCTCTTTCGATAGGGTTGCACTTCGCTAATAATTTGCCCTTTCCCAAAGTTAGCCTTAAGACCAACTTCTACTCTGGGTCATGAAAACCTGAAATAAATAATTTTTTCTCTTACTCAAGAGTGAGTTTTCTCAAATTACTGTTCCTATTTACATTACATTACATTACATCATGATTTAGCTTTAAAATACTTCAAATTTAATATGTTTGCATAGGCCTTATGTAATATGTTTTGTAACATTGTAGTTTAATTTCAAAGTTTTCTTCATTGATTAAGCAGATATCAAACATTTTTTAAGATAAAATTTTATAACTTCGGACGATTATCCTCAGTCTAAATCTAGGAAAACAACACCAGAGATTGGATAGGATGGGATGCACGCCTGATTGGCATCTTGATATCACTCCAGGTTTTCTTGAACTTTGATTACTTTACCACCAATGTTTGACAAGTAATGATAAGCGGGCAATATTACTTATTTTTATGTTGGTTGGCTGAGAAACGAGATATGGTCTGTTTGCATTGAAAATAACCGTGAATTATCGAACTCCCTTGTCTTCGTCTTGAAAAGCTAGAAACGTATAACCTGGTTCATTTAACCTGGCGCCTGTTGTTTTGATGAAAAAATGATGAAAATCTGATAAATCCAAATCAACTTAGAACGTGCTTTCGCAGGATTATAAGTACGAGAGGTATTGAAGGCATATATATATTTCTCAAATCGATTAAATGTTCCATACTTGATAATTATCTTTTAACTATACAAATATCCTTGTGATAACATCCCATATGATATTTTTCATGATATCATATGGATATTTTAAGAACAAAGACATAATGCGGTTATTTTTAGAAACTTACATTTCTGTTAGAAACATCGTTGAAAACAAGACAAATAGGGGTTATGAAATGTATAAAATACGTACTTAGTGTATTGTATGAAAAAACATCTAACTCGGTTGTTGGAATTGATAATTGTCTAGGCAGAGCCTCGACAATTATCCTTTTCCCAACCTCGTTATATATTTTTTCATACAAAACAATAAGTACGTATTATATATTTATGCATATTTTTCTATGACGGTCAAGTTAGACCAAATGAACTAATGTCTTTCTATTAGATGGCGATAAGGAACAAATCGCTTGCATAGTGCTAAATGTATATATTTGCACGCTCAGAAACAATGAACAGTGAAAAGCTATCTCGAATCAGTATTTTGTAGTAGACTTTTGATGTTGAAAATATACTCTTTTTCCAAAGTAATCGATCAAGATTAAAAAATGCCCCTTGCTCCCTCAAATGATTAAAAATATGTCAAACATGTCAAATTATCAATAACATAGGTAGTACACGTATAATTATACTTGTGAGCACTTCATAACTATATTTACTTGTCTAAAAACGTGTACAAAGATTCACAGCAAATTTGAATTAAAACTTTAAATTAAATTCAAACTGTTTCATTTATCTGAAATGATATTGATTATGCTCCTTTGCTTTGCTTAGGTTTCAATTTTTTAAATAAAACTTGAAAAGTGTAATCTTTTTAAACGTACATTCCAAGTGTATATGTCACGATTTTATTCTTGACAGTTCATTATATAATAGACAGATGAATGCATTACTGTTTTAAGTTCATCTTTATTCAATTACAACTTAAACCCGTATGGCATTAAAGTGCACGGAAATGCAGACATAAAATTATTACCAAACATGAAATTAGTCACTAGATTTTTCAATAACATTGAAATGAGTGATTGTTTACTAGAAGTGCACTTTAAATGAAGCTTTATTTGTTGAAAACAGTGGATATAAACCAATGGTTATCTTAATTTCAAAATGAAGTGACATTTAGTGTTTGTTTACTTAAAT
Organism: Fragum whitleyi; assembly: GCA_948146395.1. Taxonomy (NCBI): domain Eukaryota; kingdom Metazoa; phylum Mollusca; class Bivalvia; order Cardiida; family Cardiidae; genus Fragum; species Fragum whitleyi. The sequence goes on along the minus strand of OX411548.1, from coordinate 50,665,556 downwards.
ATTATGGCCGCTTAATAATTGCTTAAATTGCTGTTAAGAGCAATAGGAAGATTTACTTGTTGTTGTATGATAAAAGGAAATGTTTCTCAAAGGTATGCAATTTCTTCATTAATACGTATATTATACAGCCAGATTAACTTACTTTTACAACCAAAGTGGTATAAAATATTTAAACAGTGATCAAATCAAAATGGCATTTATTATCATTTTTTTCGTCTCCTACAAACAACATTAACATTGGCGTATTTCTGGAATCTCCTAACATTTTTAAAATATTTTAGTAAGAACCATTTTTAGAAAATCTTTTGAGAAATTATTAATAACGATTGTACCAAAAGTACCTAAATTGTATAAACTTGAACGTAACACATTCCTTAGATTCTTTCTAATCGTATCAAACACAAATCTGTAGGCTTTTATTGATATCGAATTGACGCCTGCAATTTTAATTTGTACCAGTCTACGACAATGTTTGTCGCCTTGCATTTTGATTTATTACACATCTTCTATATTTCAGGACTAGGAAGGATGTCACAAGATTTGTTGGATCTAGAAGAACTCGTCCGAGCTTGGGTCAACGACTTCCCACTCGACAAGAGTCAACGTAAAGAAGCAGACGACATATCATCAGCCGACATCAACTGGAATCATGTTCGGATTCATCACGGCAAAACGGAGTATTACGATCAAATCAAACAATCCACGCCAAAAACGCACGTGCTCTTCACCGCGCATTTCACGAACGACACCGACCAGTCTCAAGTGTACACATTGAAAACAGAACGCCGTACAAAATCCACGTGTAACATCATAATGGAGAGGTGTTACACCATCGGCTTTAACGTGGACATTAAACTTACCCCACCCAATCCTGTGATAGAAGCTAACGCCGGGTTTAAAGGCGAAATGTCCGTCAAAAAGGCAGACGCCGAATCCTTCGAAGAGGAGCTCGTCTGGTCAGTAGACAATCAAATCAGCGTCCCAGCTAAATTCAAAACGAAAGCTGATCTTGTTTTAAAGGAAGACGAATACACCAGCCATTTTAAGTGTGAAACAAAATTTGAAGGTAAAGTTCACGTGACCTTAAGAAACAAGAGAGACAACTCTCCTATTACAACGTTAACTGGTGACGTCAGACATATTTTTCGTGCCGATCAAGGATTTCGTGTAGATAAAACTGGGATTTATTACACCTCCCAGGGACGGTGTAAATGTAGGTTTGGAATTGAACAGCACGTGAAACTGAGTCAAACTGCCCTAGCTGATTGTGTGGAAAGTGAACAGGCGAATGGTATGGAATGAACTTGTGACGAAACGTCGTCCTGTAATTGGAAAAACCGTTAGAATTCAAAGTTGGGAGTTGTCAAACTATATGTACGGGTATAATGTGGATGATTTACAAAGTAGCAAAAAGTAAAATGAACACCAAAACGTAGGCCTACACTTAAACTTGTTGAGTTGGTCTGCCTGAAAACTTAAGTATGTAAGCAAAATATTCCTGGCAGATCGAAAATTTATAAGAAAACTAAAATATATCTACAGACATACATTGTACAAAAATCAGCAGTGAGATCAATGTTTTCAAGTCGCTCTATGAGTAACTTGTCATATTTGAAGCGAAATAAGTCATGTATAAACGTCAATTTCGGGTCGAAAGTAAATAAGTCTCTTTCAATTGCAATGATCAATTGCCCGCGGCACTTCGAATATAAAACCGAAACTTAATTTGATTTCAGTTGGTTATACTGAAATATTCTTCCGATAGTATTAAGGTAGATTTTTTAGAAAAAAAAAAAACTATATAAGCACTAATAATCGAGTATGTGCATTTGTATGATCACTTTGATGTTAAGATTTGACCACAACTTTGGAATCATTTAGAGTTCCATATTGCATCTATTAAAGATTATGAATAAACCAAATGATCTCTGAAATGCCTCCTATAAATGTCTGAGTTATTTTTTTTTTTCAAGAATCCCGTCAAAAACACGTCGGTGGATAAACCAAATATCATGACTGTAGCTAAATTGATAATGCCAGAATTGTACAAAACTCAACGACAAATACCATATTTGTCAAGATTTTTCTGTGACTTTTACTATAATTCAGAACAGCTGTATCAGGATTTGACGTCCTCAATCACCGATCTACTCGACATTTACTATTAGATATACATGTAATTTAAACTTAACTATATCAGTAATCTGTGTTATTCAAGAATTCATTAACATGTAGTCAATAATCTGGACCCAATTTTATAAAGCTTTTCTCATCTGAATATTTTCTCAAATTCAGATTATAATTGATTAAAATGTATTTATATAAAAGTAAATATACAAATGACAATTATATGTTTCGGTGTAGGATCGTAATATCATTTGAGTCAATAATAAAAGCTATATATATTTTAATGAGTGAAAAATATAGCGTTTGTTCATTGTTCACAAAATGAAAAATCAATCGATCTTGCTCGGAGAACAAACGTTTATTATATTTCTTTAATGCATAAATGAGACAAATTGTGAAAATTTTAGGACAAATTTTCTGTAAGCGCGTCATTTTGCACTTGATTGCCATGCAACGTTCACGATCACGCAATAATTGAACGATGGCGGAGTAAACGTTTTTGATAATTCCACTGGTTAGGTGGTAAGTTCATCAAAATGATAATCTACCGTTATTCCTCGATAAACCATCGAAAATCACAAAAGAAAATTGAGTTGTTACAAACTTTATTATCATTTCTTTTCCTTACTTTTAATATAGTATATTTTTAAAGTTTTCTGTTGAACATGAGGACAATTTTCATAATCCCCGGACCTGATATTCAGCAACCAAATAAAAAAATAAATAAATTCTAGTTTTTTAGTTTCTTAAAGGCTTCGGCTAATATAGAGAATAAAATTACATGAATAATAATATTTACCGTTTTTTCTTAGTTTCATACAACAGAACTACAGATAGAGGTAGTATATTTGATATTTGATAAACGCTGTTCTATAACTATAGCCCAAACTCTATGTTGTTGGTACTCATTTGAATCGTCTCGTCAGTACGATTCAAAAGAGTACCTACAACAAAGGTTTTCATTGAGAAATGAATATTTTAGATAAGATGTACCCCCTGTTATCTGAACCCCTGTACATTAAAAAATTTAGAGAATATTAAAGTGCCCAATCCTTATTATGCAACAAACACTAAGTCAATACAGTCTGAGTCTTGTCATGCTAAACCAGGAGGATTCAAACTGTGGCAAAAACTATCAATAAGTGCATCGAGCGCTTTCAGCACTTTGATTATGTGCGATTTCACCATGGTTTTTACCCAGCATGACAAGGGTTAGTACTGCAGTATATTTTATCTAAGTAGTGGTATCGACGAGTTAGTAACATAATGTTGGTAAAGTGCATAAAGCCATTACATTTAGCTTATGGAACCAGCCGTACGTTCAGGATGACAAAACGGTGCCAATAGTTTGCCAATAATACTCTGCTTTGCACGCAAGTGTACGTGCAAAGCGGGCGGGTAATAATTGGAAAACTGTTTGCACCGTTTTGTGATCCTGAACGCAGGGTAGTACGGCATCCGTAACATCAAAATCGTTCTTTGGCCGCGAGACAGCATTCGACATCCGTGCAATCAAGGCCCGGTTAAACTGAAGTGCTAAACTTTACGATTGCGTTTAATAAACGATTGTATCTAGGTTTTGAACATTTAAACGTCGTGGCCTACATTGGCACGCCGTTAAAGCAACGTCTGGTCGCCTTGTAAAATGCTTTGCTTCGAATTCCTAAACGCATCATTTTGAGGTCCCCGCGCGGTAAGACTGGGTTACTGCCTCTAGATCTATCGAAACTAGACAGTCTCTCAGACAGCGGGCTACCAATTTACCGCTCGGTCACCGTTTGAAGACCGCACTGTCTTCAATATATCAAGATATTGGGTTCACTCATCCCACGGTCGCCGTATGGTCACTGCGACATTTCCATGCAATGTTTAATGAACAAGAGGCCTTATGAAATACTGAGACGCTCTCAAGTTTTAATTAATATTTTAGGATATCAATAGCTTAAAAGAAAATGGGAAAATTGGAAAAAGACCAAGTTCGTGTTCACCCCTTCAATTTAGCAAAAATTCAAAATTGGCCCTTTTCCCGTAACATTATCAAACACAGTACCTTAATTAAAACCATGTTTCAAGTAAATCAAATAACATTTACAGACTTCATCGCGTAAACGAGACTATTTTGAGCGTAGATTTATAAAGCCAATGTTTTCTAATTGGTCAGTCCCATTTTCGAGAGGGGTCTTCCTTGTGACCATACAATCATCTTGTGATAGTTCCAAGTAAATCTGATAATATTGGCGGACTATATATCGTGTAAACGAGTATATTTTGAGCAAAAATCCATAAGGCCCCCTTTCTCGTGTTTTCTGACTTATCAGTCCAAATTTCGGAATAAAAGCCTTTTAAGGATTCTACAACGTACACATACAGATACAGATACTTTCCATATGACCAAATAATTAATCTGTGAAAGTTTCAAGTAAAACCGATAAACGATAATTGTTCGCGGACAGACGGATAGATAGAGATAGATGGACGGACGGAAACCATGTCATCGTAATAGCTTTTTTGATTATTTGGTCTAAAAAATCTAAAAAAAAAAAAACCAATGATATTGCACGATTTGTGAGAACGAACGCCGTGGAAAACGAAAAAAAAACGATGTCAATAATTCTATAAGAAAATCGAGTAATGCGGTTTGATAATTCGTTGCAGGAAATATTCATCTCCAAATAAGCTCGTCTAAAATTAGCTCGTCTTTAAAATAAGTGCAATATCATGATTATGCCATTGATCTTCTAAAAGGGAAGAAAAGAAAAGGTGTGAGAGAGACATACATAATGTAAGTCGAATAAATTATTGAAGACGACTGGTGACACTACAAAGGACACGGCACGTGTCAAATAAAAGCTGTTTTTAGTACGCACGTGCTAGTCACGTGAGGAGATTTGTATTGCATTTTAAAATCTAACACGTGCCAGACATCATCTCCATGTTGCTATTTCCCCTGTAAGCGTTTAGCTTAGAAATTGCATCGTGTTTAAAATATATGTAACCCGTAACTCGAAAAGGGACCATGTTGGCAATGCGTAAAGTGTCGGGCCTGGTTAGACTGCGCGGAATGCGCAGTCTGAGTAGGATAGAAACTTTTCAAACTCAGCTAATTTTCTGAATCTAGAATGAACATTCTACCTTTCTGTATAAGAAACTTAGAAATACGACCTCTGGTTGACCTATGCTGGACCCAATCTCTTTTTTCAAATTTTAATTTTACAGAGTACGAAGATGGCCTCTTTTCGCGTGATGGGCCATAATTATCCGTGCCATCGAGCGATGCCCTAATGACGACTTTGCGAGGTTTAAAGGTCTAAACTTAGTTAGAATATTCCTAATGTGACCCCCCCCCCTCAAAATTTTCGCACATTTTGAGTACTCTGGCCATTCTGGCTCTCTTGTTTTTATTATGTAGACCATTCGCCTAAACTGGATTAAAGGAGTAGACTGTTCGAATTCCACTGGGCTTTCAATTGACCAAATCGAACTGACCTTTGTTCAGTGAAAGTACAAAAATGATCATTGATACCAATAAACAATCATATTTCTGTCGGATCACAATATCTTGATCGAATCGACAGGTAAGGCATAGGTGAAATTCAACATGCAGTTTCTTAGAAGTTTTTCTAATGAGAAAAAAGGACGAACGACCACGTCTTTTAAGTGATCGATTATTTAAGCGACCAAGATAAAAAAAAAAGTCACTTCGTCTTAAATAATATCTCTGAAGATGTTGTTGAAACCCATTTGAATCGTCCAAGTGAGACGATTCTAATGGATTTGAACATCATAGGACTTAATAAAACCTAGGTGCCAATAAATCTATGCTTTCAAAATGACCTGTCTGATCGTAAAATGTTGCATCGAGCGACCATTCCTGTAAGCGACCGATTTTTTGTGGTCCCGTAAATGGTTGCTTAACCCAAGTTTTACTGTCCTGCTTTAGCGAGACACTTGCAGCGTCATGACAATAGCATAATTGTCTACGACTATAGCTGGGGAATTATCAACGGGGTATGAATGCGGAATACAGTAAAACTTGTCTTAAGCAACCACTTAGGGGACCACTAAAAACGGTCGCTTATGGAAATGGTCGGTTAATACAATAGTTCATGATGAATAATACATGTCCTTTTGAAAGCATATTAAGATTCTCGCACAAGTCTTACTTAATCCTTTGATGTTCGAACCAATTAAAAACGTCTTATTAAGACGATTTTAATTGAATCCAACAACATAGAATTTAATGCTAAACATTTTTTAGTTAAATAATATCTATTTATTCTAGGATTTCGCTTATTGTGAAGGGAATTTTTATGATGGTCGATAAATAAAAATGGTCGTACAATATCGACTGTATTTCTGAGTAAAAAGGTGGTATAGACAAAGATCAGCCTGCACATATGTGCAGTTTGATCGCAGTCTACAGCGCCTATTTATCCCCCTTTCAAGGTAGAGTTATTTACGAAATCTAATATTCAAAGGAAAGATTGCTCGATGTATTTTCATTCTGGTGCGTTAAGTCTTGAATTTTACTGCAATTTTGCAAAGGTTTCTTCAGCATTACAAGGGATAATGGTCATTGAGCTAAAGTACCGAATAACTGTATCTCATGCAAAATGAATCCATATACGAGGGTTGATCCAAAAGTTCGTAAAATGAGGTTATAAATCATCAGAAAAGTTCACTATCAAAACATAAATCATACAGTCTTTTGATGCATCATCTGTGCAATAAACATGGAATTATTCAAATGTTTCCATTCAATAGCGGCTGAAAAATGCACGAAACAAGACAGAGACCCCCTACTAAGGCGGGGGAGCAAGAACGTCAAATGCGACGTCAATAATAACTCTTTCCAACATAGTCTACGCTAATTCTCATGCTTTCTGTACCGGATACATCCACTTACAGAAATAAACCACATTCCATTTGGAATCAAATTTGTTTAAAATTTCTATATGCATGGTATTTTTGGTAAAGTAGAAAGCCAAATGCAGGACATTTATTTTTGGAAAATATTGAGAATCAATTGCAGTATGTTCGTTCGTTGAAACTCCATTATATCATTCTTAATGCTCCTTTGAAGCCTGTCCCTTTTCGAATATCCGGAATAGCTTTAGGAAAAGTTCTCTTATGCACACTCTTACCATTTTTTCTAAATTATCTGAAATGTTAAGATTGATGAATTGCATAGATCATGTCAAAATTCGAAAATTAAACGGCATTTATAATTTGGTGTTGACGTCCTGTCATTTTCCCTCGTTTATTCAAATTTATTTTATATATTCTCTGCCCGTTAAAAGTGCCACAAAAGCTTTAAACAATAACGAGTAAATTCTCCTTGCTTCCTTTTTTAATTTAGCCAAGGAATTCCAGTCAAAGTTTCAGAAAACTTACAGGAAATTTGATTTATTTAACAGAGTTTCAATATTTTTTCACGCTCCCCCGCCTTAGCATACATATGTTTTTATGGTAACGTATTCTTAGTCCGCTAGAGATAATTCTGCAAAATTAACAACATTCATGTGCTCTGTAGTTACTTAACTTCTAATTGACCAAAATATATACTGAACAAGCTAGAAATGCGAAAGTTATTAGCCTATTCTCCGAACTTCTGGATCATCCCTCGTACGCCTCTCATATCACTCATTGCTCATTTATCACAGGCGTTCAGTATTTTATTATCCTTTTGCAATAAAATGCAGTGGAGTCCGAATTCATCCCGCTAAAATCCATTAGCAATGCCCCATGGGTCTAGTAGAAAACCGTTTGTGGACAAAAATCAATGAAAAACTGACAAATTAGGTGGCGAGTAGAATTATTAGAGGACTTGTTAATAGGGGATGGAATGATATTCCGCTAATTAGTTTGTTACTAGCATTGCAAGGGATTAATTACAAACCCTAAAGGACGGCATTATTTTTTCATGCATTTTTTCCTAACTGGTTAGACCCCAATCCTGCTACATGAAATTTTCCATTAAAACGCTGATGGACAATTTAAACCTGGTATCTTCAGCTTGAATAAGCTTTAGTTATATATGATATTTTAGTCGACAAGCGAAAATAAGACAGCGAGTCATGTGACTACTAATACCCAGTCCTCATGGTCCTTATTTTTAACAAATTTCGAAGATCTTAATATTAAGCGCGAGTGATAATTTAAACTTATTTTTGGTAAACAGAAAAGATTGGATTACCATTGGTCTGGAAACTGATTCTTATTTCTATAAGCTAAGCGTCATAAATGTGGCTCAGGCGGATCTCTGGTTCCGTCAACCAAAGAGTGGTATCACTCCAATAAATACGGGGTACCAGTTTTGGTATGAGATCGTAAACAATTTGCAGTCTAAAGAATGTCATCCTTCAGGCAGAAAGGATCAATTTGGAAGAGGGCGTACCATTAGTTGAATCTTAATACTTTTTCTCTTTTTTTTCATGCTTGAATGATGATTCTAACTTACTTTACGCTTGTTTCGAAACACTGACTGTATTGACCTCCGCTAGGTCATATCTATTTTTTCAAACAACCGTTTCATCGAATTCTCGGAAGGTTCTATTTCAATTGACAGGTAACTAATGCAGATCGTTGCTTGAATTCCTTTGTGATTTTACAAAATATTCGATGGACTACGAGAGCAGCTAAAGTATACATCTACTTAGTGCACCCATCGCACATTTAATTGCTTCGAAATAATTTTGATAGACTTTGATAGACTGATGAGCTAGATGTATATCTAAGAAACTTGATATGTATCACGGACACAGATGTCCCCGCAAATACATGATTTTTTTTACCTATGACCAATTTGAACTTCAATCGTGGTATTGACCTTATGCGTATTAAAAAAAAAACTCTTCGCACGACACTGGTACTCATCCAGGGAAACAACTGTGACAAGTAGTTTTGAAATTTATTTAAACATATAGAAGTTATCCTCCTGACAAGAATTGGAAGCATAAATCCACTGACCCACCTATCAACACAACCACACACATACGGGCACTCACACAAGAATAGATGTAACTCTATATAGGCATTGCCAATACGTGGCGGGGGCATCAGGATAACTAGACATATCGCAAAATGGACAAATTACCCCTCCCCACCCCACCAGAGCTTTGTCACAGTTCAGGAAACAATTCTCGGAGATCAATTGACCTTCACATCCCAAAAACATTAGAGCGAGTGAACAAAGGCTATAAACAAACAATTGAATAATGATGCATGATTCTAGGTTTCTTTGTTCTTGAGCTAGAGTCCGTAAACAAAAAGGTCTACGGACGGACGGACAGACAGACATAGTGAAACTAATAAACCACATTTTCTGTATATGTGGGGGTATAGTAACATAAAACTTAAACATAGTAAAAATTGCTAAAGTATATTTAATTCTATAATACTACTGTCACAAAGTTATACAGGTGTCTATAAATAATGACATATCATATGATCAATTGGAAACGAAAAATCACAGCATCTTAAAGAGTCGCTTACTGATCAGATCTTAGAACTTGCGCGAAGTGCCCACTAGGTTATTTACTCAAGTGCGTAAAAGAAATAATCCTCTGTTGAATAATATTGTTGATGAATGATCATATAGCAAAGAAACTACAGCTTATTCAATCTGTAATTACGATATTTTGATTATTCACCAACGCTCAAATAAAAAGGGGAGTTAGATAATGCAAAATATAGTCCAAAATGGCATGTAGTAAATACAAAAAAATCTTCCACAGTCATTCCCCTTGATTATTTGATAGTGCCATGTTTATAATAACAGTGATATGATTGAGGTTGAATTTGTTCAGCTAACAACATAGTGAAATTGACAAGGTGAATGATTTCAGGATGATTTCTGATAGAAATGGAATTAGTGGGAGGAGAGAGTTTTTAAAAAAAATTAATGGGCGAAATATTGCTAATTCCCTTTCATCCAAGTTGGACAATTATATCGATATTTTTTACTTTCCTTTAAAAAAATCTACTTACTTTTCTATAAAAACAATTTTATTTTTCTATAAAAACAATTAGGCATCACAAAAGCTTTTGTTAATTTTTTGCATGACATGTACAATGGCATTGCAGATGCCATACACTGTATGTACATGCATCCATTTCATAAACTAAAGGCTCTCTTATTTCTGGGCCAGTGCCGGTACTGTTCACCTTTATATCAGAGTATCTCTCACACAGCTGGTAACCAGTTTAAGCTAGGGGTTAGACTGGTCCCAAAGTTAACTATCAAAATAGCCCAGAATAGGCTATTCTGATTGTTAACAGTGGAGCCAATCTACAAATGACCCAAATGCGGGCCAGACATAAGTTTGCCCAAACACATAACAAGTGTGTGCCTCAATCCAAGTTGTTGGGCGCCGTATAAATATCAAATAATTTAGCATAAATGTGGACAATAATCATTACCAACTAGAAAGCCATGAATGGCTCGAGTCGCTCCACAGGCTTGAAATTCTTGTAATAGCACATAAAAGTTTTGACTAGATTTTTAGATATTTTGGGTTCTTCTGATGTTGAAAATGATTTTCAAAGTTTCCACTATGTAACATAAAGAGAAATGACCTCAACCCATAAAGGACATATTTTTCATCCAATCACAATTATTTTTGGCTGCATGATAATGGGTCACCCAAAGATCAAACCAAAAATGTTTGATTGATATCCATCAGTAATATATATATAACATATAGAGAAATGACCTCCGCTCATAAAATACATATTTTTCATCCCATCACAAAAATGTTTGGTACACTGATAAAGGGTCACCCAACGATCATTCCAGTGAAATTTGGTTGATATCCATCAAATACATTCTGAGAAAATGATTTTCAAAGTTTCCACAATATAACATATACAGAAATGACCTCTGCCAATAAAATCCATATTCTTCATCCGATCACAATAAATTTTGGTGGACTGATAAAGAGTCACTCAAGGAGCAATCAAATGAAATTTGGTTGATATCAATTTATCACATTCTGAGAAAATAATTTTTAAAGTTTCCACTAAAGTTTCCACTAGATAACATATAGAGAAATTACCTCCGCCTATAAAATACATAATTTTCATCCAATCACAAAAATGTTGGGTACACTAACAAAGGGTCACCCAACCATCATTCCAGTGAAATTTGGTTGATATCCATTTATTACATTTTGAGAAAATGATTTTCAAAGTTTCCACTATATAACATATAGAGAAATGACCTCCACCCATAAAATCCATTTTTTTCATGGGATCACAATAATTTAGGTAGACTGATAAAAGGTCACCAAAGGATCATTCATGTAAAATATAATTGGTAGCCATCAATTAGAATCTGAGAAAACTCATTTTTTACAATATTTGGAAATGATCTCTGTCTATAAAATCCATGTTTTTCATTGGATCAAAATTTCTTGAACAACTTTGAAAGAGGTTCATTCAAGAATCATTCCTGTGAAGTTTGGTTGAAATTCATCCAGTAGTTTCTGAAAAGAAGATTTTTAAAGAAAAGTTTACGACCGAACACACGGACGGACAGACGCATAGGGGACGGACGGACGCCTGACAGACACAACGCCATGACAATAGCCCCAGTGGCCTTCGGCCAGTGGAGCTAAAAAAGCATTACCTTGATAGCATGGAGTGCACATTCTATTAGCAGTATCTATTGTTAGTTTACATGAACAAGGATATGGAATTTTAAATACCTTACCCTTGTCATGCTGAACCTGGAAAGTTCTGCTTTTGTAGGAACTATAGACAAACATCAGCCTGCACATATGTGCAGTCTGATGTCAGTCTACACCACCTGTTTCTTACTTTCAAGCCAGAATTGTCAAAAGATTTAGTTTTTCAAATAAAAAATGACCTACAGTTGGTACTTTTAGCGCTTTTTTGCCCTTTGATTTTTATTCAAATTTTTAGTCAAAATTTATTCAGCATGACAAGGGTTATTATTTAACATCACAATGACTAGGATCAAGGAAACAGATCTTTGGGTCAAAGACTAAATCTATAGCGATGCCTCTTAGTTATCTTCAAAAACATTGTGTAAATGTATAAAAAATTAAAAAGGATAAAGGCTTTGGGTATAATAAACAAGAAAGCCAGAATGGTCCTAAATTGCTCACCTGAATATTATAAGAAGAATGGAAGAAACTAGCCACCAAAGGAACATCCATAATGAGTTTATTTGAAATATACTTAATTTATGACCATAAGAGGTACAGATAAGAGGGGGTAAAGCCAGTCTAAAATCTTTCTTTCTCAATGAAACCCTACGTTGTGGGTGCTCATTTGAATTGTCATAACAAGGCAATTCCAAAGAGTAGCAACACCTTCACTAGATGAACAACAATGAACTTTCAATGATCACAAATGCTCAAAGTCAGCAGTTTGTGCTTAGATGAGCGTATAAAAGTAGAACACAAACTAATACATGTATATTGACTACATATAGAATAACACTGTATGTATGAATGCATATATATATATCTACAAATAATTAACAGATCGGAGATGTCGATCAACTAGAAAGCCATGAATGGCTTGAGTCACTCCACAGGCTTGAAATTCTCGTAATAGAAAATATAAGTTTTGACTAGATTTTAGATATTTTGGGTTCTACGAAATGACCTCCGCCCATAAAATACAAATTTTTCATCCGATCACAATAATTTTTGGTAGACTGATAAAGGGTCACTCAAAGATCATTCCAGTGAAATTTGATTGATATCCATCAGTTACATTCTGAGAAAATGATTTTCAAAGTTTCCAATATATAACATATAGCGAAATGACCTCTGCCTATAAAATAAATTTTTTTCATCCAATCACAATAATTTATGGTAGACTGATAAAGGGTCACCAAAGGATCATTCATGTAAAATTTGATTGGTATCTTTCAGTTAGATTCTGAGAAAATGATTTTCAAAGTTTCCAATATATAACATATAGAGAAATGACCTCCACCCTTATATGCATATTTTTCATCTGATCACAATAATTTTTGTAGACTGATAAAGGGTCACCCAAGGATCATTCATGTAAAATTTGGTTGATATCTTTCAGTTAGATTCTGAGAAAATGATTTTCAAAGTTTCCACGATATAACATATAGAGAAATGACCTCTGCCAATAATATATATATATATTTCATCTGATCACAATAATTTTTTGTAGACTGATTAAGGGTCACCCAAGGATCATTCATGTAAAATTTAGTTGATATCTTTCAGTTAGATTCTGAGAAAATGATTTTCAAAGTTTCCACTATATAACATATAGAGAAAATTCAAATGACCTCCGCCCATAAAATATATATATTTTATCCGATCACAATAATTTTTGGTAGACTGATAAAGAGTCACCCAAGGATCATTCATGTAAAATTTAATTGGTATCCATCAATAAGAACCTGAGAAAAGTCACTTTTTACCGTATTTGGAAATTAGCCACGCCCATTAAATCCATGTTTTTCATGGGATCAAAATTTTTTGAACAACTTTGAAAGAGGGTCACCCAAGGATCATTCCTGTTTGACTGGCGAGCCTGTCTCAATCTGTCGATATTGAGACAGGTAAAACCTAATGTTAGCATGGATATCATTGGTCCGTTGTGTCCTTTTGTTTCATTGGCCAAAATGCATTGATGATTCTGATTGGCCGTTTTGTATATGGGCGTGGCTTGTCGACTAGCCGGTCGAGGGCTACAATTTCCACCCTATTTGTTTTTTGTTGCAATTATCAAATTTCTGTTTTTCAAACTGAGAGGTTATCTAAGAGCTAATGTCATTCCTACCTTAGTTTTTAAAGCAAATAATGATAAAGGAACCAATACATCACTTGTATTGTTCTTAAAAAAGTGTTTTCTTTTTCAATTGTTCAAATTTTCGAAGTTCGGAGGCCATGACAGTTATGTTGATCACGTGATTTATTGTGACGTCACTTTGTTTACTTATTCTATGCTGTCAAAACAGGTGCTGGGTAAAAAGCATAGTAGCTGTTTTCACCTACCTTTCAAAACCTTTGCGAATTTGAAGCATCTAGTAGCCTGTATCAATCTACTACCTTACCAATTTAGGTGACTTTACAATATTTTTCATTCAATTTTCATATTTAATTATGATCAAAGCAAGTTTGTTTACAAAAAAATACTACGGCTCCCAAATATGGCGACCTCATTTTTCATTAGCTGAATTTTGGCGGTAAAATGGGAGAACTCACGTGTTTTCAATAACATCAACCAAAATGGCTGACTTTGAAGGGAAAAAGTACGATTTTCAGACAGTGATACTAATTAAAAGTGAAATTCTTGGGATATTTAAATTTGTGGCGATAATTTTTTATTGGGACTTATAAATAAATTACCAAGGTAGGTTTAGATTGTAAAAAAGTGTTTTTAGCATTAACACATATTCCAAAAATTGACCTTAAAGTGCCCGGAGTGAATCACTCCGGGCGCTGCAACATAGAATAAAGAGGGACCGCGTCGTATCCCTCCCACATCAGATTATCAAAGGAGGGATACGTTATCGTATCTACTTGTCGACAAAAGCCGTGTACACAACGATATAATAACGCAGACAGAATTAAGGGTTAATTACAGTTAAATTCCCGATTTCGATATATAGATGAAAGAGACCGCGGTCTTGGAATAGCGTGTCATGTATATTCAGCGTTGAAACATCTGGGCTCCCTTCTTTCCGAGACATGTATACAATAAATATTCACATTTTCTCTTTCTCTTAACTCTATTTTGTTAAAATGATTACCCAGATTTTTTTAAGTTTATTATATTTTCGATGGGCCACTAAAATCACGCAATTATAGTAAGAATAAAACTGTAGTTGCGCGGCTTTGGTAGCACATCGACGATTAATTATCCAAATTCTTTTCTTTTGAAAACTAACCGGTATTTGCACAAGAGAAATTTTCACTATTTTAATTATCTTACATTTCAATTTTACGAACGTGACATGAAGATTATTTTTGTGTAAATAAGAAGTTTTGACTCGTTTCACTTAGCCATTCGCGTCTCGGGCTGTCTGATAAGTGATTATGAATTTCCCTATATCGAAACACGAAAAACAGAAAATTTGTAGAATATTCTCGAAAATTCCTCATCGTCAATTAATTTTCCGGTTCTATACTACTCTCATATTTCGACAGTCAGTGAAAAACTCTTTGACGTCACGATGCGTCTGGAATATATTTAAAGATTTAATTTACAAAAAATAACTCTTAATTTTTTGAAATTATAGAATTTCTATGATTGTTTCTTCTGTGAAAGCCACTGATTTCGCAATTTAAATTACCAAAATAATCACGAAAGATTGATTAATATTAATAGAGAAATAAATAAACAATACAGACATGTAGAGAAAGTAAACAATGTCATGCCGTATAAAAGTAGATAAAAAGTAGATAAGTGTTTGTCGGAAGAAAAATCAAGAAACAGACTTTGCTTGGTTTTTTTTTTGTAAAAATGTTTAGTGGCGAAGTGTGATATAGTTTTGTATTTATGAATATTTTATGCTTTCCATGCAAAATGGATTTCTCATCTTTCTGTGCTTATTAACCACAAACATTACAAGCGGAAAAAGAACAAAAAACTCTTTCAGGTAACCGAATGCGGGAAACAAAAAATCAAATCAGTGGTCTAAACGTTTTCCGTTGCAAACGAATGCTAATGTCACATTATAAAGAAATTGTGTAAACAGAAGTTTTTCTAAACATCAATTTTATCATATTTAAATTTCTTTTTTCGTCAATGATGAATAAGATTGATCATATAAATAAAAAGGTCTATAAGTGAACAAAAATCGGTAGAGTATTATATCAAAAAGTCATTTCCTTTCCCATCTTCACGAGTCAAGGGATATCGAATCAATAGTAAAGCGTTCATAACCCTCGGTTCGACAAGATGTTTCCTTCCAATAAACTCCGCCCATCCTTGCGTATGCGCAATTGTTACCATGCAGGAACCTGCATGGTAAAAATTAGGTTTTTCCTGTCCCAGTATCGGAGGGTAGCGAAGATTGGGACAGGTTGACCAGTCTACATTCCTGTGAGGTTTGGTTGAAATTCATCCAGTAGTTTCTGAGGAGAAGATTTTTAAAGAAAAAGTTTACGACCGGACGCACGGACGCACGTACGGACGGACGCACGACTGACACAACGCCATGACAATAGCCCAAGTGGCTTTCAGCCAGTGGAGCTAAAAAAAAATTGACCAATCTTTGATTTGAATGTAATTTTGTAAAGATTTTTATTCAGCATGAGAAGGGTAAAGAGGATGAACTGTGTATTTAGAATATTATTGGCTGGTGATCAAAAGGCTGTATCTACAGCTTCATTCAAGCCGTGGATAAAACATTTGGGTCCCCCCAAAAATGACGCTGAAACTTAACAACCTACTTTGAAACCTACAAGAGCCCATAGTGAAGACCCTGATCAGATTGTGCAAATGCACAGTCTGATCTGATTCTTTACTCAAAATAAAAGTTACATTGTCTGAAATGATACTCACAGAATCAATCAACAAAATGCATGTACTGTAAAAATGTGTAAAAAAGCCCACAACTCACAAAATAAGAAAAGACATATAAAATGCTTAACAGAACAGATAATATTGCCAGATGTCTTTGAGCAGCCTTCACAAAAATGTGGTGAATTGGAAAGATCATGCTTTTTTAAGCTATAGATGAGACATTAAATATATTTCTAATGTTAACCAAGAGATACTTTTAAAAGTCAGTTGCTCGGAGTGATAACTCAGACTAGACTGTGCTGAAACGAAGTGCAATCTATACCAACTCTGAACTGTTCAATTAACAAAAATGTGTATTGTAAAATGCATAAAAAAAGATTCACAACTCCCATAATAAGACATCCTAAGTAAAATGCATAACAAAACAGACTAGAACTGTCGCAGAGCGGACTAATACCCCCCACAAGCGCTTTGTCAGAATGTAAGTGCTATAAGTGCAGGATGTGTTTGTAACTAATATTGAGGTCATATGCAGCATTTGCATGAAGTAATATGATTCTATGTTGCTTGGTTTTTGAGTTAAGAGTCGAGAAATGAAAATTGAACAAAAATTGACTGTAACCTTGACCTTTGACCTATATGACCCAAAAACAATAGGGCACTTCCTTGGATCATAAGCAACATTTGCATAAAGTTTCAAGCATGTAGGTCACTTGGTTCTTGAGTTAGAGTCCGGAAACGAAAAATTGAACGAAGGCTGACTGTGACCTTGACCTTTGACCTATATGACCCAAAAACAATAGGGCACTTCCTTGGGTCATAAGGAACATTTGTATAAAGTTTCATGATTGTAGGCCACTTGGTTCTTGAGTTAGAGTCCGGAAACGAAAAATTGAACGAAGGCTGACTGTGACCTTGACCTTTGACCTATATGACCCAAAAACAATAGGGCACTTCCTTGGGTCATAAGGAACATTTGTATAAAGTTTCATGATTGTAGGTCATTTGGTTCTTGAGTTAGAGTCCGGAAACGAAAAAGTCTACGGACGGACGGACGGACGGATGGAAGGACAGACAGACAGACATGGTGAAACCAATATACCCCCCTCTACTTCGTAGGTGGGGGGTATAAATATAATATTGCAAAATGTATACAGCCCTTTATAAGAAAATCCCCATTTTTTTCTAATTATTACATATCTATTATCATATTCAAGTGAAGATTTTTTCAATACAAGCCACTCTCAATAGATTGGAAATTGACAGCTATGTGCAAAACAGTTGTAACTATAGAAAGCTTTATGGGCAGTTAAAACTATTTTGAGCAAGGCTATCAAAACCATGTTTTAAACTAGAAAGCCATGAATGGCTTGAGTCGCTCCACAGGCATGAAATTCTTATAAAAGCAAATAAATGTTTTGACTAGATTTTTAGATATTTGAGGTTCTACTGATGTTGAAAATGATTCCATCAGTTACATTCTGAGAAAACGATTTTATAGTTCCCACTATTTAACATATTGAGGAATGAAATCCACCCATAAACTGCGCATTTTTCATCCAATCAAGATAATTTTTGGTACACTGATAAAGGGTCACTCAAGGATCATTCCAGTGAAATTTGGTTGATATCCATCGGTAACATTCTGAGAAAATGATTTGCAAAGTTTCCACTGTATAACATATAGAGAATTGACCTCCGCCCATAAAATGCATATTTTTCATTCGATCACAATGATTTTTTGTAGACTGATAAAGGGTCACTCAAGGATCATTCCAGTGAAATTTGGTTGGTATCCATCGGTAACATTCTGAGAAAATAATTTTCAAAGTTTCCACTATATAACATATAGAGAATTGACCTCCGCCCATAAAATGCATATTTTTCATTCGATCACAATGATTTTTTGTAGACTGATAAAGGGTCACCCAAGGATCATTCCAGTGAAAATTGGTTGATATCCATCAGTAACATTCTGAGAAAATAATTTTCAAAGTTTCCACTATATAACATATAGAGAATTGGCCTCCGCCCATAAAATGCATATTTTACATTCGATCACAATGATTTTTTGTAGACTGATACAGGGTCACCCAAGGATCATTAATGTAAAATTTAATTGGTATCCATTGATTAGAATCTGAGAAAACTCACTTTTTACCATATTTGGAAATTAGCCACGCCCATTAAATCCATGTTTTTCATTGGATCAAAATTTCTTGAACAACTTTGAAAGAGGGTCACCCAAGGATCATTCCTGTGAAGTTTGGTTGAAATCCATCCAGTAGTTTCTGAGGAGAAGATTTTTAAAGAAAAGTTTACGACCGGACGGACGGACGCACGCACGCACGGACGGACGCACGACGGACACAACGCCATGACAATAGCCCCAGTGGCTTACAGCCAGTGGAGCTAAAAAGAGATTTTAGACCAATCAGTCACATGCACATTTTTCATAGTCCTTGATTTTCCAACTTGGAAAACCAAGTTACTTTGTTTGAAAGTTATATGCCAGCATAATCAGACCTGTCACGAAATTGACTAATACCTCCCACAGGCCCTTTATCCAAGTTTCATTAGCGTTTTTTGGACCAAGTATAATTGTGACCTGGACCTTAGACCTTCATGACCCAAAATCAATAGGGCAACTTCTCGGGCCACGGGCAAAAATTGTGCAAAGTTTCATGATTCTAAGTCTTTTTGTTCTTGAGTAAAGAGTCTGGAAACAAAAAAGGTCTACATACGAATGGACAGACAGACAAAAAGGGAAAACCAATAATCCCTCCTCTACCTGGTAGGTTTTGGGTTTCAGAAATGATCAAGCTGACAATTTTTTGTAATCGCACAAAAAGAATAGCTTTCTATAAGTGTAATAGGTCCCTGATGTGGATGTTCCGTAGTTTACTCGTCCTCTTCAGCAGTTTCTAGTCCATTCTGTAGTTCTGGGTACCATGATTTATCTTGACGTTTACACAGATATAATAATACTCTGTCGTCTTCAACCTATGCAAATATGTAAAGGGACATGTTACATATAACTTTAATTGAAGAAAGCACAGCATGATTCATTCAGATAAATTTGAGACATTTTCAAGGGTGTTTTCAGGACAACAACTTTGTTCTGAAACCTAGAAATGATTTCATGCAATTTAAGTTCATGTGATTTGCAGGAGGGATGAAAAAGCGTACTTATAACTCCGCAAATAGCCCACTTGTCAAGGAAACACATATTCTAATCGCATTTGCAAGGGAAATAAATAGCATACCGTACAAAGTATTTGCATCTAGAAATACTTTGTATTTATAGGAAACAACAGATTTTTTGTGCAGGTATCAGTGAAAAGTCTCTTTATATAAAAGTTCTTTTGTTATAAAATTTCAATATTCACATAATCATTATTTGAAAGTAGTAAACTCTAAAGAGGTTGAAAATCTTTATAATATATGTGGATATTAAATTGTGCAACCACTGACAGATGTCTTCAATCAACATAGAAATTGAAGGAATTAATTTCTTGGCCAAAAAGTTTTAGTCAATGTTAAGTATATCCACCAAACCTCATAAATAACTCACAATATTATTTTGGGACTTATTTAGCAACAATATATGTGTAAAGGTGTTAATTTTTCAAGACAATGGTCACAAACTGTTAAAATTTATGATTAATACAATGTGGGTAGTTTTATTAAAATCGATTGACTACGTAAACTGGTTTGTTGACGACCATAAGACTGTAACTAAAGCTTCCATTAGCTGGAGTTAGGTTGTTTTGTTGGCAAAACCTTTTCCACCTGTGGTAAACATATGTTAAATAGGCCTCAACATGCAAAATAACCATAGCGTGTTTTGTTTTGCTGCTTTCGCAAGTTGTTACAATCTGCGAATTTATAGAGCTGCGTAAAAGCCTGATATTACAAAAATGCAAACATTTCTAGCCGTGAACTTTTTTAGGTTTACAGTATTTCAAGGCTTGAACCTTGTCATGCTGTATAGCTAAAAGCATTGAATGCACTAATTGTGAGTCTGTGTTCATTTCAAAAATATTAATTGTTGACTTTTTCAAAACAAGAAAATCAGGTGGTGTGGACTAAGATCAGACTGCACATATGTGCAAGCTGATCTTTTGCTAATGCTCCTGCTAAAGCAGGAATATTTTAGGTTCGGTATGACAAGGGTTCAAGTACTATGAAGTACAATATTGATATCATGCTGAATCAAAACTCAATGTCTGACAGCAATAAAACAAAATTAATTTGTGTGTTTGTGTCTGTGGTATGGTCTAGAGGTACAGCATTGGCTTCTTGACCTAAAGGTCCTGAGTTCGATTCCCAGGAGCGGCTATTGAACTTGGTTCTTTCATTGGTCCACACATTTCTGCTCAATTACAGGTGATTTTTTGAGGAAGCAGAAACAAGAGGGATAAATCTAACTTATTTCCAAATTGACTTAAAATAAATACAATATAGGTTTAAACTAAAATTAATTTTAGATTTCGACAAGCTATCTGTTGTTCTTTTACTGGTTTGTATGTAAGGTTCACCATTCAAATGTGGCAATGACTTTTATAAAAGATTTTCAAAGAATTGATTTTAAAACCTTTATCAAACTGTAGTCAAATTTTGAAGTCAGAATTACCATATATGGATGCCTGGTATTCTGCGTGATGGTGCTGGACAGTGAACAAGAACACCGCTTATATGTGCCTACGCTCGGCTGTCGATTGCTGGATGGTTGATGAAAATCTTAATCCAAACAAGAGGACCATGATGGTCCTAGATCGCTCACCTGAATCTCTTTGACTTCTGGGACATCACATTAATTGAATAGGCAGATGTTAACAAGGAGATATATTTCTACATAATATCAATACCAAGGAATGTTTTCAGCCAATAGCAATGCCTTTTTGCTCTTTGATTCTATATAAAAAGGGATGCACCTGGGTGGATCAGCCCAAATATGACCTGACGGTCTTGATATGAACAAACTTGGTAGAGGATCACTAGATGATGCTACATACTAAATATGAGAGCTGTCTGCCCTCTGGTTTCAGAGAAGAAGATTTTTGAAGATTTTCCTGTTTTCTCCCATGGTGTTCAGATGAGCTAAGGGATGCACCCTGGTAGAGCCCAAATATGACCCCTGGGGCTTGATATAAACAAACTTTGTAGAGGCCCACAAGATGATGCTACATACCAAATATAAAAGCTGTGTGCCCTCTGGTTTCAGAGAAGAAGATTTTCAAAGATTTTCATTTTTTACCCTTCGTGCTCAGAAGATGTGCCCTAGTTTGAGCCCAAATATGACCCCAGGGTCTTGATATGAACAAACTTTGTAGAGGTCTTCTAGATGATGCTACATACCAAATATGAAAGCTGTCTGCCGTCTGGTTTCAGAGAAGAAGATTTTTGAAGATTTTCATATTTGCACCCTTTTTGTTAAGGGTAAAGGGAGAGTTAAAGGTGGATTTCATTTATTTGAACAACTTTGGTAGAACTTGACCCAAGGAACATCCCTGCCAAGTTTCATAAAGATCAGCCCACTTGTTTAGGAGGATGTTTTAAGAAATTGTGGACAAGGCACGAAGCATGACTGACGACGGACATTGTACGATCACAATATCTCACCTTGAGCACTTCGTGCTCAGGTGAGCTAAAAATTGGAACAAGTAATGCATCTAGAGTTACCCTCCTTGAAAGTATAGGTTGCTCTTTTGATTGTGAACATGTGTGCCAAATTTTAAGTGAATGCCTTAGTAGAACCAGAGATATCACAAAACTACAATGTTTTTGTATGATGACCCCCACCCCCAATATAGACTGTTTCGGGATTCTGAACAAGTGAATTGCTTCAATTATAGCAGGGTTAATAACTTGTTATTCCAATGACAACAAAAATATTAAGGCAACATGAAAGCTCTTGGTTACTCTGAAAACAGTCAAGCCAACAAAATGATCAAGATGTAACCTTAATTGTTGACAAGAGGGTCAGTATGGCTTGCAAAAACCTAGCCTGACTTAAAGATTACTCAGAGGAGAACATTTTCATAACTAGAAAGCCATGAATGGCTTGAGTCGCTCCACAGGCTTGAAATTCTTTTAAAAGAAAATCAACATTTTGACTAGATTTTTAGATATTGTGGGTTCTACTGATGTTGAAAATGATTTTCAAAGTTTCCACTATATATCATATAGAGAAATGACCTCCGCCCATAAGACATATTTTTCATCAAATGACAATAATTTTTGGCTGCATGATAATGGGTCATCCAAGGATCATACCAATGAAGTTTGATTGATATCCATCGGTTACATTCTGAGAAAATGATTTTCAAAGTTTACACTATATAACAAATTTCGAAATGACCTCTGCCCATAAAATAAATATTTTTCATCTGATAACAAAAATTTTTTGTGGAATGATAAAGGGTCACTCAAGAATCATTCCAGTGAAATTTGCTTGACATCCATCAGTTACATTCTGAGACAATGATTTTCAAGGTTTCCACTATATTACATATAGAGAAAAGACCTCCGCCCATAAAATACATATTTTTCATCTGATCACAATCATTTTTGGTAGACTAATAAAGGGTCACTCAAGGATCATTGCAGAGAAAGGTTGATAACAATCTGTTAAATTCAGAGAAAATGATTTTGAAAGTTTACACTTTATAACATTTAGAGAAATGACCTCCACCCATAAAATACATACTTTTCATCCGATCACAAAAAAATTATGTAGACTGATACTTTAGTATCATTCCACTGTAATTTGCTTGATATCTATCGCTTACATTCTGAGAAAATGATTTTCAAAGTTTCCACTATATAACATATAGAGAAATGACCTCCGTCCATAAAAATACATACTTTTCATCTGATCACAATAATCTTTTGTGGACTGATAAAAGGTCATCCAAGGATCATTCATGTAAAATTTAATTGGTATCCATTAATTAGAATCTGAGAAAACTCACTTTTTACCATATTTGGAAATTAGCCATGCCTATTAAATCCATGTTTTTCATTGGATCAAAATTTCTTGAACAACTTTGAAAGAGTCACCCAAGGATCATTCCTGTGAAGTTTGGTTGAAATTCATCAAAAAGTTTTCTGAGGAGAAGATCTTTAAAGAAGAAGTTTACGACCGGATGGACGGACACACATATGGGCGGACGCATGACGGGACAAAACTCCATGACAATAGCCCCAGTGGCCTTCGGCCAGTGGAGCTAACGAGAAGTGTCGCAAAGTGGATTGACAACCCAACTAGGGTATTGTCCTATAATTAAGGCTCCAGCAAGAGTTCTTGATTTTCAGAATTTGGTCAAAATTGGCTATGTGGTTTCAGAGAAGATGTTTTCTTAAATTTACCTCATGGTAACTTTTATCACAATCAATCTCGTAAGGTAAGCGCTTAATCTTTAACTGTATATTCTTTCCTTTTAAATCCCCTTTCTCTCCTCTAAGTGTCATGCAGAATGCTCTGAAAGTAAAATATGGTGAGAGGTTCATAATGCTGTAATTTATAACAAATGTACATGTATGAGCACCAACAACAGTATTATGTTATACCCTTAATCAATGTTCAGGTTTATCATTATCTGAGGCTATTTTGGACAATTTTTTTATGGTTTCTACAAGAGTCTATAAGAGTCAGTACATGCAATAACACACAAACAAAAGTGAGTGATATAAAGTAACAAACAAGTTCATTTGTTGGTACACTCCATGGAAAAAGCAATTTCTTGAAACAATCATTAAATCTATATATAAAAGATGAAAAAGTTAAGATTCATCAAACCTAAGGGTTGCATGTATTTTTTAATTAAGCAGGACTTCAGCAATATCCTATCCTCAATTTGCTCCCATATAAATAATATGTGAGGTTAATTCCACAATCATTCCTCAATCATTCATCCATAGGTGAAAGACTTAACTAATCATATTTCAAATGTCAGAGAAAATGCTGGCTACGCAAGGGTCTATCAAACTCTCACACTGTCAATCAAAGTATCAAGGTTCAACATAGGTTTCTCAGGCTAATATCGTACCAAATATTCTATAACCACAGCTTAACCCTTGTCATGCTGAATAAAAAACCCTTGCAAAATTACATCAAAATCAAAGCATCAAGAGCACTAGATGCACTAAATGTGGGTCAGTAATTATTTTGAAAAAATGATATCAAAACTCTTCTGGATTAAAAAAGGAAATCAGGTGGTATGGACTATGATCAGACTGCACACATATGCAGGCTGATATTGTCTATACCTCCTGTCAAAGCAGAAATATTACCTGTTCAGCATGACGAGGGTTAAGTAATGATTATAACAAATTGTGGCAATCAAAGAAGAAGAGATTTTTTTTTCATTTATGTATCTTTTAATTAATATTGTAAGTTTCTATCAGTAACTCCTTTCAGTTTACAAAAGAATTGTGTCATCTCTTTTACTCACTGATTTTCAAATACAACTTCCAGTTTTGCATTGGACGGCTTCTTAACTGCCTTGGGTAAAATACCCTGTCTAATGATTTCTCTGGATGTTTTGAGATTCTTGGCAGCAACGATAACTCTCACAAAACCATCTTTCTTCGTCTCATCTGAGGCTGGAGAGATAAAACTATTGGTTATAATATGATCACTTTGATTAACCCTTTCCTGTTTAACAAAATTTTGGACCTGTCCAAATTCAAAGGTTTTGCAGACGAAAATTTAAAGTGGATTTCATTTGAAAAATAACCATTCAGTAGGGGTAGAAAATAGTGTGGAAAAAGAAGAAATTGCTTGTCAGAAGCAATTTCTTCTTTTTTCACAATGTTTTCTCAATCGTAAAATCACAGGCACGTAAAAAGCAGGGATTAAACAGCAAAGGGTTAAATATGGTCAAAGGCCAGTTTTTTAAACAGGGCTCGTTTTTGACCCTTTAACCAGGGTTTTAACTCCCCAAAATCCAATTTTGATCCTCAAAAATTTTCTGCAAGGGGTCATTTTGACCCACTGAATTTCCAGTGGTGCAACCTTTTCAATATTATATAGATCAATTGTTTTCTTCATACTATTACAATAGATCTATAGAAATGAAACAACGTAAACAAAAATGTGTGTCTACACTTTATTGTTTATGTTGCTTCAGTTATAACAATAATGTGTGTCTACACTTTATTGTTTATGTTGCTTCAGTTATATTACTTTAAAGATTGATAAGTTCTCAACTTCTGCTCTTTTTGACCCCTACAAAGTTTTGACCCCAAGGATTTTATGGTCAAGGGGTCAATGACTGTCAAATTTAAAAGGCTATCACAAGCCCTGTGCTTACCAAAAAATATGTAGTAAATAAAAATCACAATTCATACCTGGCGTTTTCATTCATTGTTAGATTCTGCCATGCAATATCTCATTGAAATTGTCTTTAGAAGATGATTCCAAGGAGAAGATGCATGGCAGAATCTAGCAATGATTAACAATGGTTACCTGAAAAATAATTGTTATAATTTGCTTCTTTCTAATAATTGTTGTCCAAATGTAACTTCCTGATTGTTTCTTAGATTAATACATGTATAAATAAGCTGAAAAAAATGTGTTTCCATATTCGCAGAGTTTCTGTTCAAAGTGTCATTTATCTGACAAATTTTACATGGTTTTAAAAGGTTTTGTGCAAGAGAAAAAGTTGCTTATATCCAAATACCTTGATAACCTGAGTTACTAATTATCCTGGTGTACCATATTTCTGTGAATTTTAATTGTTAATTAAAACTAACATTATCATTTTAAAATCGAAGAAGGGGTCTTGCTCCAAACTTTCAATTTCATCCAATAAGGTAGCGTAAAATTTTAAGCTGAAATTATTCGATTTAAATCAAGCAATTTTAATTATTGTAAATCATCAATCAAAATCAACAGTTCTCATATTTCTGTGAATCGGGCCAAACCAATATTCAACTCGGCCTATCGGCAACTCAGCCCAACATATAACTCGTGCCCAATTCAATTTATGCCAAGGTCTCCTTATTTTAGATTAATTATTCAGAATTTTTCTTAACAAATACATAAGTATTTAATCCTCTTTCAGTTTTGAGAAAATTTACATATGCTCATAAAATTAAATAGTTGTATTGAAATGTAAGGACCACTCTTAGAATCGTACATAATCAAACATTGATTCAGTTAGATTTTATTAAAAAGACAAAATAATATACATTGTAAATGCTTTATTTGCCTTATGTTGTGGGTGTTTCTAAAAATAGCTCTAGACGACTTTGATAAAATCATCAAAACAAAAACAAGGTGCCAAATTGTCACAAGATACACCCGTCACACTGCTTAGTATAAACTGGGGGTCTGAATAGAACTGAGGTTATTTTGAATGAATGATTTTTGAAGTTTCATGATCCTAGCTGTTATACTTTTAGAGATATACTCCGGACAAGATTCTAGTATGAAAAACAACAATGGGAAAAAACTCAAAAAATAGGCCAGGTAGAATTATGGTTCTTGTACACTGCACTCCCCCTTGATGACATCTATACACCCATGAAGTTTCATGATCCTAGCTATTATACTTTTACAGATATACTCCGGACAAGATTCAAGTCTGAAAAACAATAAAGGGCAATAACTCAAAAAAATAGGCCAAGTAGAGTTATGGTTCTTGTGCACTGCACTCCCCCTTGATGAGATCTATACACACATGAAGTTTCATGATCCTAGCTATTATACTTTTACAGATATACTCTGGACAAGATTCAAGTCTGAAAAACAACAAAGGGCAATAACTCAAAAAATAGGCCAGGTAGAGTTATGGTTCTTGTGCACTACACTCTCCCTTGGTGAGATCTATACACCCATGTAGTTTCATGATCCTAGCTATTATACTTTAAGAGATATACTCCGGACAAGGTTCAAGTCTGAAAAACAACAATGGGCAATAACTCAAAAAATAGGCCAGGTAGAGTTATGGTTCTTGTGCACTGCACTCCCCCTTGGTGAGATCTATACACCCACGAAGTTTCATGATCCTAGCTATTATACTTTTACAGATATACTCCGGACAAGATTCAAGTCTGAAAAACAACAAAGGGCAATGACTCAAAAAATAGGCCAGGTATAGGTGTGGTTCTTTATCACTGCGCTCCGTAATGATGAGAAGAACACAATTGCCAAGTTTGAAGTCGATCGGACTTTAAGTGACAGAGTTATGCTCCGGACAAAGAAGTGGACGCCGCCGGACACCCGGACGCCACGGGTGATCCCATAATACGTCCCGTCTTCGACGGGTGTATAAAAATGAAGCCCAAATAAATAATGCTCTTTTTGTGCTTGTGTTGATACAATCAAATTATGTGTGTCTTACTTGTTTTACAAATAATTGAAAATTTTCATACATAACGAATGAAAAACTCTGGTTTTGGGGTGACACCAGAAAAAAATGGATGCAACACAAGCATAGTAAGTCTAAAGCCTCATCCTTAAACTTTGACAGTAAAAAAGATGTAGACAAATACTCTGATCTGTTCATTTTAGATAACTAATCCGATCTGTTCATTTTAGACAACTTCATTTATTAAATATAGAAATTCCAAAAATATAAAAAAGATAAAAACCAATCACCTTTCCATAGCAAA
This sequence comes from Fragum whitleyi, assembly GCA_948146395.1. Taxonomy (NCBI): domain Eukaryota; kingdom Metazoa; phylum Mollusca; class Bivalvia; order Cardiida; family Cardiidae; genus Fragum; species Fragum whitleyi. The sequence continues at coordinate 50,637,314 of OX411548.1, read as the reverse complement.
TTCCCACTAACATATGAATAATGCTTTCTGAAGGAATTTACTGTTTTCGATCTTTGTTCAATATTTCTTTAATAGCAACAGATAAAAGACAACCCACATCTTTAGGTATATCAACCATTTTGAAATAATCAAGATAAATCAAGTAAGGTATAACTGCATAGTTTTTACAAATCTTGTAGGTTACCGGTCAACTCAGCCTATCGCATAACTCAGCCCAGTCAACTCGGCCCCAACATATAGCCTATATTAATGTGAACTATATTGCATGAAATATGCATTAATTTTGAACAAATGATGCAGTTCTACATTGCTATGTTAATATTCATTATTTTGAAAAAAAAGTATCGCATTTTTTTGATAAAATAATATCTATTCAGTGTTTAAATATGAGTGATTCTTTGAATGATAATTTCAATTGGACTTTTCTAAGGTCATGCATAAGTAAATTTTCTCAAAACTGAATTAAAGTTGAATAATATTGTATTTGTACTTATCATACTTAATAAATAATCAATATGTTTCTTTCTAGCATAAAATGATTTAGGGCCGAGTTATACGTTAGGCTGAGTTGAAAATGGGCCGAGTTGATTACCTACTTAGAAGTATTAAATATGACCAAGTCAAATATACAGGAACTTGAAATGTTCCACAGGAAAACTCTTAAAAGAGTTCAATCCTTACCATAGAGTACTGCAAATGCAGACACTTATCTCCTACTCAGTATGCTACCTATTGAAGCTGAAATTGACAAAAGATGTTTAAGTATGCTCCACTCTTTGTTATCGGGTAAAAACAAGAAAGTACACGATATCATTGAAAGACAAAAATCCAAAGAAATACAGGATCCAAAAAGCTTTATCACAAAAACACAAGAACTATTAAAGAAGTATGAGCTACCGGATATTGGCATTCAGAATGTAAAAGTACCTCTAAAAAATGAATGGAAGATTACGGTAAAGAAAGCAATTAACAAGACTTGGAAAAACAGGCTATTGAGAGAAGCTGAAAACAAGAAAAGTCTGGAACTCTGTAACTTAGACCAACTAGAAATAGGCCTAGTACACCCAGTCTGGGAATCACTTAAGTCATGTGCAGCCGAAACCAAAAAAGCCATTGTGAAAGCAAGGATGATAACAGGTACATACATCCTCTATGGAAGAACGTATAAAGAGGAAGAACCCAACTGTCCTATGTGTAAGATAGAGGAAGAGAATACAGTTCATATCCTTACTAGATGCCAGTACCTGAACAGTGTTAGAACCGAAGGAATCAAAGAAATAAAATCTCTCATTGATAAATCCTTAGGAAAGTCCTTCTGGATGGACAATGTCAAAAGCAAAAATGATCTCTCCAAAATAATACTAGACAGTTCTTTCTTTATTAAAGAATATCGATCAAAGAAAAATCAGAAACTATATAACCAACTTGAGTTTACGACAAGGAAGTTCTGCTATAAACTGCATGTCAAAAGAAGCAACTTCATCAAAAATGTCTCGAAGGAAAACCTCAAAGTACCATAATGATATAGCTTATGAACATTATATACAAAACCAAGCAAATGATGTAAGGAAAAGGGAAGAAAAAAAAAAAAAAAGAAAAGAAAGGTACATTTAATCTGAGGAAAGAAAGTAAAAGTAGCATTTACAATAATCACAAATGTCATTCTTAGTCAATACTATTATCTTTTTATTAAATTATTCATTTTTTTTTTTTTTTTCCCTTCTCCACAATGGGAAAGTTTTAATACTAATTAGAACGATATAAGATATGTTGTATTAAGAGTATAAAAATACAAAATGTACTACTTTTTTTATTATTATTATTTTTTTTTTTTTTTTTTTTTTTTTTTTTATCTCATACAAAGAAAGATCAAATAATTATTAGAACAATATAAGACATGTAGTATTAAGAGTATAAAAATGCAAAATCTACTACTTTTATTATCATTACTTTTATTTTTAATTCCATTTATGGATGTATTGCTCTTAAAATTTTAGGTGTTGTGTATAGTTCTTAGCCTTTCCTTTATACCATGCTAACCTTCTCTTAATAATAGTTAGACTGGGATAAGATCTCTGTTACTGCTGAAAACACAATATTTTAAATGAGAAACCTCATTTTTAAAAACTTTATAATCTTTTATAATCTTATATTTTAATATTTTAATGTTTTATGTTGATTATATTTAGTGTTGTGCATAAAGTCTTTTTTTAAACAGGTCAGACAAATTGATCAACGCCTATACAGTGCGGTGCCTCGAAAAAGAACGGGGGAACATACCAAGGAAGAAGAAGAAGACTGATCACCATCTTGTAAATATTAATGCAATATGCTTTTAAGTTACTATAGACTATATATCGGGGCCGAGCTGACCTCGCTGAGTTATTCCATAAGGCAAGTTTATATAGGGTTGGCCTAAAATACGAAATGGACTGCCTTGCACGAAATGGGGGGAAATGGACCTTCTGATGGCGAAATGGACTTTTATATACGTCATTTCATGATTATATGTCTACTTTTTATGAGACAATTGAATGTTTTATAGATGATTTCATTTATTACAACAAGAAATTAAAAACAAGAGGGCCATAGTGGCCCTAAATCGCTCACCTGAATAAACTGTCAAAAATTGTTTAACGTAGATTTAGAAAGGATGAAGAATTCTGACTAAATTTCGGGTCGATTGGGCAAAAAATGATGCCTCTACACTGCTTACAAGGCTTTTCTAAGATTTGATCCTATGACCTAGTTTTTGACCCCACTTGACCCAATTTCAAACTTGTCCGAGATTTCATCAAGACAATCATTCTGACTAAATTTCGGGTCGATTGGGCAAAAAATGATGCCTCTACACTGCTTACAAGGCTTTTCTAAGATTTGATCCTATGACCTAGTTTTTGACCCCACTTGACCCAATTTCAAACTTGTCCGAGATTTCATCAAGACAATCATTCTGACCAAATTTCAGGTTGATTGGGCAAAATATATGGCTTCTAGAGTGTCTATAAGGCTTTTCTAGGATTTGACGCCGTGACCTCATTTTTGGCCCCACTTGACCCAATTTCGAACTTGTCCGAAATTTCATCAAGACAATCATTCTGACCAAATTTCAGGTTGGTTGGGCAAAGAATATGGCTTCTAGAGTGTCTACAAGGTTTTTCTAAGATTTGACCCCGTGACCTTATTTTTGACTCCACTTGACCCAATTTCGAACTTGTCAGAGATTTCATCAAGACAATCATCTTGATCAAATTTCAGGTTGATTGGGCAAAATATATGGCTTCTAGAGTGACTACAAGGTTTTTCTAGAATTTGACCCCATGACCTCATTTTTTACCCCTCTTGACCCAATTTCGAACTTGTCCAAGAATTCATCAAGACAATAATTCTGACCAAATTTCAGGTTGATTGGGCAAAAAATATGGCTTCTAGAGTGTCTACAAGGTTTTTCTAAGATTTGACCCCTAGACCTTATTTTTGACCCCACTTGACCCAATTTCCAACTTGTCCTAGATTTCATCAAGACAATAATTCTGACCAAATTTCAGGTAGTTTGGGCAAAAAATATGGCTTCTAGAGTGTCTACAAGGTTTTTCTAAGATTTGACCCCGTGACCTCATTTTTGACCCCACTTGACCCAATTTCGAACTTGTCCGAGATTTCATCAAGACAATAATTCTGACCAAATTTCAGGTTGATCGGGCAAAAAATATGGCTTCTAGAGTGTCTACAAGGTTTTTCTAAGATTTGACCCCATGACCTTATTTTTGACCCCACTTGACCCAATTTCAAACTTGTCCGAGATTTCATCAAGACAATCATTCTGACCAAATTTCAGGTTGATCGGGCAAAAAATATGGCTTCTAGAGTGTCTACAAGGTTTTTCTAAGATTTGACCCCGTGACCTCATTTTTGACCCCACTTGACCCAATTTCGAACTTGTCCGAGATTTCATCAAGACAATCATTCTGACCAAATTTCAGGTTGATTGGGCAAAAAATATGGCTTCTAGAGTGTCTACAAGGTTTTTCTAAGATTTGACCCCGTGACCTCATTTTTGACCCCATTTGACCCAATTTCGAACTTGTCCGAGATTTCATCAAGACAATCATTCTGACCAAATTTCAGGTTGATCGGGCAAATAATGTGGCCTCTAGAGTGTCTACAAAGTAAATGTTGACAACACACGCCACACAACACACGACACACAACGGACGACGGACATCACTCGACCACAAAAGCTCACTTTGAGCACTTCGTGCTCAGGTGAGCTAAAAAGATGCATTTTGATATCATAGGAAGACTGACATTGATTTGCCCCGGATTAAATAACTCATCGACAAAACGGACTTCTTTATTAGCAATGATTAAACTATCCAGATTTCTACAAACAATCTAATCAATCTCATATAGCTTGGTTTTATATTATCACGATATTTCAACACATTCATAAGATAAATTTCTGACAAATATAGAAGACACATTCACGAAGGGTTCCCTCATGATAATGGCCATAGCATAGCGCCGAATGCGAAATGGGCATTTCGGATGTCGAAATGGAGTTCATTTTGGACTAAAATGTTAGGTTAATAGCATGTAGCTTACTTTATCTTGAAGTAAAGTAGCCTCAGGAGTTGCATTTAAGAATTTATTCATAAAAAAAGTTTAATTTTGTTAAACGCCAAATTTTTTAGCCAAAGAGCAACAGCAAAATGGACATGAATACCGGACGAAATGGGCTCCAACATTTGACGGAATTTCTATAAACTGATTTATAATTAATAAATCAATCAATGAAATGATTAAATGAATTATTTTAGGAAAAAATCACCCAATTATTGTCTATAGGAGAGTTGATTGTTATTGTTTATATTGAGAATTTCCCACGCATGCGCATTACTGGTAGGCAGAAAGAGTCAGGTCTCTATGCGAGCAGACGATTTAAACTGGTTCAAAATCAACCGTCCATTTAAATTTAAGATTATAAGAAAATTAAATATTATTTGTACGAATGTTTTCCGTTAATGATCAATCGATATTTAAAGAATCTCTTACGTAATAGCCCTTTATAAGCTTCCCGACATTAGACTATTTCGTCCGACTTATTGAACGAAGTTTCCATCGACGATAGATCTTTTAGCTATTTAGAATTAGGTTTTTGTCTCTTAAAAATAATGTATTTGTTTAGAAAGATTGTAACCTAGAATTTTTTAATAAACATGGCCTAGGGTCTGTCTTATATAGACGCTCGAGATGCGCAATTTTGCTCGAGGGACTCTTAAACACGTGTCCGTGGTTTAGCGCAAATATTCTTCCTTTGTAAACTTGGTGTTTTCTTTTTTGTCAATTTTCACGTCATTCATGAAGAAAGTTGAAAATTATGTATGAAACATAGTAAGTGTTAAGGTTTTCAAACATTCGTAACTCAGTCTACAGCACTCATGCAAGTTCTGACAAAGCTGTAAACAAACCCAGAAATACTGAGTTACATTTTAAGATTTTTTATTGAAAGTTGGATGAAAACGGCGGTGGATGAAGGATTTCTATAAATGGGGTACTAATGTACAATAAAGGGAGAGAAGATTCGTTTTCCTAGTATTACAAAGTTTTGTTTGATTTTCTGTGTAAAAATAAAACAACTAGGCTAAAGATGGGGATTCGTTTGAATCCCTTGAACCCCTTTTTGCATCCGCCACTTGAACAAATTAAATTTCCTTTCCGCTTTCCATAACGTAATGAATTTGTATGACATGAAGTAAATAAAAAAAGTTTGACTCGGATTAATCATTTCACGGCGTCAAGTAGAATAAACTTCGTAACTACAGCCGATCGAGATCTGTTGTATCCGTAGTTGTGCCGTTTTCAAGGGTAAAATCAGACGAAATTGTCATACATGTTAAATGTTATTGGGGAAAACGTAAGATGAATAAGTAAAATTCATTTACCCTTTCCAATAAAGTAATTTTACCGAGTTTAAGATGACTCAGGTTAAACAACGTTTGCGGAAAAAGTGCCTTGTAACGTTAATTCGTTTACTCGCCAGAATTTCAGAATTTTCTACTTATTTTTCCTCACATTCATTTTATATTTTTGTTTTTGAAATGTAGTTAAAGTCGTCGTTGAGCAACAGAACATCGCAAATCCATTTTAATCAGGCTGTATTGCGATGTTTCGTTCGCCACCATCGCTTTCAATTTCAAGATTATTTTTTGTCGTCTGGTCGGGGTAAAAAACGAAGATTTACAAAGGACGATCACAATATTTCATCTTTAACAAATAAAGAAATTACGTATGCTTCAATATCTTTCCTATCTGTTAAAATTAGATTTTTTATCCTCTTATTATTCATTGGGAACTACATAAAGCAAAATAGAAAAATGGTTTGGAGGCTTCCATTTCCCGCTGAAGCAAACGCTGCGTTTCAGATATGCAGACATCTTCACGAGTCAAGGGGTATCGAACGATAAGATCTTCTCAAATAAGATAAGTAAAACGTTCGTAACCCTTGGTTCGACAAGATGATATGCAGTAGGCCTAACTTATATTTGATTAAAAATTATCCCGGCCTTTTTTTTCCAAATTTGAGGAAGAACTATTAGTATTAACAGCTTGTTCAATACACGGAAGATCGATCTACTAAATGAAGGCGGCTCAGAATTGAAAAATCATGTGGGCCTTATTTATCGCCGCTGAAATGGAATCTCAAATGAAATATTTTATCAAAAGCTTGATTTAATCTATGAATGATAAGGCATTAAAAGATTTGTGTCAAATGAAACTTCTCACCTTATGCCTAATGAATGGGTAAAGGTTTTGCCCAGATGAAAGCAATCAATCAGTGGCGTGTGCATCGTCACGGTCAGATCAATTAAAATTTGGCATGTGTTATAGAAGTTTGTCTTTATGACACATGCAAGTGTGTGATTAGCGGCTACTGTTTTATGACATGGGCAATATCGATAAGCCCATCCGGTTACGGTCAGATGAAAGAGATTCCACGGCCGTGTAGTATGGATCATTGCGTTAGAAACAGCGAACTTTATGACACATGTTTGTGTTAATAGCGGCTAATATTCTTATGTCGAATAATGAAAATTCTCTGATAGGATTTTACAATCTAACTAGAAAAGCTGTAAAGTCGGCAGATCGTGTGTTTGGCGACATTCGTTTATTATCTTAAATTAACCAATTTTCTATATGTGCGGGGGACTTTTTACGGAAGCAAATTGGTTTTCAACAGTAGGTGGTGTTCTCAAAATTAACAGATTTAACTAATAATTGGATTAATAATTTTAAGGCAAATAAGGGAAAAGGGCCATAAAAACCTTTCCCAATGTTTGAAATTTCTGTGACAGGATGAATAACAGAAATGGGATGAAGAAAAATCGGCATTGAAACTCGAATCAGCTCAGTATAGGTAAGATATACTATATTTCGTTTATGAGTGAACAAAAAAGTAAATACAGCCTAATTTATGTCGAATGCGCAATATATCAGTTGCCCAACAGCGATTTGTTTGCATTCATTTGCATTTCTGGGTGGTTATCTTTCGACGAGAAATATTCTTTTCACAGACAATGTCATGTGATGACAACTGCATAATCAAAAGGTTGGATGATTTATCTAAATTTCGACACCTTTGTCAACGGGGAATAATCATTAGAAATGTACAATCCAATAACTTGAATATTGGATATTTTACTATTTGTGTATGCAACTGGTAGATTTTTCTGCCTACAGCGATTACCCGGATGTAAACATCATGTGACCCGTGACGTCACCCGTCAACTCATGTATATTTTGAGTTTATTACATATATAAAAGTCCATTTCGCCGTGAGAATGTCCATTTCGCTCCATTTCGTGGTGACTGGTCCATTTCGTATATTAGGCCTACCGGTTTATATACAGGCCAGGTTAACAGGCTGAGTTATTCACGGGCTGAGTTATTCACAGGCCAAGTTGACAGTGAACCATTTTGCGAGTCAAAATCTTTGACCGTGTCAAATGCAAATGAATATTTGTATCCTTTTTTCTAAGCATTGAGATATGAAACGGTCTGACTATTTACCCCGGGAACCCCGGGAAACCCCGGGAACTCGGAATTACCCCGGGAAATCTATATATACATAAATAGGTATCTTGTATCAATAATTTCTATCACTGATTTAAAAAAACACACATCTTTTATAATTCATAATAAAACTTAAATGTTCTACCTGAAAGTTATACGAAATAGGTTATGTTAAAAAAACCTTCTCGTACCCCGGGAATCCCCATCAGTGTACAAAGGCCACTAGGATATTCTTCATCACATTGTTAAAAGGAATTAACCTAGTTTATAAGTCATTAAACGGAGACATATCTTTGGATGTAGAAATCCTTGATTCTTAAAAAGTATGGGTTTAAATATCTCTGGTCCCTGAAGTTAACATATGTATCATGTTCCCGTGGTATTTCCTGAATTACCCCGGGTCCCATTATGTTGACAGACAAGCGTAAAAACGTTTCCCGGGTTAGATATATCGATTTCAATTACCCCGGATACCACGAAGTAAAAGATTCTATCTCAGGGAAAATTCCCGGGGTACTGTTCTTATCCTGATTTTTGGTGAACGAACGTCGTTCACCAGTGTTATATACCATGTCAGGAAAATCCTGTTGGATGTTAATACATTTGAAATAAAGTAGCGCCTCTTAAAATTCCATTTAAAATCTTTCAACATTTTTCTCCGCAAAATCACTTTTTATTTCTTTAATGGCGTGTTTCTAGTTTTCTTTATCAAGTGAAGATAATGAAAATTCGCCTTGAAAAACACAATATGATCTTGCAATGTTAATCAAGGGAATTTTTGATCGGCGTAAGCTTGTCGAGAGTTTAAAGCAAAAACAAAGTTTGTGTCTAAACACCGAAGAGACAGATACTATGTTTTTGACCCAAGCCTTCGCTGGTTCAACTTGTAGTAATTAGCCGGAAATACGTGTTTATCTAGGTCGTGTCCTCTTGAACTTACATTCGGCAATACTCGGGCGATCTCCGACGGCTCCGAGTTAAATGTAGGTTACAGGAATCGGCCGAGTTGAGACGAATGACACATCAAGACACCTTGTGTCATTAGAACGCGGTTTTACATAACTTTTCAACTAGCGACAGTCAGTCTCGAGACGGGTTTTAAGAATGATTCGACATGTGTTTTACACGTACAACCTTTCTTGTATCTTTTATTTGAATACGGGTGAACGTCGCTCTTAAGATTTTTCTGTAAAATTGCGTTGGCTGAAGTAGGGCTTATTCCCGGCGAAAACGTTTCGTATTCGTCTATCTCAGAAGCGAATATTGCCGAATACCAAATGCGACAGGCACGGGAGATATTTCATTGGGGCCATTCTATTTAGCATTTTTATGCCCCCGTATCGAGAGATCGGGGGCATATTGTTTTACTCATGTCCGTCTGTCTGTCTGTCTGTCTGTCTGTTTGTCTATCCGTCCGTCCGTCTGTCCGTCCGTCTGTCCGAAAACTTAACCCGAAAACTTAACCTTTGCCTTTTCTCCAAAAGTATTTGACATACAAAGCTGTACACCAAAGTCAAGGTCATGTGATAAGGTCAAGGTCATGTGACAAGGTCAAGGTCATCTGTCAAGGTCAAACTTTAAAAAAATGCTGTTCCGGGGGCATTCGTGTTTCATTTCAATCTGTAAAACCATATCAATTCAAAATTCTATTTGAAAATTAAATAAATGATAGCTAAATATTCAACCCTAGATACCACTCCAATTGACGAGTATATATTGCCGTGGTCAAGGGGGCCAGATCCGTCATGCACTTGTTTACAATTCGACAGGCGGGTTTAGTTGTTAAATTATTCGGAAAAGTCATTGCTTTTTTTACAGAAATCATAAAAATCTTAATCGAAAAAAACCAGGGTATTATACTTAAACTATTTGTTCGTGTTATTATTACCTCCCTTAAAAAAAATAAACTTCTTAAATAAGATTCTCATTCGCTTTTGAAGTGGAAATTACGTTACAAAAATAATATTTATAAAGACTGTAAGTATGCAATTTACTATGAAGCAATTATTTAACATAAAAAGTTATACTTTAATTTCTAAACCTTAAACAGAAATTATCTATGAATTATACTAATAAGGCACTAGACCTCCTTTAACCTATACTCGAATCCCAACCCAGGCAGGAATTTTCAGCTAGAAGTGAACTGGTAAGAAACCCAGAGGTAGCTTCGCGAGTATCGGTGCTTTACACTGGGCACAATAAAGAACCAAGGAGGTCTTTTCGTAGAAGAGCTATGGGGCGTATGAACCCGGTTCTCCTCGTATCCGCTTCTTTCTCTCTCATGGTCCTTACCATATATACCTAGAGCACGGAGGGACCTAAATCCTACAAACACACACTTTAACCTATACGACCAGCACGATTAGCTCAGTTGGTAGAGCACCGGACTTCAAAACCATAGAAGTTCGACCGCGTGGGTTCGGTTCCCGGGCTGGTACACTAACAAAAACTACTTGTCTTTCGGATGAGTCGTTAAACCGAGGCCCCTTGAGACGGTGCTTTACACCGAGCACATTAATGAACCATGGCGGATCTCAGCAGTAGATTCGTCATGTATCCTTGCACTATCCCCCGTAACAACTAACCGTCTTCTGGGGGGGTCGCTCATATGGGCATATGCTACGGTAGAGACGATAAATAAACGGAAATACACACTTTAACCTATACCTAAATATTTCTCATCCTGCAGTGTTATAAAATTGAATAACGACATAAGTGTCAACCTCGGAAGTGGTTTTGGCTTCAGATATGATCAAAATGAATCTCTCAGGTTATGGTTCAAAATACTATTAATAAGTTAACAAATCATAACTTTAAACAATGAGTACAGTTCAGGACTGACTGATATTCATAGGTGTTTCTTTGGTTGGTACTCAAAGACCTTTTCATCCTCTGAGAAGAAACAAAGATAGATAAAAAAAAGTTAAAACAAATACAACAAATTTACTTGAAATAAGCTTAAACATGATAACAATTACTTTTGTAAAAACAAACACCATTGGATATAGGTTGAAGACAGTTTTAGATAGGATTAAATCGTTCTCTCCATTTATGTTTAATTAATAAATGTACCTATTTCAAGTGTGTAAAAGAAATTTTCACAGAGTAACAACTCATATTCTAACAAATATTCTTCTAACAGGATTTTCCCCATCTTTCCCTTTCTTTGAATTTGCATTGAAATTTCCGAACAACGGAAATTTTGTCAAGACGATTCCCCCCCCTTTTTTTAAATTATTTTTACATTCATAGTTTCTCTTTTCTAATTGAATTCAATATATAATTCTAGAATGCCATCAGGTTCGTTCACCATCAGTACTTTCAGTGCTTTGATAATGTTTTGCGATGACGATTTACCGGGACTTTGTTTCAACTATTTCAATCTAAATTACCACCGGTCCCTAGAATTTAACGTTCCGTAGGATTTCCGGGGTATGTTGTTTAATAGAATTACCCCGGGTCCCGCAATTGGAAGTTTCCATGGATTGTACTATCGATATTAATTATTTTCTACATTCCGTCTATGTAAATGCACTCAGAGAATATTCCCGGGTATTGATTTAAGTGCATTCATTATTGTGTGAAATACCCCGGGTCCCAAAAGCCTTCATCGTTCGAAGATTCAGTGTCAACATTCGTTTTTTCTTTTTTTTCTGTACATTGATTAAATGCGACAGTTAAAGTCAATATCAGGTTTAGCGAATCAAACTACGTGTATACACAAATAAAAGTGTCCGTCTAAACATGTTTACGCAGGCCCGAATAGAAAGATAGACTATTATGTTTCAGGTGAGGAGACTTATATGAAACTAAAACATGTTGTTAAATGATTCGAGTGGCGACCATCACATCGAAGTTTAAGTTTGAAATTTCGACAAAAGCCAACATACACTGTTTATTACCTATTTTCTCTATCATGAAATAGACTTGCCTAGAAAATTAATTCAAATTATCTCTCTTATCCATAAGATAGATGCTTCAAATCCAAAAGTCGTCCGACCAACAAAATCAGTCACTTTTGCATGGACATTTCACTAAGCTGTTGTTACGGCGTTTAGGTTACCAACCTACGAATTCCATTTTGTTTCACGTCCAAAATTTATCTAATGATCCGACAAATAACGACCAATATTAATTAGCGATTATCATTAAGATAATAATTTGTAATTCATATTCTGTCCTGCATGCCAATATTGTCTGTTGTTACGACGTTAAGGCTGTCCGCTCACTATTTACTTTTTGTTTGTTGTCCAAAATTATTGATGTTGTAAATAATGATTTAATATATGAAACGACCAACCTTTCGCTAATAAATTATAATTCATATTCTGTCATGCGTTCCGGATGCTAAAACGTTTGTAAATGTTAATTATTAATGAAAAAAGAAATCAGCACCGTAGCGGTCGCCCTTAAGTTCAGTTCATCTTGAGCAATTAATTTGCATCACGGATACAGCTTATTTGAGGATTTCAAACAAATTGCGGTTTAATTATATGAAGCGGTATCATTCCTGTACAGGTCATCAAATACTCGCTCATAAGATAAATCGAAATTACATTCGCAAACCAATTGGTCGTCGTTTAGGATGGTAACACGTTTGCGAAAGTTATCTCGATTAATTTTATGAGCGAGTATTTGATTACAGGTGATGTCATAATGTCAATTGGTGATCAATCTAAAAAAAACCTATTTGCAAGCATTTAATCGAGTGATTGGTGAAGCTATTTGCTTCATTGACGATAGAAATATCGAAACTACAGAATTGTTTTGTACTGTAACGAAGTTTTGCTCGACGACGAATCAGTCTAGGTCATTCAGTCTGCGATCCTTCCTTTTAGAGCTTCGACTTCCACGGACAGATAAGTACTACCTCTGAGAAGATAAGTATCATATTTGGGCTATACCTTCGTATAGACCAAATACATTTCTCGTTAATATGTGACTAATTACCCCGGGACTCTTATGTCCCCTGTGTGTATACAAAAAATGACTAGTTACCCGGGAATTGCATACGCAGGCGAGAGAAAATGCGATAACGATAACTCGTGTATTTATTCTTATTCATATTTTTTTAAAGAAAATTGGACCTATTTTATCAATAATGATTAATTGTACTTAATTCGGTGCTTATTCCCATGAATGTTATTAATATAGGATTAATCTAGGTCATATTGATAAACTCTCCCGGAAAAAACTATGAACAACAACCATTCGTCGGATACATAGCTTCCCGGGGTAATTCTTTAAGAAGCGCTCAATACTCTGATTTTCGAAATTTTTGCAATGAAGAAAAAATTAAATAACTTAAGTCTACAAAAAATCCGGGGTTAGAGTATATGCAAACACCAAAACACGTTAGTCTGAATACAAAAGCGTTGATAGAATTACCCCGGGTTCCATAAAGTTAATGTTGCCAGCATTGCAAGATTCCCGGGGCAAATGTTCAAAGCGATTTCAATGATGTGAAGCTTTAGGTCGGGCCCAAATGAGTTTATTTTTATTTTTTAACATAAAGGAGATTCCCGGGGTAATTTCATGGCGTTTTCATTTGCGCTAGATTATCCCGGGTCCTGTCGAGGATGTGTTTAAATCATAGAATATATTCCCGGGGTAAGCGTGTAAGCGTTTTGAACAGTTTTGCTGGAAATACAACAGATCCCGGTCATCAATTCAGTATTTCAATAATTGTGGTGATATTCCCAAGTTAAGTTACCAGTTGTTTAAGTGATGATAAAATTATTCCAGGTCCCATAAAGTTGGCGATACCATTTTAGAAAATCTTCCCGGGGTAGGTTCATAGTGATTTCATTGATGCAATGATGCCTTATATTTGGTGTTAACATAATTGAAATGAATCCCGGGGTTTTGTTAATTGAGATAAGATACTGTTAATATAAACTTTGGCAAAACAAGTTCATAGTTAAAGACGTAGAAATTCTCCCGGTGTTAAAATTTAAAACGATTCTAATATTGATAGAATTACCCCGGGTCCCACTTAAAACTGTTGTAAAACCAGGAGAAAACGTTATGCGTTCTTCGTAAATAAGTGGCAATACATGAGTATATTGAAATCTTTTTCAATCAGAAGAGATTTTTTCATTAATCACTCGTCCAAAGTGCATTTTATAGGACAAACATATCCTTTGCATAATAATATTGGGTTTCCCGGGGTAATTCCGAGTTCCCGGGGTTTCCCGGGGTTCCCGGGGTAAATAGTAAGACCCGATATGAAATGCATACAGAAACATTTTGACTAGACTGTCATTATTTCGAATAACGAAATCTATTAACAAACCATATGAGGGCGAGTCGTATTGAATAGTTTCTTCTGTACCGCCTGAAGTTTGCGAAGTGTCGGCCATTGTTTGTTTACATTTTCTACTTCCGCTAGGCCGATGTCCCTAAAATACGAAAAGGTGCAAAAAATTGGTTTAATGTGCTAAAATGTGGTAAAGGCGCAAAAAGGTGCTAAAAGCTAAAAAAAAAAAAAAAAAAAAAAAAGAAAAAAAAAATGCTAAAAGGTGGGCGAAAATGGAATCATACTAAACTATGCCCAACGGGAAAATATGCACTACCTAGCCCAACGGTACAAAAGTAAGCCCCACGGGTTTCAGCAAAGTGTCTAGGGACATTTCATTTTTTTCTGATAGGAAAACACAATATTGATAATTTGTTATTTGTTTTATTTGTCTATCTTAAAATATAAGCGAGATATTATGGAAAATATTTTCGGTTTAAAGAGGCTGAAAACGCTCTTCCACTTCAATAGTCGCTGCACTGAACTAAAATTCATGTAACAAAATAAAATAGAATCAAATATGAAAAAAATGTTAATATAAATGACTTTTAAGATCAAATTTCCAATATCTTTTTATTTATTTACTTATACAATTACCGGGCTCCACGAGTCATTTTAAAGGGAGGTTATTCGTTTTCATTGGATAACTGATTTCATATAAAGTGATCTTAATTAACAAAGAGATTGACTTTTGACCAACTCTCTATTTTTCCCGTATTTTTATGAATATGTTAACGTTGATTGGCAAGAATAAACATCGCAGATACAACTGATATATAATGGGAATTTCTTATCAGGGTCAACGACGTAGACGTACGTGGTTCTACTGAGAGCCCTGTCCCCTTCTTTGAAAAAAAAAACAAACTTAAATTTAATCTTATTGTATTTCATTTTATTGTAGGTTATTGTATTTAACCTTATTTAGTAATTTATCTATTTTTCAGGGAATGCGTACTGGAAAGATAGAGTCAATAAAAAATAATAATAATAAAAAAACCCAAAAAAACACGAAGATGATTACAGTTGAGAAAAGAATAAAACAAACAATGGGGAAAAATGGTCACTAGTTATAAGACTTCCATATTTATCAAAGAGAGTGGTTGAACCAAAAGGAGTCCAGCTACCCAAAGATTGCTCTAAAATTTCATTTTGTTGACGTAAAACCAAAATCTCGTAACTACAGCTTGCAGCTCTAGGGTTTGTCAAACAAAAAACATTTTCCAATCGAGCAGTTTCAAGCTAGTATCTTAATGTATGCATCTCGATTTTTTGCTTTGGATAATAACTGTTTTAATTGATAAAGCTCTCTTAAATTGGCTCGGTTTCTCCCTATCAGTTTGCTGTCACTCGGCATTGTCAGTTATTAAAATTGAATTTCTAATATAAATCTACATTTTTCCGCAGTGGCTAATTCAACCTCATCCAAACAGAGTGTGTGGTTGACATAATTTGCTTTGCAATTGGAAAAGTAAAATTACACATATTTCATAAACCGTTTGCACGGTGCGGCCAAGAAATCGCACGTATAGTCAATATTTGAATATACGAGTTAATAATTGTCCAAAGACAATTTAGTTTCAGTTCTAGCAAAGTTTCAATCCCGTTGAAGAAATAATTGAAGAAACCCACTGATCATTTTGTATTTCATTGCAGTTTCAACATTACTTGGTTTCTGCATTCTTTCTCCAAAAGATTTCAAACATAACAAAAACATTGATTGTTCCTAAAGAAACTTTTAAGAGTACTGTCCCCTTGAACTACCCCGTTTTGTTTTGGGAAAAAAATCGCCCAAACATGAAAATAAATACATTTTGATAATTTCAAAAATTCAATATAAAGCATATTATACACGCATATATTAATACTTTGTAAGTATTTAAGCAATCAAATTGCATGTGGCACTGTGAAGTGGTTGGGCGTGGCGGCGAAACTCGATCAATTTAATCAGGAAATATTTTCATTAATATCGCGCTTATTTTTCAAGATAGACGAATAGAATTTTAACAAGTGATCAATATTGTGTTTTCCTATCATAAAAACATAAAATGTTTCCTAGACACTTTTCCCAAACCCGTGGGGCGTGATTTTGTACCGTAGGGCTTGGTAGGGCATATTTTCTCCGTATGGCATAGTTTAGTATGACCGGGCGAAAATGTGCTTAAAGGTCCTTACACAGATTTGAGAGCTATGGGTCCAGTTAAATGATCTGTTTGGACATACCTTTTGTACCAATGACAAAAGTTTAATAATTTTTCTTATGTCATACACCATATAAATAAATAACTGTAACGGTTTAAAGGGAGGTATTTGCAGTGTTTATGATATATGGTTAATTATTACATACATGGAAAGAGTTCGTTACATAATGAAGATATATTTTAACATGAATAACAGACTCACTTTCACTGCATGTCATGATACATTATTGTCACGACAGAAAACAAATATATTCTTGTGGTACGGGGTTTCGTCCTAATAACGAATTTACATAAACTTTTACCAATTGATAAATGATGAAAAAATATTCAAAATATGTTCTTCTTTGTGATTCCCATTTTCTTAATTTAATTAGATTCGGTTTGACAGGTTTTTATTCTGTTTGAATTATGTCAAGATTTTTGTATGTATAATAGGTGTCATATGTTTTCGTCCTATTTCAAAAATTAGCCACTGATAAAAAAGGACACAAGAATAAACTGTGTAAATCAGCTTTTTTGAAATTAGATTCTTTATTTTATTACCTGTTTACATTTGTCTATGTTGAGACACATAGCATGTTATACTTACAAATTGAAAAAAAAAATGCTTTGGTAATTTCATATCACTGGACTGGAAAATCTGCTAATTGTATGGTTCATTGGACTGGAAAATCTGCTAATTCTATAGTTCATTTGCATATTCACATCATTAGAAGGTAATATTTTAAAAGTAATAAATAAAACATTGTTAGATAATCATTCATCGCGCGCTTGAGTGGTCGAATATTTAAAAGATG
Organism: Fragum whitleyi; assembly: GCA_948146395.1. Classification (NCBI taxonomy): domain Eukaryota; kingdom Metazoa; phylum Mollusca; class Bivalvia; order Cardiida; family Cardiidae; genus Fragum; species Fragum whitleyi. The sequence goes on along the minus strand of OX411548.1, from coordinate 50,619,948 downwards.
AACATTTCCTTGCCTTGAATATATGCTTAATTTTGTCTACTTAGAAAATAAAAAAAAAAAAAAAAAAAAAAAAAAAAAAAAAAAAAAACTAGACGACCAGACCCAGTATATCGTTGTGAAATAGTTTAAAAAAGAGACTTCTAAGTGTTGTTTTCAGTCAAATTAACCTTTGTTTAATGAAAGTCTGGAGATGTTAAAGTCAGTTGAGCGAAACAGGCCATCTTTGATCTCTTGTTTCCTTTGTAGATAGCTTAAACCCATATTATCTGAATAGCCAATCGTTAAAAAACCGTATTCAGTCCTCTTAAAATCAACTGTTTATGTTTTTTATGAGTGTACATGTAAATTAACATCTGTATCGTTCTTATTACATATTTACTTTGTTCGATAATTGTAGTGAAATATTTTAATGGGAAATTGAATAAGTGACAATGAGGAACACCTTTTCCACCAAAACGGGAATTTCCCAAGTTTGTCATTGCTTATTGACCTTGACCCTGCCAGATGGGACTGACCTTGATATATAATAAAATGATTTATTTCAGATGGCTGTAACGTGGAAAAACAATTTGACAGGCTAATTTTCGGAGATGATGGTTATGCGCCCTATTAAATGCAGACGGATCGGATTTAACTACAAACCAAATCTAAGCATTCTAACTTTTTTGAGTTTTGGGTTAAAGTTTTTACCACGACCTTAGTGAAATGTCCGTTTCTGGTTGTTTGTTACATTTAGCTAGCAACATTCCAAGTATAAGAACTCCAACTTTAAAAAGATAGAGGTTTTAGGAAAGTGTTAAGTTCGCAGGTTTTGGGCAAAGGGTTAAAAATTTTGACATTGAAATTAGTTACCGAGCTCCCCTTATTGCTTCTTGTTATAAAAAGTAAGGTCTTTGCAGACAAACAGACAGACTGATGTTGGCAAAATAATAGGCCCCAATATTTCGATTCGGGAACATAACAAGTAACTCTGACCCATAAGCGTATATAACGTTATGCATGAGCAGTTAGTCCTAGAAAACATTCAAAATTTACTTTAGATTTAGATGAGCTTGAAATTTCCCTAGTTGTTACATTCGAAAAAGGTCATTTGAGTGTACCAATAATAGCGTGTACAATACTTGTACATTCACCTTCAAACACTTTTTCGTCCGCCTTTTAGCACCTTTTCGCATCTTTTAGCACCGTTTCGCGCCTTTTTGCACCTTTAACACCTTTAGCACCTTAAACCTTTTTGCACCTTTTCGTATTTTAGGGACACCCCGCTCGGCTTTAATAATCAAAGTACACTCCATACTTTGATCATTATAATTTTTTTGGAAGACCATCAACCATGAAAATCAATAAAATAATACAAAATAAATGCCATAGATAGACTATGAATATTAAAATATTCAAGAAAAAGAAGAAATATTGCCCAGATTACAGTTTGAAACAGACTATAACAACTTACTTTCTGCAGTCATAATGTGGTCACGTGTCTCAAAGATTATCCAATCAAATTCCAGAAAATCGGTACTGATGTTGATTGAGATAATTTTCTACAACATGAAGAAAAATTACATATTTTGCATCATCCAGAACACTAATCTGATCGTAAGATATATTTAAATGTAAAATGCAAGTTACACTAGGGGAAGGAACAGTTTGAAGTCATGCCCAAGCGGAAGACTCAAGAAGGAGAAGATTTAGAGAGCGACCAGTCGGTGCCTTTACCCATTCAGATTTTCTTCTGGAGACAGACATGGTAAACTGGTTTTCATTACAAAAAAATATTTTATGCGGTAAAGTAATGTAATTAGCCATTCATTTTGAAAAGGAAGATTATCGAAACTCAAATGGAAAAAAGATTATCAAACTGGCCTAATAATAATCTAAATAATTGTGAGAGAGGGAGATTTTTCTGATAAAATCTTTGTTTAACAATTTAAACAAACCTGTGTTCAGAATGACAAAACTGTGTAAACAGTTTGCAATGTTTTGTTATCCTGAAAGCAGGGCAAATTTCTGTATATACAGTAAAACCCCTCCTTCCGACCACCCCGGAAATACGAGCACCCCGCTATTACAAATGATTTTTGACGGAACGGAATTATTTGTTCTTTATTTCAAAGGTTGGAAACCCCTCTAATGCGAGCACCCTGCTATTCCGAAATACGACCACTAATTTCAGTACAAATTTCGTGTAATGCACTATTACGAACCTCGCTTAAAAAACCAATAATTTCACACCTGCAGATCGACCATCCGAATTTAATGCTTAGTAAGAACGACACTAATTGGGTATGATTTCATCAACAATGGATTATCGGATTTTTCGATATAGTGATTAAATCTCTATTGTGTTTTTGTGTTATTATTTATCAAACAATTTTAAGTGGTCAATTGTTTTGAAACACTACATTGGTTTATCAATAAAAGATGTTTTTGTACATGTTTCAGTCATGGCGAAGACCGTCGGACATGTCCGACAAAAATCCCCTAGGTCCGGTAAAGTGTACCATATCGTCAGTGCGAATGTCCGACACTATTTTCTGGGCAGAAAAATCTGTTTAAACAGTAAATCCAAACTTTCACTCAAGAAAACATTTCTGGTCAACCTTCTCACGAAAACAAACTTTTATTTTAAACTTTACATAGGTCTAGAATCCAACAATTAACAGTTCCTCTACGACTTTCGGCGCCGCTAAAATTCTGAAAATATCTGAAGCTCTGTTTATCTCAGAATCTTTATTTTTAAATCAAAGCGCTGAAATCACTGACAGAATGAGAGGACTTTGACAAGCTAGTTAGGCCTTTAATTGTATTGCTACTAATTTTATATGTTTTCTCTCTCAATGAGGAAACACTACAATGATGATATTACTTGCCCCCTTAAATGTTCGGTCTGACAGGTCGGACTTTGGTCTGACAGTTTTTCAAGGACTGTCAGACCAACTGTCTAACAGATTTTCTAGGTCCTTCGCCATGTCTGATGTTTAATTATAGTAGAGCAACTGAAAGTAATGCGAATTCGGGCAACTTACAGAAATTTGTTTACAGTGATTTGCAGACTGGTAAGAAATAGTTATTAAACATGATTGTTAATAAGCTTATGATTGATAGGTTTCGTATTTAGGAAAATGATTTTACTGAATGTAATCACTATATTTACAGTTCGACAATAAATGGCCTTTATTTTGATACAATTATTCTGATGTAGGATTTCAAATCGGATAAAAAAAAACAAACGTAATGGAGAAAAGGGCTATAGTGAAAGGGAAACATAACCCAGCAGAGAAGGTGTAAATGCAATTTTATTGATTTAATGTAAAAATACATTATAAAGTTTAAATTATGATAAAATAAATTAAATTACATAGTCTTCTGTATAAGCAATAATTTGTGTTGAAAGTTTCGCATCCGACCAAACCTCAGAATTAAGACCACCCCGCTATTAAGACCACTTTCAAAAAGTACCCCAAGTGGTCTTAAAAGAGGGGTTTTACTGTATTTTCATTTTCATTTCTTTTTTTTTTTTTCCAATTCTCTTTCACTTTGAAATCAAATTATTATGGTTAAAGACCCGAATATTGTAATCTTAGATTTTTTCCTAAAATTTGGCTGTTCATTTTGGGGAGCTTAAACATGTTTTTCAGTACAATGCAGGAAACCCAAGTTTGGTATTAGAGTAAGTTTGATTAAAATATGCATACATTGCAGCACTTTATTATCAAAAAATTTATTGAAATGATGAGCCATTTTTAGATTGGGAAGGTTCCAAGGGTGTAACTCCCAATTATGCGCATTATGCAAGTACATAATAGAAATAAATGCCCTTTTGAAAAATGTCATTGATTATTGATCATAACATCGAAACTACAGCTAATTTAAGCTGTAGTTAAGATGTTTTGAATTTTACCAATGCTCAAATCATAGAAAAGAGGAGCGGATGGAGAACATTAATCTTTTGTCACATTGCACATATTGCCTTTATCCTAAATATTCTATGTTGGTCGCCTTCTAAGTGCGTATGAATTTCAAAATCCTAGTCGCTTATGGGTTCTCTTTTAAGGCCCCTGTTAAAGAAGGAAAAAGCCCTGAACTACAGCTTTGTTCAAGCTGTGATAATGATGTTTATTTCATCCAATGTCAATATTATATACACAAACAAGTATACATTTTATCTCAACACCTAACCCATTCCCCTGAGCAAAAGTGTGGATAGATAGTCTATGTTGTTTCCAATCAACAATTAAAATAATTGCTTAAAACTGTTCATTTAAATTTCAGCCCTTTTATTCGACCAAAGCTCGGAAAGCTATGTGATGCTTCCTGTGTGGTAAGATTACAATTCCTTTATAGATGCTAGTAGTGGAATCTTAAAAATGAGATTTTAATCCTTCTCATCTTGTTCAATCATGGCATTGTCCTACTGTACACAAAACTTTGGCAGATTTTGAAGACTAAGATCAGCCTGCACAGACACACAGTCTTATCTTAGTCAACACTGCCTTTTTAGCTCCACTGGCTGAAAGCCACTGGGGCTATTGTCATGGCATTGTGTCCGTCGTGCGTCCGTCCGTCCGTGCGTGTGTGCGTCCGGTCGTAAACTTTTCTTTAAAAATCTTCTCCTCAGAAACTACTGGATGGATTTCAACCAAACTTCACAGGAATGATCCTTGGGTGACCCTCTTTCAAAGTTGTTCAAGAAATTTTGATCCAATGAAAAATATGGATTTAATGGGCGTGGCTAATTTCCAAATATGGTAAAAAGTGAGTTTTCTCAGATTCTAATCAATGGATACCAATCAAATTTTACATGAATGATCCTTGGGTGACCCTTTATCAGTCTACAAAAAATCATTGTGATCGGATGGAAAATATGCATTTTATGGGCGGAGGTCATTTCTCTATATGTTATATAGTGGAAACTTTAAAAATCATTTTCTCAGGATGTAACTAATGGATATCAACCAAATTTCACTGGAATGATCCTTGAGTGACCCTTTATCAGTCTACAAAAAATCATTTTGATTGGATGAAAAATATGCATTTTATGGGCGGAGGTCATTTCTCTATATGTTATATAGTGGAAACTTTGAAAATCATTTTCTCAGAATGTAACTGATGGATATCAACCAAATTTCACTGGAATGAACCTTGAGTGACCCTTTATCAGTGTACCAAAAACTATTTTGATTGGATGAAAAATATGCATTTTATGGGCAGAGGTCATTTCTCTATATGTTATATAGTGGAAAATTTGAAAATCATTTTATCAGAATGTGATTTTTGGTTATCAACTTAACTTCACTGGAATGATCCTTGAATGACCCTTTAACAGTGTACCAAGAATTATTTTGATTGGATGAAAAATATTCATTTTTTGGGTGGAGGTCAATTATCAATAGTGGAAACTATGAAAAACATTTTCTCAGAATGTAACTGATGGATATCAATCAAACATTTTTGGTATGATCTTTGGGTGACCCCTTATCATGCAGCCAAAAATTATTTTGATTTGATGAAAAATATGTCTTAATAGCAGAGGTCATTTCTCTATCTGTTATATAGTTGAAACTTTGAAAATCATTTTCAACATCAGTAGAACCCCAAATATCTTAAAATCTAGTCAAAACATTTATTTGTTTTACAAGAAATTCAAGCCTGTGGAGCGACTCAAGCCATTCATGGCTTTCTAGTTTCTGAATGATTGTAGAAAAACATGAAGCAAGGCAGGTTGAATCTACTTGTGAATTGCCAATCTATTTGAAACAAAATTCATATCAAGCACTGTTAAAGGTTAAAGGGTTAAGGTCCTCCTTGAGGAAAATAAGAATGTTTTTTAGTCAGAGCTACAGATAGAGGGGGGTATTTTGAATTTCAAATTCATTTATTAATACTTTTACTTATATAGAATCTTAGCTGAAGGTACTCATTGGAAATGTCATGTCTGAGACGATCCAAATGAGTACCCACAACATAGGGTTTCTTTGAGAAATGAAGATTTTAGACTGGTGTACCCCTACCCCCTCTTATCTGTATCTCTGGTCAGTGGACAATAAAAATTTAAAGAACCCTTACTGAGGAAAGATACCAGCTTGTTGAGGATTTGAGAGCAATAAACAGTTTTAATAATTGGCTTTAATGAGAAAGAAACACATTATATTAAGGGTGTAAGGACCTTTTAAAAGTCTGGCTTTCAGCCATACCATGATCATCTTAGAAGACACCTCAAAAGATTAAATTTGTAATATCTCAAGGGAATCCTCTGTAATAGGTGCTGATTCAAATTATTCTTATTGCTTTTTAAGATAAATTAATTCTTGATTGAATATCCTCAAAACACTGTAAAAAGGATAGAGGTTGATCAATTTTGCATAAATAAGGAACACTTTAAGATATAGAATAAGAATTTAGAATTTTGCCCATTCATTTCAAGTCACTCTACATTTTTGTAAGTAATGTAAATGCATAAATCTTTTTTTAAGTGATTTGTGGATGAATTAATGACTTGTTACAAAGACCAAATTGCTACTTGATTTGTTTTTCAGTCATTTGAGAGAGTTGTGGTTCAAAACATTCTACATGGACAGCCACCTAATTTGTGTGAGGCAATACAGAATATTTCAAGATGGAAACTGATACAGGTACATGTTTAACCCTTTCCTGTATAATCCCTGTTTTTTAAGGTGCCCGTGATTTTTATGATTGAGAAAATGTTGTGGAATAAGAAGAAATTGCTTGTGACAAGCAATTTCTTCTTTTCCCACACTATTTTTGTTCCTACTGAATGGTTATTTTTCAAATTAAATCCACTTTAAATTTTGATCTACAAAACGTTGAATTTGGACAGGTCTAAATTTTGTGAAAAAGGAAAGGGTTAACTGGAAATATGTTTGCTAGTGATGTAACTGCAGTATGTTTTATTAGTGAGAGACGCAGAAGAGCACATTTTGAATTTGCAATCTGTTTTTCATTGAAGATTATGTAAAAAATACAGTAAAAACTGACTTGTTCTGGTTTTAAGCAGTAAAAATCCCGAGAAGAGAAAATGTTCCACACAAGCAATTTCTCATTTTACCACATTTTTCCTGCTACATGATGTAGGGCCCAAGACATTAATCATATCAATTTATCAGACTGAAACATGTGTAAAAAAGTATCCTTTAGATAGTGTTATCAGATTTTAAATTTACATTTTTATGTGGGTTAATGTTTTGAATCTTAATTTGTCAAATAAAACAAGTCATGCAGTATGATCTTCACCTTGAATGTCTCTATTACTTTGCTCATATCGTGAAAATAGACCATCTTAAAACCACAAATTGTGTTTATCCCAGATTTTAAACAAAATCTTATTCTATTATAGTTAAATATATTACAAAATCCAGTGCAGTTACTCATATTTTACATGTATCTCATTAAAAAGTTGATTGTTTTGAACGAGTTAAACTTTGAATGAGTTTAACTTTCATCTAAAACTGACTTTAGCTAGAAGTTGAGGTAAAAATTAAAACATGTCAATACCATTTTCATTTTATTTTAGGTTGCTTTTCCTCATGTAAGCCAGTCCTGTGCTGCATTGTTAGAAAACAGACGACAAAATCACCCTGGATCAAAGTTCAGCAACAGCGAGACAAAGCTACTCTATACTTTACACTGGATTATCCTTGATGCGGCATCAGAATGCGAGGACACTTGCACTCTTCAAGAAACCAAGTCTAAAGCTCCTTCAGTACACCTACACTCACTGAAAACTGTGCAGTTATTTATCTATTTGTTTGCTCCGTTGGTGAACACCCTTGAAGATTCAGATTTCCAATCTTTAAAGCTTGAGAATGGTTTACGACTATGGCAGCCACTATGGGACTACCAACAGCCAGATATACCATGCTTTTCTACGCCTGTCAAACCTCAGAGAAATGTTCTAAAAGCCCAGCGAAGTCTTCTAAAGGTCAACACTAATGCTGCCAATATCTACATAGGTAAAGGAACATCGAGAGAGAATCTAAATTTTGCTTTTCCTTTTGATGATGAAAGTACAAAATCTACCAGTGAAAGCGAGCCATCTCCAACACGAGCTTGTCCATTGGCCAGACTGAGTGACAGTGAGCTGTGTTTTATGTCGCAGTCAGAGTCACAGTCTATTTTCTCGATGTGCGAATATTGTAACAACATAAAATCTGGAAGAGCTAATGAGGGACCAGTTATTTGTAAATGTGGACGGAAGGACAGTTATGTTGAAATTGGTCCAGAATATAAACAAATGTTACAGGAGAAATTTGGATCAATAGACCGGGACTTTGTCAAACATAGATTAGCCAGTGCTGTAACAAGTGGGGTGAAAGGAACAAATTCTGTGGACATACTAAGTGCGAGTTACTTTGATGTGGCTGTTTTACAATGTCTGTTCTGCCTACAGTGGTCTGAGGAAGGTATTTATTGGGCTCTGAAGTATTTACATGGACGACTGCTAGAAATCTGCGATGAGTACAGACATATGGATTATAAAGACAGAGAAAGGAGTCGATCCTTACCCTTTGCTGATCCTCATCTATTAAGAAGTAACAGTATCCCTCCATCACTCTCCAAACAGCGGGATGAGGAGTCCAAATCTGGAACAGGTTCACAACGGCACACAAAGTTTGCATCCATGTCACCAGGTTTATCAACAATACCAAGTGATTCTGAACCAGCTTCACCATCTCCATTCTTGTCAGGTTTTAGACGTGAACCACCTTTTAAGAAGTTGTGTATGGTTGAATTGAAGCAGTATCCAGATAGTACAAGGGCATATGTTAGAAAGAAGGATCCACCAAGAGGAGATGTTTCACCTACATCTGTACCTTTCAAAACCAGACTGGATAAATACTCCTTCCCAACTCTACAGAAAGACAGCATGGGCCTATACCACTGGGATAACAAGGTCAGAGGTCGTAGTTCTGTGGATATTGTGACCAGAAAATCCACTGATAAAGAGAGACCAGTTAAAACCAGTCTGAGTTGGGCAGCAGATACACACAACCAGTCTGCTAGTCGGTTTGAGTTCCCGCCTTCTCCAGACCAAGAGTCAGAAGTGAGCAGTCAACACAGCAGTAATGACTCATCATCATGGTCACAAGGGGGAGACAGTCAGGGCTTTACTTCGTCCAGTAAATATGGAGTCACAAAACCAATCATCACCATTACCCAGGAGACACCACAGAAATCCAGTCGTAACTGGCCACACATTTACGAGTTTTCCCGCTCCGAAGGTGACAGTCTTGATGTATCTAGTGATGGTACCCAGCTTGGTGCGGGTCTGGCTCGTAGTATGACGGATTCCAATATCTGTTATCAGCCAGAAGAGGAAGTTCATGAAGTGGCGGGAGCTGTCCATTATATACAGAAAAATGGACACATGAACTACAAGGTTGTTTTGCAGGTAATCATAATTATGTTTTTTCACCAGAAATAATTAAACTCAATGTAAAGGAAAGCATTCCAATGAGCCAGCACTCAGCTAATGTAAGTGGTTATGGTCATATCTTATCCATTATGTGCACTTTCAATATTTTTTCACCAGTCTTTTTTAGCTCCACTGGCTGAAAGCCACTGGGGCTATTGTCATGGCGTTGTGTCCATCGTGCGTCCAACCGTGTGTCCAGTCATAAACTTTTTCTTTAAAAATCTTCTCCTCAGAAACTACTGGATGAATTTCAACCAAACTTCACAGGAATGATCCTTGGGTGACCCTCTTTCAAAGTTGTTCAAGAAATTTTGATCCAATGAAAAACATGGATTTAATGGGTGTGGCTAATTTCCAAATATGGTAAAAAAGTGACTTTTCTCAGGTTCTAATTGATGGATACCAATTAAAATGTACATGAATGATCCTTGGGTGACCCTTTATCAGTCTACCAAAAATTATTGTGATCGGATGAAAAATATATATATTATGGGCGGAGGTCATTTCTCTGTATGTTATATAGTGGAAACTTTGAAAATCATTTTCTAAGGATTAAATAGATGGATATCAATCAAATATCACTGAAATGATCCTTGGGTGACCCTTTATCAGTCTACAAAAAAATTATTGTGATCGGATGAAAAATTTGTATTTTATGGGTGGAGGTCATTTGCTATATGTTATATAGTGGAAACTTTGAAAATCATTTTCTCAGAGTGTAACTGATGGATATCAATCAAACTTCATTAGTATGATCCTTGGGTGACCCATTATCATGCAGCCAAAAATTATTGTCATTGGATGAAAAATATGTTTTTTATTGGCATAGGTAATTTCTCTTTATGTTAAATTGTTGAAACTTTGAAAATCATTTCAACATCTGTAGAACCCAAAGTATCTAAAAATCTAGTCAAAACTTAGATTTTCTATTTTAAGAATTTCAAGCCTGTGGAGCGACTAAAGCCATTCATGGCTTTCTAGTTTCCAAGTCCACATCATTTGAAAATATAGCTGTTTGGTAATTCTGCTATTTTCCCTTTTGAAACCAAGGAGAGAAATTTTATTTCAAATTCTTATTTTGCATGTTTATTTAATATCTATAGAAAAAAGTATTCTTTGTTTCCTGCTACATATATGTGTGATACGGCATCAAATAATTTAAGAAAAAAAAAAGCAAAAAAAATTTTTAAAAAAATCAGAATTGAGCCTATGCTTGACATTTCCAACAATTTGAAATGTTTGTGATGGGCGAAAAATGAGTAGCGTAGACAGCCACATACTGTATGTAAAGTTACCTGATGGTCTACAGATTCTTTGAGACCTAATCTATCTACTAAATCCATAGTGAAGACTCTGGTCAGACTGTGCAGATGCACAGGCTGGTCAGAGTCTTTGCTTTGCACATTTTTGAAATTGTTGGAAATCTCACACACTAATCAATGCTTAATTCTTTTTCTATTGCTTTAATGTGGATTCTGAATGATTTCAAGCAAATTTTATTTCATTACAGGCTGTACATTTTGTTAGTAAGAATCACCAAGGAGACAAGATCTGTGAAGTGTTGCTGAATCTGGTAAACTGTTTACTGGATCTTGACGTCATTGAGACACAATCGGAAAACGAGACGGATGATAACAAGAAGGGAGATGAAAACACTGAGGAACAGCCTGCAACGGATAACGGGAAGTCTGAAATGACGGCATATGAACTGGCTATGGATAGTTTGATTAGGTAATATTGTATCTCGACTGCTCAGCACAGAACAGTTGTAACTGCCTATAAATATAAAGGCAGTTACAACTGTATTGCGCGAAGCCATTCTGTCATGAAATTTTCTATGAGTGAATCTGAACTATGGTTTAATTCTATTTATTTTACATCGATTGGGAAACAAGTCCTTACAACTTAGATTAATCCCTCTTGATTCTGCTTCTTGGAAAATTCACCAGTATTTGTGCTAAATGTGTGGGCCAATGAAAGAACAAAGATCGATAGCCACTCCCAGGAATCGAACTCATGGCCTTTGGGTCAAGAGGCCGATGCTCTACCTCTAGACCATTGACACCTCTTACTTAACCTTATCTAGAATAGAAAAGTGAATTAGTGAGCCTTTAGGCACTTAATAACTCTTCCATTTAAGACAAGATCTATGTATGGTTGTCTCAGAAAGTCAAGTAGTAAGATTCTTTTTTTTAAAGCCCCATTAAAGAAGTATAATAGTTGTTTATTTTTTGAGAAAGATGATATTTCATTTTGTGAACAACAAAAGCTATATCTTCACTTGTGGTGAAAATATACTTTTTGTTGCTCACTCACTTGAATATAAATTGATCTTGCACTGAAACAAACAAGTATCTTCTATTTCATTTCAGCATATACAAAGCTGTTGGTTGTCCACATGGTTGTGGTGATGGTTTGCGGGGTCGCCATGGTGACCTGTTGAGACAGAAAGGTCACACTTGTCTACAGAGGCTACAGAAAATGAACCCAAATCTTTTCCGTATTTATCTACATGAGTGCATCAAGTCGAGGCCCCTTCAGGAAGTGGTGGACTTCTTTCATGCTTTTCTGGGCTTCTGTGTTGATCCAGTTTTACTTCTACAGCACCAACAGAGTAAGTATAAATATATTATGTGTTGTCATTTGGTGACCTAAATGTTGTAAATACAACTTGAATTATAATTTGGTCACCAATTCAACGCTACATGGGCATGTGCGTGATATTTCCAACAATTTCAAATATGTGCAAAGCAAAGCCTCTTGCCAGCCTGTGCATTGGCACAGTCTGACCAGAGTCTTCACTATTTGCTCTGTAGAAAGATGAGGTCTAAACCCCAGTTCTTGGGGAAATATAATTTTCTTATTCTTCTTTTTGGTTGTCTAGGCTGGACAATGTATTTCCATCGAAAATACATGAAATTGTTGGAAATGTCGCGCACCTGCTCATAATTTTTTTTTGAGAACCTGTTGTAAATGAAAATTAATGACAGTATTTAACCCTTTCCTGTTTAATCCCTGCTTTTTACGTACCTGTGATTTTATGATTGAGAAAACATTGTGAAAAAAGAAGAAATTGCTTCTGACAAGCAATTTCTTCTTTTTCCACACTATTTTCTACCCTACTGAATGGTTATTAGCTCACCTGAGCACAAAAGGCTCAAGGTGAGCTATTGTGATCACTCACTGTCCGTCGTCCGTCCATCGTCCGTCCATCCATCTGTCCGTCCGTCCATCCGTCCGTCTGTCCATCCGTCAACAATTTCTTTAAACATCTTCTCCTCCTAAACCACTGGGCCAATCAAGCTGAAACTTGCCAGGGATGTGCCTTGGGTGAAGCTCTTTAAAAGTTGTTAAAAGAATTTAATTTCATCATAAACTCTGGTTGCAATGGTTACATAATAGCCCAAAATGGCCGAAAATCTTAGAAAAAATTCTTCTCCTCCTAAACCACTGGGCCAATCAAGCTGAAACTTGGCAGGGCTGTTCCTTGGGTGAAGGTCTTCAAAAGTTGTTAAAAGAATTTAATTTCATCAAAAACTCTAGTTTCAAAGGTAACCGAAAGTCTGAAAAATGGCCGAAAATGGCTTAAAATATTAGAAAATTCCTCTTCACCTACACCACTTGGCCAATCAAGCTGAAACTTGGCAGGGATGTTCCTTTGGTGAAGGTCTTTAAAAGTTGTTAAAAGAATTCAATTTCCTCTCAAACTCTAGTTTCCATGGTAACGGAAAGTCTGAAAAATGTCCGAAAATGGCTGAAAATATTAGAAAAAATTCTTCTCCTCCTACAACACTGGGCCAATCAAGCTGAAACTTGGCAGGGATGTTCCTTGGGTGAAGGTCTTTAAAAGTTGTTAAAAGATTTTAATTTCATCAAAAACTCTAGTTTCCATGGTAAACGAAAGTCTGAAAAATGGCCGAAAATGGCTGAAAATATTAGAAAAAATTCCTCTTCTCCTACACCACTTGCCAATCAGTTAAGAAGACTAATGTTGGTCCCAGCTCAGGCGGCAAAAGTCTTGCGACCTCAGCAGGTCTTTATGAGGCAATGCATGACTGAGAAAGCATTTTGGTTATTTTGACTTCTGATTCCTATGTTTTAGCTGGTGAAGCTTTTATTAAGTTATTAACAGTCAAATTTAGTTCATGGTATTCCTATAAAGGTATTGACAGTCAAATATTTCATGACTTATTTTCCTTTAAAATCTATTTTACAGTGTTAGGTATTGTCTTGGGAATTCTTATCAATCTGTAAAATGGCAATGAAATTAAATGCTAAAAATCGCAACAACAACTTTAACAAAAAAAGTAGAAAGACATTCACACTAGCAAAATTGGCAATGATGTGAAGGTAATTATAAACTAGAAGGCCTCAAAAACATGCAAATATATCTTAGTTTCAATATGTATTTAGTTTACCCTGCCTTTCTGATTTTAGTTGCTCTTTTGTTGGTGTCTGTATTCTATTATACTCTCCAGTAGCATTTGGACAAGTACTTTGGATAGGGTAACAGATTGTTGTATAATCACTATGTACATTTGGGGGATCAACTTCAGAATAGAATTGAAGACTGTTTAAACAGTCTTCATTTCTATTCTGAAGTTGTTTTTCAGAGGGTCCTACAGACTTACATCAGGGCCCGAGGTTATAAAACTTTTCTCATTCTCAATTCAAAATTTTCTCAAATCTCAATTTGAGATTAAAGCCGTAATTCTTTTTAAATACTCGTTTTAATGTATTAACATGAAAGATAATACATGTATTAATAAGTTGTTATAAATAACAACTTATTAATATTATCTTTTATTTTCATAAATTTATTTGAATTTAAAATTTGAGAAAATTCTCAGTTGAGCCTGAGAAAAGTTTAATAACCTTGGGCCCAGATAGTCTTGAGAGTCCTGCCTACTTATTTGAAAGTCACAGACTAGCAACATGTGCATCCCTTAAAATCATGTGGGATTTTGTATGTTCAAATCCCCTTTACAGAAATCCTGGATCCGCCATTGTATTTAGTGGATAGAATAAACTTATTTTATAACTATACAAATATCTGTGTGATAACAACACATATGATATTTTTTATGATATCACAGTTATTTTTAGAACAATGATATCATGCAGTTATTTTTGGAAACTTGCATTTCACTTAGAAACATCGATGAAAACAAGAAAATGGAGGTTATAAGATAAATATCAGGGTTCTCCCCAGAAAATTTAGAAGGCGTAGTGGCATATGCGCGCGGCTATATTGTCAGATTACTTTGTATTTCTGTTAATAATAAAGGATGGTTACAGTGGTTTTACTGGATAAGGATTTTGATATTTGTGAAGCAGAACTTCTGTTTTGCTGAATATATAATTTGATTTGAATTTTTTTCTTTGACACCTTTATAGCATCTCATAAATAACTTGACTCCCAAATCATCAATAAAATTTTGCATGATGGCTTAAAAATACCCCCCCCCCCCTCCCTCCTTCCCCTTGTATCCCTTCCCTTTAGTAGAATATACTGTGTACTAAAAGACTATTACAAAAAAAATGAAGAAAATTGGAATATTTAAGAAAATTAAATTAAAGAGTCAAAGAAAACAGTAAATCAACTGCACTTAGGCTGTGTTATGCTCATATATTTGAGAGTTCCAAGGACAGCACTGCATGTATTGTCAACTTTTATAGGTCTCTATTGAATAATGTATATAAGAATTTTTAAAATCCTTGGGAAGTCCTTGTATGATTGAGGAAGGCCCTTCTCCTGAAATAAGTAAAATTAGATTCTATTACAGTTATTTTCTAATGTGTTTACAAACCCTTTTCATATCTTCCCCAAAAAATATCTCTAAGAACATTATTTTATGCTACAATAACCATGTAACAAATTTAAAAGTTGATGCCTAGTTTGTTTGAAGAAGCCTGTGACAGGACTTTTAGCACTTTGATTTTACAAGGTTTTTTTTCTTCATATTTTTTTTCTTCTTTTTTTGTAATATTTATTTCCTATTTCAATTTCTATGACCTAATTTAGAAATAATAGAATTTATCTTGATTTCAATTCTGGAATCAACAAAAAAAAAAAGAAAAAAATGTTTTGGGTTGAACATATAAGGGTACGAATCTAGTTAAGAAATGGCGATTCTGTGGAGAATTATCAAAAGTTTTGTTTCAATTTTCCAACTGAAATTAGATGTAATGTCCATATAAATTGGGTAGTTAACTTGAGGTAAGTGAATTTTAAACAGACAGACTGTCTGCGATGTCTTATTCTGCCTAAATCTCGGTAGTAGAAAGATCGCGAAAACTGCATATTCTTGTCGATTTTTTGTTGATATAATCAAAATTCACATTGGAACATAAAGGTAAATCTAGTTTGACTTGAGCAAATTCACTGCAACTCCATTAAAACGCTGTTGTTGGGGTCCAAGAAATGAAACAGCGGAAGAAGTGGATGTATCTGCTATACCCCGCCCCTGCCGCCGCCGATTCCCCCCCCCCTCCCACGGTGAACAATAACGTACCGCGGAAACGTAACAGCCACAGGGTCAATATTGATAACGATATAGGATTTCTAAATAGGTCTATACATGTACATATTTAGGCCATCGCATTTTATATTTTTAAAACTCGGCAATGAATTGAAGAACAAACGCAGTTTATTACTTTGATATATTTTATTTTAAGATCGTTTTGTTGTCCCCAAGCTAAACAAAACTATCTTTGATAAAGTAATCTAGTTTGTAGGGTTAAACGATCGCAGACTCCTCTTAGTTCTCTGAATCCCGATTTCTCGGGCCTATCCGCCCGGCAGCTGAGAAACACCGATAACGACGATCTCAAAAGGGTAAAGTTAGTAAAATCCATAAAGTTTCATAAGATCAACGATAACAATCGGGCTTGAATTTTCAAACCCTGAAACATGACTATAATATGAACAAGTTTAATGAAAAAAAACCCAAAATTTTATCATATATTTACAAAAAATGAAATATTTATAAGAAAATTCAACGGGATTGGCAAAGGGAGGTAATAAACCAATAAATTGGGTAAGGGGTGAGTCGCTTTTTGAATCGTTTGTCGACAGCGGTAAATGTTCAAGATTTGAGAATAAGAAATGAGATTAGCTCATTTTGCGAAAACACGGCTTCTTCTGAAATTTATTAACTTGGATTTAATCGCATGCGAGCCGGACTTTTTGGTGTCCAATTTCGTCCCTGCCGTCGACAAAGCGCAGTTGGTAGCGCGCCGGACTGTCAATATTGGGATTCCGTGTATCTCCGACAGCTGCACTCATTCTTTCTGACTATAAATCACTCACCCATGGGTCAATAATCGTAGACCTAAGTGAGATAGCAGTTTGGGGTTAGGAAAGGATGTGAAAACAACTTTTTCCATCGTTTCCGGTGGATCTCGGTAAAAATTGGCAATTGTCGGTAAATGAAGTGGACTGTAAGTGACCGTTTTCGTATTGGTACCCATCTGTTCTTCTCTGTTACTGGAAGTGGGGAACCAGTGAAAATCAACCAACTGTGAAGAAAAAATTGATAATCACCAATTAGCAAGGGTCTTATCAATTAGAGTCTTTGTGTATACATCTTCCCAGATCGCGATTATGTAATGACCGCGCGTCTGCAATCAGTTTTATTGCTCGTTTTGACCCTTTGTTCAGAAAGAAATTAAGCTGTATCGGTGATCAAATTTCAGCGTATCGGCGTTCCTAAGGTGTATCGGCAACCTGTTAAATTTCTTGAAAGCGTATCGGCCCCGATACACCATAAGGGCCTGCGGAGAACGCTGAATATAATACATACTTAGTGTATTGTATGAAAAAAATATCTAACTCGCTTGTGAGAATTGACAATTGTCTCGGCAGAGCCTCGACAATGATCAATTCTCCCAACCTTGTTATTTATATACCGGTAGACAGCAATCATTTGGTACTCAAGTACCCTAGGGTAACAAGATCTTGGGTACCTGAATAAAAAATTTCTACTCTAATTTCCCAGCTCTACTCCCAAGAGTTGGTGCTACCATTGATCTGTCCTATTATCAGAAATTTTAGACTAGTCCAAATTCAAAGAGGTATATTGACAAAGTGGGAAAAATTAAGAAAAAATCTTCCTTTAGGGTAGAGAATATTGTAGGAAAGGGATAAATTGCACGTTTTTTCCATCAATTTTTCCCTACTCTATAATCACAGGGACATAAAATCCTTGGCCAGTACAGGAATGGGTTAACTGCAACTTTCTATTCTATTTACTTCTGTCTTTTTTTCTATAGCTGGGAGGGCTTTCCTATTTTAATTTGTGCAGAGTTAGCCTGACAGAACAATGCATGGCGTGATCATATTTATTTCTTTTTCCTTAAACATGATAAACATGATAGCAGCTTACTTACCAAATTACAATATTTCATTCCTGTAGCAATGCAAAACATGGACAGGAAGTATTTGCTTTGTATCTACTTTCCTTAACAGTAATTCTGTCCAATGAAAATTCTTGCATTGACATCAATTTGTAGATTATACTCTTTCATTCTTGAAATTTTCAGAAGAAAGAATTGTCTAAAACTAGAGGAAATATATCTTGAAAAATATAAGACTTTCTAAAAATATCATTATAGATTGATTTATAAGGCATCTGTCAAAATTGTAAATTAAATGTAATGTTGAAAGAAACTTAGCCATATGCCATTTGAATATGGGACATTTCCAATAAATTTGTACATGTGTGTATGTGCGTTAATGTTAGACTTAAAGCTGCTTGGATAGACATTCAACATTAAGACTTTTTTCTTTTTATATTAAAGAGAGTTTTAAACTCATTGACTCAGTTTAATAGAGGTATTTCACGTAATTATCTCCCTTGCGTACTCTCCAGTCAAATTTACGTAACAATGCAAACAAGGGGGTGTCCTTCTTTTCTCCACACTTTATTTAATTGAAATTTATCCGAATAAATCAGTCGATTTCAACTATTAATAAAATAGATCATTATTCTTTTATAAATCAAACCAATACTTAAATGTCATTAGAAACTATTTCGACCGCTTTTAGTAATTTGTATGTTTAAATATTGACAAAAAGCGACGTTTGATTTTAGTTGGGTGGAATGAATTGCAAATATAACTCTCCAGAGTTTATCCACTTGATGAATTTATATTTGGTCGAAACAGATATCCTCCATTGAAAATCTACCGTTTTGAGAAATCACTTCAATATGATAGTTTGTATGGATTTCTTTCATTTTGACTATTAATTTTCATTATTTCAATACTAGAACTAGTCATTGTTCGTCACAAATCGATCGTAATTGATTAACTATATAATACAAAAAAAAAAAAAAAAAAAAAAAAAATAAAATAAAGAGATGATTAAAAAAAAAAAAATAACAAAAACGGCAGACGACAGAATGCAAATTCGACACATGTTTTTTTTTTTTCTTTCTCTCTCTCTCTCTCTCTAACGAAATATAAAAAAAACACGGAACCATATCGAGAGTGAAAGATAATGTGAAAAGGGGAGAAATAGTTCCACCGTAGGTTTATTATCATGAGTTGCTATTTCATTTTAATAATGATTCAAATTTGAACACATACTTACATTGGGAAGGGCTTTTAAATACATTGGGAACGTGCATTCGCTGTTTCGAAATTAAAGATTTGTCGTTCTGAATTTCACTTGATTTCTTTTCGTACAGCCTTTTTATTAACACTCACCTCTTACGAATCCAATCAATTTTCCAAATTCATGAATTATTGAACGCATTATTTAGATACCCCTTTTATGGGTATATATTGATCTTGAAGATGTGATAGAAGTTAAATACGATTACGTAATACCATATGTCACATACGACGCTTAATTGTCACTAGTACAATGTTTATTTAGTGCATGTGTTGTAACTTATAACTGCTGCCTTAGTGTTTTACCGCTCTTTGATCTGGGGTCTATGGTATATTGAAAAACCCTTTCTAAAATCATAAACAAACATGAAGATTAAATTCAGCCCTACATCTCATAACGCTTAAGTTTTATCAAGCAATATGAAAAATAACGGTGCTGCAAGGGGCTTGTGCTAAAATATTTTGACCATTCTAAATGAGTATCAGATATATGGCCCCTACACGAAAAAAACATTAATCTAACTTTAACTAAGTCTGGTCATTCTGTGCTTTTTAAAAAATACCACCTATTTATCTATTTAATATTATCATTAAATATTTCCTTAGTATGAAAATTTCTTGTGCAAAAAAAACCGCTGTTGTGAATAGATAACATTTTCACAAAGAAATATATATTGCACGGTCAAAATACATTGAATCACGTAGGTCTACTTTTCCTCAATCATGATTCACAGAGTGAAAGATCGTCAATGTGTTGGTTTCAGTTTTCTCTTTGCCACGAAGTTTCAACAGCGCAATATCACAAACAATCTATGAAAACGAGGTGGCATATTTGGTTGGATTATTCGCTCAACGATTTAATTATTTTATTTTTTATTATTACTTTTTGCAAGAATACATTTCCTTGTCTCAGTGTGTTAATTACGATGTGATGGTTATAATGTTTTATACAAAGAAATTACTATATAAAGAAATGATTGAGAAGGCTAAGTTTTTTTAGTAATACATGTATTGGTATTTTAATGAAAAGAGCGAAATAAATGATAAGATCTGAATAAAAAAAGGGAATAATATACAAATAAATATAATTCAAAGACAAACTTTGATGACAAAATTTTTAAAAAAAGGTCAGTATATAATTACCAACAAGAAATACAAAATACTTCTTCATGGGTCAGGAACGCGAAATAGAGTAAGATTAATATAATTTAATCAAAATCAAAAAATAGAAAAATGACAAAAATAAGCATGAAGAATTAAAGTATTAAAACTACATTCTAATTATGTGTAAAAATAACTTTAATTTCGTTTGTAACGACGAGTATTTTGTGGTTTAAAATATATTATTTTTCTATAAACTATTACTGGACTAGAATGACAATGCCCCCTTGTTTGTATAAGGGGCGGAGTCGAGAGATATCCGCGCATGCGTAGACTTATGTGAAATAGGTCTATTAATAGTATTGAAAAATGTGAAACTAGGCTGCGCCGAGTTTTTATCTGTTTATAGATGACTCAGTTAATAAATTCACTATTCAATGACCATTCATTCAATATCCTCTATTTATTTATTCAGCTCACAGAAAGTCGGTGTCCCAAGAAGCCCTTCACAACAATGGGTTTGCCAACAATTTTGGGCACAGTATTGGAGGGGTTGGTTACAGAGGTGTTGAGGGTGTCCTCATATCTAATGCCATGAAAACACTGGTGACCAGGTGCACAGAATCAACCAAGGAAATATACAGTAGTGATAATATTGTGAGTCAATAATTGTACATGTGTTTATTATACTCCCCAAACCCATGTTAGAGTAGTGTATAGTCAGCTTGTTGATTGGTTAATCTATCACTGTCATACATCCACCATTACTGTCTGTAGTTTTTTCTTGTCTGCTCAATTTCTCAGCAACCAATGGACCAATTTCATCAAGACTTTACAGATATGATTAGTATGAAGCAGAGATGTGCATGTCTTATTTTGGGTTTAGTCCATTGACAGAATTGTGGCCCTTACAATTAAAATGTCAGTTGTTCTAGCTACAATATTTAGATGTAAATAATCTTTATGGACAAGTAAAGGGGGGGGGATTAGTCTGCTTTTTCAATGAGTAAGCTGACAAAAGAATAATCAAAACTCATTTTGAAAACCTAACCCCCTAAATTGACTCTCTATTAGATCTACTTCAAAAGTATAAACCCACAATGCACATATTTAGCAAAATGTTACTACTAATGAATACACATCATTAAATATTAAGGTAAAGGTCATTGGTAAGGTCAAGGTTGTTTATCAAGGTCGAACTTGGTAAAAATAGCTGCTTCTGGATAATAAATGTTCCATGAAAACATATTGTTGGCTCATTTAACTGGAATATTACAATAAGCATAGTAAAAGCTATTTTAATTAGAATTTCTGTAAGTTGTACTTTTCCAGCATTTTGAAGAAAGTACATGTATACACTTTAACAACTAAAAGACTGGCAACACATGTGAGTAATTTGAGGCCACTTTGACCCTCTTGCTTACGGACATGTTATCTCATGTTTAGGTTTGAATTTAAACAACTTTCTGAAGAATGATTTCTCTTTTGACAAATTATATAAAACATTTGTTTTCAACAACCTTGTTCTAATTCATACATTTTCAGAGCCTGTTTTGTGACATCCGTCAGTTAGTCACCTATTTCAAAGAGATCCATGGTGGAACTTTTAGACGTGTAGCCCTGAGTGGACTTCTAGACTCATATTTTGATGTGAAGGAGAAGACAGGTCAAGTTAAGGAAGTTGTCACACCATCCTCTCACCCTATCAGGTACATTTATTAACCCTTATCCTGCTGAAATTGAATTATGTTTCAAATCAATTGCAGAAGATACAATGCTTATATTCAGTTTGATGATATATCTTGATGGTGCACTTCTACAGATACCAAGGTCAAGGTCATGTGACAAGGTTAAGATTTTCTTTCAAGGTCAAAGTTTTAAAAAAATATTGCCGGTTCAGGGATATTTGTGTTTTTATTCAAAATTTTGTGATCTTCTTGCCTTTCATAAGGTGGAGTCAGTAACTAAATATTTATTAGCACATGCAATAGTTATGAACTGACTCTTTGATAGGGTTTACTGGTAAGGATACCTTTAGGAGAAATGTGATGTATTTTTGATCCTACAAAATTCAAATACTAGCTAACCTTCAAGTATCGTGATTATAGTTAATTTTAATAAACTTAAGGGACTTAACTTTGAATTCTTCAGTCGCACAACCTCTGTGACTTCTGAGAGTGGTGATGAAAAAGATGGGCAAAAAACACCAACACCGAGTAGTTCTGGAGCGGAGGGGAAGGATAAAGCAAAGTCTAGAAAATCTATCTTTAGAAAGAGGATGAAAAAGGTGTGTAATAGCCTGTATTGTTCTTGTATGATGTATCAAACTGCATGTTAAAACTATGTCATTGGAAAAAGTTTCAAATCAATTGGATTAATTCAAAACCAGTGTATGTGCCTATAAAGATATTACACATACAATGGTTTTGCACTAACTCCTTGATAAAGATTATCTCAATGAAATAGGCATTGCTCCTGTTGTAAAATTCTGAGACTAAAGGCTCTTTTTTCATCAAAACAATCTACTGTCTGAGTATTTCATACCAAGACATGTTTAATACTTTTTTCTACTTGGAAAAAAAAATCAATAATAAATGATTTGATAATAAGTTGAGGGTAATTTGTGGGAGAGATAGAATGCAAGAAAATCTTCAATAACATAAAGCTACTAAATTTTCTCCCTCTTTTTTTAGAACTAAGATATAGATAGTAAAAACTTGAACTTATATGAAAAATTACGAATTCTAAAACTAACAAGTATTTATCCCACAGCAGTTGAACCTACAACAGCCATATGCTGCTAGTGACTCGGAGGTTGTGGATGAGAATTACGGTAAAAACAGTCCTAGAGCAAGTCTATCTGCAGCAGAAGATGATCCTCCATCAGGAACTAGTACACCTCGTAGAAAATTCAGTAAATTTCATATTGGTGAGTAATTTTGAGATACGTATGTAAAACTTTTTGGTTCAATCCATGATTGTAATAATTTGATGACTTAGCGTGAAACATTTGTAACTGCCTATAAATATAAAGGCAGTTACAACTCTTTTGAGCTGAGACAACAATATAGAAGTATAAAACTTATGCAAGTTGACACATAGGAAAAAAAGCATAAGAAGCAAGAATTTGAAGTGAGAGTTATTTGAAAACATAATTCTGTATGGGTCAAAAGAATAACATACACTCTAGTTGTCATTATTTGACAAATGCCTGAGTCATATTAAACATTTTTTTTCTTATACACCCAATGTTTGAGTCACATTTGATTGACAGATAAGTCTTACTTTTCTTCCCAAGAAATTTACACAGCATTGTTTGTACTTCAAACATTTATGTTTGGATTTCAAAAGAATTGAAAAAAAATTAATCCGCCACAATCTAATAAATTTCATACAAAATGTTTGTATAAATTTTACCTGACAATATATCATATTTTTGATTGTCAAGGCCATAACTAAATTCTTTTTAGCCCACCTGAGAACGAAGTGTACGACGTCAGTCGGTCGTCGTTCGTCGTCCACAATTTCTTTAAATATCTTCTCCTCCAAAACCGGTGGGCCAATCTTGATGAAACTTGGCAGGGATGTTCCTTGGGTCAAGCTCTACCAAAGTTGTTCAAATAAATAAAATCCACCCATAACTTTCCATTTACCCTTAACAAAAAAGGTGAAAATAGGAAAACCTTCAAAAATCTTCTTCTCTGAAACCAGAAGGCAGACAGCTTTCATATTTGGTATGTTGCATCATCTAGTGGACCTCTACCAAGTTTGTAATCTAGTGGACCTCTACCAAGTTTGTTCATATCGAAACCCTGGAGTCATATTTGGGCTCCACCCGGGTGCAACCCTTTTTGCATAGAATCAAAGAGGGAAAATCTTCTTCTCTGAAACCAGAAGACAGACAGCTTTCATATTTGGTATGTAGCATCATCTAGTGGACCTCTACCAAGTTTGTTCATATCAAGACCCTCAGGTCATATTTGGGCTTTTCCTGGCACACTCCATTTAGCTCTTCTGAGCAGGAAGGGTAAAAAAAGGAAAATCTTCAAAAATCTTCTCTGAAACCAGAAAGCAGACAGCTCTCATATTTGGTATGTAGCATCATCTAGTCAACCTCTACCCAGTTTGTTCATATCAAGACACTGCGATCACATTTTGGCTCCACTCAGGTGCATCCATTTTTACATAGAATCAAAGAGTGAAAAGGCATATCCTTCTTGCCATTAGCTGAAAATATTCCATGGTTTTGATCTTATGTAGAAATTAACTTTGTCGTTGACATCTGCTTATTTAATTAATGTGATTTCCCAGGGATCAAAGAGACTCAGGTGAGTGATCTAGGACCATCATGGTCCTCTTGTTTTAAAACTGATCTTGTGGGAAACCATAACTACTGTATTTCCTCTAGTAACAGGGTCCTCACTTAAAGTTTTCCTACTCCTAAGAATTTTGACTTCTTCTCTACTTTGAGGTAAATTCCCCCTAAACAATATTTTACATGATTTTTTCAGAGGAAACTAACCTCAAATTAAAGGGAAGAAACCTAAAAGGCATCCATATAGTGGATATTTTTCATTTGCAAATGGGTACTGAATTAAAGCTTCCTGTCCATGTTTTGAGGATGAATATGGAAAAAGATGTTTTTCAGGTTGTTATAAAAGGGTTTTTGGTTGTAAAAAAAAATATTTTCTGTCTGATATCACAGGTTGGAGAAAGCCAAAATCTGACCATGAAGAAGACAGTCCTAATGAAGTCAGCACTCTTGACAGAAGGGAAAGCAAGAGTGAGACCCACTTTCATAGGACTGGACTGAAGGGAAAGATGTCCTTCAAAACAGCCAGTCAGGCAACCTTGACCTTCTTGAGTGCTAGAAAGAGGATAGAAGGTGGACTGAAACAGCTGGGAAAGAAAATGTCTAAACATGACATTACAAAAGGTAACAAAGATGTCAATTTTTGTTACTAATAACTTCCTCTTTAATCAAAATATGACATGATTCTATTCAAGAACTTGGAGACAGAAAACTTGTAATATGAATGTGTTCTTATTTCTAAGATTGCTAAAAATGGCTGCGATGTGATAAAACCATTTGTCACCCATTAACTTCTTTATTTCTCAATGGATATTTTCTAGAATTTGTGTATAGATTCCCTTTAAGGATATCTCCAATGATTGAAACTATAAACTTATCTGATAACTTATAACCTTAGTCATATTCTAGATGACTGATGTAATGTATCCCAATCCTTTGGTATTCAATAACTTAATATACAGATTCCTCTTATCTATTCCTCTGGGGCAATTTCAAATCTGAAAATTCTCCAATCTTAATAAAGGAAGTAGACCAAAGTACTAGATTAATTTATCTCACCTTGACATGCATTATAGCCTGAGTCTACGGTGTCTTTTACAGGTCCGAAACCAGGGAAAAATGTTATAATTTCTCAAAAAATTGGTATAAATTATAATCAATATGGTTTTGACAAACACTTACATTTCTGTATACATAATCATCAAATAAAGGTTTCTTTGCCTATTTTGTTATTTGAAATGAAATTGAACTAAGAAACTACATGTTTATCTCTTCTTTTTCACTACCCCAAAATTCCCAATTTACTAAAGTTGAAGAAGATCTTGCAAAACTGATTTGGCAAGATCCTCAACTTTAGCAAATTGGGAATTTTTTCCTGATTTTGGGAAAAAAATGGCACTTTTTTGCATTGGAAACAGGTCCGTTTTGGGGACCCAAACAAAGAAGGAGAAAAAACTCTGTGAGATTGAACTTGATATGCTTTTGAATCACCATTTTTACTTTCAGACGTAAAACAGAGTCAGAATGAGACAGTGGAAGACATAGATGTTGAAGTGATTGTCAGAGAGAAGAAAATGGTGGATAAATACATCATTAAATCTGGAATGTTGAGATTTAACTTTCTGTTAGAATGTTGTCACCCAGGCACTGTACCAGATCCTCAACTAGTGGCTGCCATGTTACAGTTGGTAAGACATTCTTGTTTTTCACATTAATTATTTTTATACCCCCCACCTACGAAGTAGAGGGGGGTATATTGGTTTCACCATGTCTGTCTGTCTGTCCATCCGTCCTTCAATCCGTCCATCTGTCTGTAGACCTTTTCGTTTCCGGACTCTAACTCAAGAACCAAGTGACCTACAATCATGAAACTATATACAAATTTTGCTTATGACCCAAGGAAGTGCCTTTTTGTTTTTAGGTCACATAGGTCAAAGGTCAAGGTCACAGTCAGCCTTTGTTCAATTTTTGTTTCCGGACTCCAACTTGAGAACCAAGCGACCTACAATCATGAAACTTTATGCAAATGTTGCTTATGACTCAAGGAAGTGCCCTATTGTTTTGGGGTCACATAGGTCAAAGGTCAAGGTCACAGTCAATGTTTCTTTAATTTTTGTTTCCTGACTAATTCAAGAACCAAGTGGCCTACAATCATGAAGATTTATGCAAATGCTGCATATCACCTCAATATCTGTTACAAACACATCCTGCACTTATAGCACTTGCATTTTTACAAAGTGCTTGTGGAGGGGGTATAAGTCCGCTCTGCAACAGTTCTATTTTCTGTTAGAGTTATCATTCAAGCAACTATACCAGATCCTCAAGTAATGGCTGCCATGTTACAGAATGTAAAGCATAATGGAGGTTAAAGTTAGTTTAACCCGTGTCATGCTGAACCTGGAATATTCCTGCTTTTGCAGGAGCTATAGATAAACATCAGTCTGCACATATGTGCAGTCTGATGTTAGTCTACACCACCTGTTTCTCACTTTCAAACCAGAATTGTCGATAGATTGAGTTTTTCAAATAAAAATTGACCTACAGTGGGTTCTTTCAGTGCTTTTTGCTCTGATTTTGATGAAAATTTTTAGCCATAATTTATTCAGCATAACAAGGGTTAATATTCTCTTTGAACATTGTATCCAAAACACTATATCAGAACCTCAAGTAGTGACTGCAATGTTGCAGCTAGTAAGACATCCTTTAAGGCCAAGTGTATTTAGGTTTCTGGTGAAAAGTTGTCGCCTTGGCTTTGTACCACGAGACCTGTCATCAAGATGACAAAACACTCACAAAATTGTTTGCATATTTTATTCCACTTTGCAAGCAAGTTCACATGCAAAGCAGGATATAATTTGCAAACAGTTTCTGGAGCATTTTTACTGAAAGCAGGGCAGACCCTTAACTAGTGGCTGTCATTTTACAATTTAAGACAAGCTTGATATTCAAGGAATATGTAACTTTTGGTTAGAATGTTATCAACCAGAAACTGTACCAAATCTTTAACTAGTGATGCTGGTAAAATTTTGCTTGTTGTTTTTCTATATTGAAGTCTATGTTAGAACATTTTCTGTGAGTCATTGTACCAGATCCTTTGGAAGTAGCTGCTTTGTTCAGATGGTATGTCATACTTCATGTATATTCAATTTTTTGTCAGTATATTGTCAAACGTTCACTCTACAACATCCTCAACTAGTGGATCTTTTAGAATATTAAATTCACAAACTGTTTGGAGGAAATTTTCAATTTTTTGTCAGTATATTGTCAAACGTTCACTCTACAACATCCTCAACTAGTGGATCTTTTAGAATATTAAATTCACAAACTGTTTGGAGGAAATTTTTAATAAAACAATTGTCTTTCTGCAACAAGGATATTGATGGCTCAGCGAGAAACAGTTTTAACTGCCTATATGTTTATAGGCAGTTACAACTGTTTCGCTCTGAGCCATTGATTTTCTGGATTATTTCTATTCCAGGATGCCCCAGTGTCAGCCAGAGCCACTCTCTTGTTGGAGTGTGCTCACTTTGTACATCGATGCAGTCATGATGATTGGCCTAATTGGATGCGACTAAATCTACCCAGTTTTAGACACTCGTCTACGGCACTTGGAAGTCGTGGTCAGCCATCTGGGTCCAGAAGAACTTTAACTCTTCAGAAAGCTGCTGGTCGGATGTTCTATTCTTGGGCTGAGGTTTGTTATGAGTTGAAGTTGATTGAAATTTTATTTTGTGCAATAATTTATCATGTATAAAGTCGTTTTTCTTCACAAACCTCGAAACTACAGCTTAAAATAAGCTGTAGTTACTAGGTCTTAGAAGAAAATGGACAATAACTGCATTTAAGTATAGGTGCTTACTTGTAATCATACCATTGTTAAGATTGGCTCCACGTTATACAAAATATAAAGACAAATTTTCATGTTTTCGAGTTTTGAATTAAAGGAAAAAAAGAAAATTGCTTGTTTTGTTCTGGAACTTGACATATTTTCATTGAACCATCATATATAAACCTCAAGGGATCATTGAATGCAGAGTTTACTGTAGATATTTCTTTCAATCCTGAGAGATGCTGCATATTAGAAAAATGTCTTGAAATTATCATGAAAATGAACACTTGAATTAGACAATTTTTTGAGATGTAATTTTCACAGACAGTTTAATGATTTTTCTTGCTTTTGGATGATTTATCAAGAAATAATGGTATATAATCATTTTGATAAACTTACCGCTTTAGTTAATTTCTCTGAAAAGTGACTTCATTACTATCTTTGCATAACAATAATGTGCACACTTTCAGAGAATTTGTCCTAAAAGTTACACAATTTAGTTCATTCATGCATTAAAGAAATAGAATAATCATTTGTTTCCGAGAAAGATTGTATCATATTTCATTATGTGAAAAACAAAAGCTATATTTTCACTCGTGGCCTTGCCACTTGTGAAAATATTGCTTTTAATTTTCCTTCAGTGAAATATAAATCAATCTTTCACTAAAACCAATGATTATCCTCTATCACTTCATGTTTGTAGAACCTTGGAACAGTTTGAATATTGTCTTGAAAATTTAGTTTGAATTTATCAAGAAATTTTAACGCTTATCCTAGGCTAACCTCTTGATATGCTCTAAGCCCAAACTCCTGTAAGGTCAATTGGTATTGAAAAAGACTAAATGGGAATTCTTTGGTTGTAGAACCTGGGTCACCAGATGGAGTACATCATGGCCAAGGAGAGACAGAACAAACTGAATCATGTGACAGATATACAGGATGAGAAGAGGAAAAGACAACTCCGTATGGAAGACGATGAAGAAGATTTCCTTGATGAAAGTAGGTTTTAATGTTGTCTAGGTCATTTAGTTTGAATTTTGGCCCTTATCCTGCTGGATTTAAATTTTGTAAAGAAAAGCCTTTTTTTTAAAACATTTCAACTAGTCTTTCTCATGTTTACCCCACAATAATTTAGTAGAGAGCAGGAAGGATAGGCTAAGTTCAGACTGCACATCTGTGCTGGCTGATTTAAGTCTATACTATCTGCAAAAGCTTTGTGTAGGGTGGAAATAGGTTGCGAACAGCAGAATAAGGGTAAAAAATTTAAAGGAAGAGAAGAGGAAAAGACAACTCCAAATGGAGGACAACAAAAGATTTCCTTGTTGAAAGTGGGCTTAATGTTGTCTTGGTTATTTAGTTTAGCTTTGTCAAGAAACAGAGTGTTATGAAAATAAAATGGAATAACAGGTATTGTCTATGGAGTATTATTAGCTCACCTGAGCACGAAGTGCTCAAGGTGAGCTTTTGTGATCGTAGAATGTCCGTCGTCTGTCGTCAGTCGTGCGTCGTCCGTCGTCCACAATTTCTTTAAACATCTTCTCCTCCTAAACCAGAGGGCCAATCTTGATGAAACTTGGCAGGGATGTTCCTTGGGTCAAGCTCTACCAAAGTTGTTCAAAAAATTGAAATCCACCCTTGACTTTCCCTTTACCCTTAACAAAAAGGGTGAAAATATGAAAATCTTTTAAAAATCTTCTTCTCTGAAACCAGAAGGCAGACAGACTTCATATTTGGTATGTAGCATCATCTAGTGGATCTCTACCAAGTTTGTTCATATCAAGACCCTGGGGTCATATTTGGGCTTTGCCCGGCCCCAACCCTTTTTACATAGAATCAAAGAGAGACAATCTTTAAAAATCTTCTTCTCTGAAACCAGTCGGCTGACAGCTTTCATATTTGGTATGTAGCATCATCTAGTGGACCTCTACCAAGTTTGTTCATATCAAGACCCTAGGATCATATTTGGGCTCCACCCGGGCGCATCCCATTCAGCTCATCTGAGAACGATGTGTGAAAAAGGAAATCTGCAAAAATCTTCTTCTATGAAACCAGAAGGCTGACAGCTTCCATATTTAGTATGTAGCATCATCTTATGGACCTCTTCCAAGTTTGTTCATATAAGACCCTGGGGTCATATTTGGGCTCCACCCAGGTGCATCCCTTTTAGCACATCTGAGCATGATGGGTGAAAATTGGAAAACCTTCAAAAATCTTCTTCTTTACACATAGAATCAAAGATCGAAAAGGCATGTCTGTCTTGCTCTTGGCTGAAAACATTCCAAGGTATTGATCTTATGTAGAAATTATCTTCTTTTTGACTTCTGCCAATTTAGTTAATGTGATGTCCCAGGGGTCAAAGAATCTAGGACCATCATGGTCCTCTTGTTTTTTTATAAACCATAAGAATTCCAAAGACTTAACCTAAGCTAACCTCCTGATATGCTCCAAGCTCAAACCTGTAAGGTAGGTTTCATGCCCCTACATTGAAATCTTGGTCAAGATTTAGACAATCTATATAATCATAAAATCAATCTATAAAGGTTAAACAACTGCGAAAATTACACAAAAATTTATTCCTTCATATTTGGCATGATGGTCCATATTGCATCCACAGATTCAAAGTTCAAAGTCAGCCAACAAAGAATTTGTCATCATTGAAGGCCAAGACTTAATAGTTACAAAACAAACCAAACATTTCTGATTTCTTCAAGCCAATTTAAGACATTGTTCTCAAGGTACAGGACCCATAATAGTTCTGCAACATTTTGGAAGTAATGAACTTTTACAGTGTTAACCAAGGTTTCCTAATGATTTTCATTAGGAAACCTCTGTCAACATTGTGAAAGATCATAAGTTCCTAAATGATGCAGGTATGGGGTTAGACTGATAGATCACAACAAAATTCATCTGTTAATACCAAGACAAAAGTGGGCATTTCAAGGTGATCTATCAAGTTCAGTTTCTAGAAATAAATCTATTTTGGGGTTATTTGACTTTTGATTTGGATAAAAGTAAAATGGTTCTTCCCATGAAATTCCACTGTCTGTAAGTTTGAGCTTTATTTCTCTTTCAGATACTGTAAATCAAAATGGCAATGAATGTCCTTATGCTCTTAAGATGCTTGCCTGTCTAGTACTACAAGAGATTACGACCTTCATGCGGGAGAGATTTCTAAACCTTCAAGAAAGATTCCAGAATCTTCCACGGACCAAGAAACCCAAAGCTGATACAGGCTGGGAGAAACAGTTGTCAACACGGAGATATAGTAGTATAGTCAGTAGCCCCGGGCACTCGGATAGAAGTTCTGAGTCAAATATTGGGGAAATGCCTCACTCACCAGGTAATGGATTTATATATAATACATATAAAGTGTTTTGTCTGAAAAAAAAAATCTAACAAGGTTGGGGGAAATCGATAATTGGCGAGGCTCTGCCGAGACAATTATCAATTCCCACAACTGAGTAAGGTATTTTTTCATACAATTCACTAAACACATATTATATTTATATTATAACCTCTATTTGCCTTGTTTCTTCGTTGATGTTTCTAACAAAAATGCAAGTTTCTAAAAATAACTGCATTTAATCATTGTTCTAAAAATATCCATGTGATATCATAAAAATATCACAGGGATATTTGTAAAGTTATAAGATAAAATAAATGTAATGTAATGTAAATAAATGTAAAAAAGCCTCTTCAAACTTGGTATATATTCCCTCTGAAATTTTTCACTAGTAAATAGTTATACTTGTATCATACATGTGTGTTATCTGGTAACCAGATCAAGATCCATAGTTACTCCAACTTCTAAAGCTTTCCATCTGATTTTGCTAGAATACAGGTACCATAGATATGAATAAGTAGTAACTTTGACATAACAGGATATTAGGAAACTTAATTCACTGACAGTTTTATCAAGATCAGTAAAATTCTAAGTCTGTGTGGGATTCGATCTTTGGACCATCTTTTTGACCTAGGCTATAACTACAAGTAATCTTTATACAATACAGGTGCAGGAGCTATGGGCAGTCCTGGAGAGAGAAAGATCAGTTTTGCTGTACAAAGAGAGAGGTCAGATTCTCTAGGAAGTAGCCAGACCTCACTGTCAGCTATAGACCCTGGTGGGCCTCCTCATACACCAGTAGAAGAGAGGAAAGGTGAGTCTGAGAGTCGGGTAGAGAGTTACACTAGAAAAAAAGCCATAATGACAATTTTTATCTTTACATTCTAGGGACCTCAATTTTTGCTCAATCTTCATTTTAAATTGTAATGATGTCTGTCTAATCATAAGGATTAACCCTTTGAAAAAGACATCTTCCAATGGAGGGGTGGAAAGGAACTTTAATGATTACTATTTCTTTCTTCACACTCTTTGGGCCACACTTACATCCCAAACTTTATAAATCTTGGGTAAGATTAGGTTTGAAGAGTACATATAATAAAATGTTCTCAGCCTAGTTGAAAATTTAGACGAGCAATCTAGCACTTTGACCTCTTGTTGGCAATATTCAATTGCAGATTCTAATTTCATTTTTTTTTCTCATTTTGTAGGAAGAAGGCTTGCCCAAGGAAGACAGAAGTTGTTAAAACATTTACGGAGAGGATCTACCCATAATGCCAGCTTTAGACAGAATCGTAGCTTTAGGCTGAGGAGACAGGAGGGTGGTGGAAGTAAGGATTTTTTATATCCTGCTGAAGGTGGACATAATTCGAGGGGTCGACGCAACACTATTGTAAGTGCCTATAAATAAAGAGGCACTTACAATAGTGTTGCCTTGACCCATCAACTAAGTGGTTTCATCTCTCCATTTGTCAGCTGTCCATCCTACTCAATAGTCTGTAAATCCATTTTTTTTTCACACACCTCCTGCGATTAAGGAATGATTTGCATAAGGGATGGGAATGATTACTAGATTAATCAAGTACTCTTGAACGTCCGTTGTATCGGTTACCAATTTCACTAATGGATTAATCAGAAAAAACAAGGACAGGAGAATATCGGTACCAAACTTGTCTTGTAAAAGTATTTCCTCAAATTTTCCATTTTTCATTCTAAAGGCTTAAAAAAAGCTAAATGCTGTCCTCCTG
Source organism: Fragum whitleyi (assembly GCA_948146395.1). NCBI lineage: Eukaryota > Metazoa > Mollusca > Bivalvia > Cardiida > Cardiidae > Fragum > Fragum whitleyi. Next base: position 50,586,567 of record OX411548.1, on the reverse strand, counting down.
ATTCTCCCACATTTGAAAATCCAATAATACCATATACATGGTGGGGAGACGGGGTTAAGGTAAAATGTGTGATTACAGTCAGGCTCAAATTTCATTCCAATTCTTTAAGAATTTGCAAACATGTTAAAGGGAAATCAAATGGACGTCCAATTAAAACGCAACAATCCTTCTCAGGGTGTCAAACATTGAAGGTGTGAAAAATTAATGACATTACATAACAGCAAGAACAATATCTGTTGGCACTTTGTTGGAAATATAGGTGCTGCACCCTGAGAAGGATCATTGCGTTTTAATTGAACATCTGTTAGATTTCCCTTTATTGAACTAGATCACCTCAGATGTCTGTTATGTCATGCCAAACCTGGTAACTTTAAAAGATTATTAAAGTGATTATTATGAAGACAGAACTCTTGTTACATCTTGTCAAATAAAACTTAATTATTATACCAGATTAAGCCATAAACTAGTTATTTAGCAGGATTTTCATCTCGCATAAGGAATGCACCTCAATATAACTATTTTTGGTCACATTTATTGGGAAAGTTTTCAAATGAAAGATGATAACTTTGTGATCATTGGAAAATCAGAGCACTCTTTAAGTTTTTTCTGCAATTAGGTATAAAGCTATATGGTAGTATCAGGTCCAGAAAGATCAGTAGCCAGTCTATACAATCAGACGGGGCCAAGTTTGTTGAAGGGGAACCAAGTGCTGAGGATCTTGAGTCTATGACGATGTTTAGTGACGAGGCACAAGAAGCCGGGTTCGAGGAACAACATGATGCTGATGATGAGAAATTGTACCAGGAAATGCCATGGATAAAGGTGGGAAATACCCAAGACTATTATTAGAAAAGTTTTCTTTTTATAAAGCTCATCATAGGCCATTATTAGATAGATTGGGATCTTCATAAAAGAATTTGGTCTGAAACAGATAATTCTGATATATCAAGGGTTCAGTGCAAGAGTTTACTAAGTGTATATACATTGTATATACACTTAGTACAGTCTTGCACTGAACCCTCAATATATTGGCATGAGAAATATTTTCAAAAGAAGATGGCCTAGTGGCAACCTCCTTAATATACTCAAAATTGTTGTTGTTAAATGACAAGAGTTAAAACTCTTACAGGAATGTGTGCAGTAAGGCTAAAACAGGGAAGAACTTTCATCTTTTAACTTAACTCATTATTTTCAAGGTTGCTTGATTACAGCAGATTTGTGTTACTTATTTTAAAGACTTCTTTGTTTCTACTAATCATTAATGCTGTAATTTTCAAAGATGGGACAGGAATTAACAATATAATCACTCCCGTTTATAGGTTGTCATACAGCTAGCCAATCTGTCCAATTTCATCTGTCCACACCAAGGGTTTTGTCATCCTGATTGCTACGAAAGACAAAGACGGAGTTGTTCACGTCTAATCACTGCAATGAAGAAGATTTACGAGTCTACGGCAGAGGAGCAACAGAAAGAGTCTGAGAAGAAATTGGATCAGAAGAGAGATATGATGAAAGAGAGGTTTAAAAGGAGGGTAGGTTTAATTATGATTTCCTTTCAATGGATCAGCACCCATGCATACAGTCAAACTTGTGTTAAGCAACCACTTAGGTCCATAAAAAAAAAGAGGTAGCTTACAGAAATGATCGGTTAATACAATATGTCATGGTAAATGAGACAGGTCATTTTGGTAGCATGTATATTTTTTCACATTATTATTGATGAGTCTTTTAATGTTTGAACCCAATAGAACCGTCTCATTGAGAACTTTTTGGGTCAAATGATAACATTGCCACTAAATTTTCTTATCATGAATATTTGCATGTGATTGCTATGCAACATTCACGATGACATCACTTATTTGGCTCTGCTTAGATAATGTCATATGAGTGGAATCTAATGAAAGCAGGGTGTTAGTATTTGATCATTTCACTGGTTATGTGGTGAGTTCATCAAATGATAATCTACCAGGAAACATTAAAGAAAACCTTTGTGTCCCGCAGGAGTCCATTTTCCAGCAATCCTCTCCGACCAAGAGAAGAGAGAGCACTCCACTATTAGAGAAAATCAAAACAGATGTGTCACTTGTAAAACAGAAATTAAACAACTGGAAGAAAGGGGACAAACCCAAAGAAGTGAAAGAAGACTCACCAATTGTGAAATATATATCTTCACAGGTAAATATGGGCACTGTGGAAACAATTGCAGAGTTTAAACCAGGGGTGTGGAAATATGTCTTTTTTCCACTTGTCCATGGACAAGTAAAAGTCAATTTCCTACTTGTCCAGGATCAAAATGAACTTGCCCACACAAAAATGAATTGATAAATATTGAGAAAAACATTGTTCTAAATGAAGAAAATGCTGTTACCCAGCATTTTCTCCATTAAGGACAATGTTTTCTCCCCTTTCAAACAAACGAAAGGGTGACTGTCCTCCAAAATCTTTGTTGTACTGTATCAAGTGTTGCCCTGGTATTTACTTGTCCACGGACAAGTGGCATAGAAATATGTACTTGCCCGCAAGAGAAAAAGCCCAAGTCGGGCATAGGATTTCCACACCCCTGTTTAAACAAAATATCTAACACATTAGTAAGCATGTCTTTTTCTCACAATGTATACCCTTTATCTATACCTTCTGTATGAGAATCTTTTTATGCTGCTAAATAAAGCTTGGAAGAATATTTCAGTCACGCATCAAGGATTCTTTTACACTTTGTAACAGGTTTTGAGTATTGTTGATAATTTACTACTAAGATAAATGCACAAAATAATACAAATTCAGCAATTATCCTATATATTTATGTACAAAGTATCTGAAACTTTTTTCGTTAGACAGTATATTTGGCATGCTTTTTAGCTAACAGAGCTCGTGAAAAGGGTAATTTAGAGAATTTAAGATTCACCCAGGGGTGTGGAAATACAGAGTTTCTCCACTTGTCTCTGGACAAGTGAAAGCTTATTTCTTACTTGTCGAGGATCAAAATGAACTTTCCACAAAAAAAGTAGGTAGATATTGAGAAAACATTGTTTTGAATGAAAAAAATGCTGTAACCCAGCATTTTTTTCATTAAAGCCAATGTTTTCTGATACAAACAAAAGGATGACTTTTCTCCTAGATCTTTTTAGTACTGTAGCGAGATTTGCTTTGGTATTTACTTGTCCATGGACAAGTGGCCTAAAAAAATGTACTTGCCCGCAGGTAGAAAGGCCCATGTTGGACAAGTCAGGCATGGGCATTCCACACCCCTGATTTTCCTAAGTCTGTCTTTCCAAAATATTTCTTTGCCGCCGTCATAGTGCAGTTGGTAGCGCGACGGACTGTCATTCTAGAGGTCCTGGGTTCGATCCCTGATGGCGGCACTCATTCTTTCCGACAATTTGTCTCTCACCAATGGGGTGGTAATCGTAGACCTATGTGAGATAGTAGCTGGATGATAGGAAAGGATGTAATGGTTGCACTGTTGATAGAAATACCAGGAATCCATTGTTAGGTGCTCCAGCCGCCGCGATATAACTGAAATAATGTTGAAAGCGGCGTTAAACTCCATTCAATCATTCAATCCAAAATATTTCAGGCCCAAAAACTCATTCAGTGTCCTCTTGGAATCTTGTCAAAAGCTGCACCCATTCTGTCAGAAGACAATTTTATTGATATTATGCCTGTAGCCTGGGAGCTGATGACAGAGAGTGATCAAGAGTTATCTGCTGCTTCAGGTATGCCACTCTTTTATCTTCTCTTTATAGCCTTTTTACTATTTTTTTAAAACTTTTTTTCAGATAATTTGTTGATCAAAGAAGCAGGTCTCTGGGAGTGATTAATAGACTCGCTTCTATGTTTTTACTTGTTTAGAATTAGTAAGACTTGCTTGTGTTTAAAGAATCTCAAATGGAGTGTTGCTCTAATTCAGGAAGCTTTTCTTCCACCATGAGGTTTCATAGGCATATTCTGATTTGTAGATACTGTATACATAATTTCTCTGATTTGGAAGAATGTATAAAGAGGATATGCTGCCATAACTTGTTAGTAGTCATGTTTTTATATTTGCTGATATTGTAAAGCATTTGTGAAAAGAGACCATCTGGGAAATTTGTAAAATGAATGATTGAATAGAGAGATTGGTTCCAGTACAGGTCAAGCGACGATTGCATCCCAAAAGTCCTCACAAAGGAAGGTAGACTGATTATTCTAGATTTAGAAAATCAGCTGAGTGATGAAAGTAAAGACTCATGGTTAATGGACATTTTGGCACGGTTTTTCTCCATTTTAGGCATTCAACCTTGTTGATCATGAAATTTTATTATACAGAGGAATCCGCTTATTAGCAACTCCTATTTGTCAGAGAAAAAGTTGCTATAAAGCGGATGTTTCTATTATCCGATATCTCGGTTAATTTAGTTTTCAACTTCTGGAAATGCACGAGCACGTCGTCGACTTGAATCGGTTGGGATTAATTCATGTACGTTTGATCAGTCCCGTTCGATTGATAGTATTTCAATGATGAAAAAAGACTTAAATTGAAAAATTGAAAATCTTTTTAGTTTATTCCTTCTAAAGTGGCCGATTGATATAAATTAAACGTCGGCCACTAAGGGCCGCAAACGGGATGAGCCAAATTAAATTCAATTACCTTTTAAAGAATATCCATTAGATTTAATTCCTTAATTTATGTGATTTAGTAAGACTGGCGAGTAAACACGAGAGAAAAGTGTGTCGGTTTGAAAACTCACACAACCTCGACCAGGCCAGGTATTCGGCGGTCCCTTTGAAGTTGGGTCAATCTTTGAGAAATTTACAGCGTGACGTCATATTAAAGCTCGGTTAGAAATGAAATCTTATGATTTTCTAGAATCTTTACCGCTCGGATATTTCGATTAGGATAATAATTTTTGATCTGAAGTAAGTAATTTTCGTTTTCAAATGATTTCGATACGTAATTTTTTCCATCGCGTTTTTACAGAAAATTCCATTTCAGTTTCAGTAACGTACGCATGTTTTCTGCGAAATAATCTCATCCTTTTACAGGATTTAAAAAAAAAAAGATAAAACAAACCCTGAAGTGGGCCGCATTTGAACGATTGCGAATCATTAAAAAGCCGAGCAGGATCGTCATCGTGACACTCGAAGAATTTAAAGCAAAGCATTCGTTCCAGACTTTAATTAACTCTAACACGAGCAAACAGCGATTATCAATCGGGTAAAGGTGCGATCAACAACTTGACGCGTCTGTATGTACTTTACGGATCGCGGCATCACCTGTCAAATAAAAGACAAAACTTGTGAATTTGATAATTCATCCCGATGTAACCTCCCGATTGTTTCTTATATCCGATATAATAGGGTCCCGGTGTAAAAAATTTGTTTCCATTATCCGGGAGTTTCTATTATCCGAGTTCCGATTATCCGACGAATTTTACTTAGGCTAAAGAAGAAATGGTTTTGTGCTAGAGGAAAAGTTGCTAATATCCGAAAATCCTGATTATCCGAGTTGCTAATAAAGGGATTCTACTGTATAAGCTTAAATTACATTATTTCACCGATAATGCTTGTAAACTGTTCAGTTCTTATCTAAACGGTAGTTTTCAAGTAATCAAAAATTGCACAGTCACATAAAAAATGCAACTAATATTGTCTGGTGTTCCCCAAGGATCAATTTTAGGACCCATTTTGTTTTTATTATACGTAAATGATCTGCCTTTAAAAATTCAATCTAACAGCGACATGTATGCGGATGATGCTATACTTTATAAATCAAGTGAATCTCTATCCGAAATAAATGAATGCTTACAAAATGATTTGTCTAAAATAGATACTTGGTCAAAAAATAACAATATGATTTTAAATCCAAAGAAAACCACAGATTAAAAAATCTACCAGAACTTCAATTAAAGGTGTTAAACAACAAGATCGCGAATGTATGTATTCAAAAGGTTCTCGGTCTATACACAGACATTTCACTTAGTTTGAAGACTCACGTTAACATGATCTGTTCAAAGGTTTCATCGAAAGTGCAATTACTCAAGAGAATTAATTGTTTTCTCACGCTTGATATGAAACAACTGTTTTATAATTTATACATTGCCCCTTGTTTTGACTATGGTTGTATTTCCTGGAGTCAATGCAAATCAGCGTTTTTAAACAGAGTTAGTAAATTACAAAAAAGAGCTGCATGTATAATATTGAAAAAAAACCTAGAAAGACTTCCTCTAAGTTGAATTTCACCTCATTAAAATGGCTAAGCATAAAAGGTCGCCAAAAATATATCTATCTATATATATGTATCTTAACATGTTACCTTCTATAATTAAAGTTATTATTATTATTTTTATTATTATTATAAAGTGTTGACCCTGGTCAGACTGCGCAGTTTGGGCAGTCGGACTTGGGTCAACACTGCACATACATCCCAGATGGTCCCTATCAGTTTGACCTGTCACATTTCTTTTATGTTGGGAAGGAGTGTCAACTCTCTTGCAAGGCACTCTTCATCCAGAGAAAAATAGTAAATGATAGTAAAAATGACTTAAAGGGCTTTAAGGAGACATGCTATGAATTTTATGTTCTATTTCAGCTTGTATGTTTTTGATATCCTCTGTGAAGGCCCCAGAGAAAGCCCAGACTATGGTTTTCAAAGAACTTCAACATGAAGATCCCCATCAGAGGATAAATGCAGTTCTTAGGTTTGTTGCTGTTAAGGTAGTGGACCTATAATAGTTCCACCATGTTTAACAGTGTTAAACTAGGTTTCCTTATAATTTTCATTGGGAAACCTCGGTCAACAAAGTGAAACTTCATGAGTTCCAAGATTTTGAGGAACTATTACAGGTCCAATACCTTAACATTTTTACAGTCTGAGTTTTCTAGTAAAGAGCATGGGTTTTGGAAACAATTGTAAATTATATGAGAAAATAGATGTCAAACCTAAGTTTTGTATGATTCTAAGAATGAAAAAATGGATAAATAAACTAAAAGAATAATCAATAAATGAATCATGCATCAATATTATATATAACCCTGCAATATTGACTTTTATTTCACACAAAGAAATTACATTTTTCCTTTCATCTATTCAATTAGTCCTTAATTTACTTAAGGTAGTGGAACTGTTATAGTTCTACAACATTTTGGAACTCCTAATCCCTCACAATGTTGCATAAGGTTTCCTAATGAAATCATTTAGAGAACTTGTTTAAGACTTTTAAAGTTCTTTACCTCTGAAATGTTGTAAGTCTATTATGGGTCCACTACCTTTACATTTACAGACATTTACTAATAAGAAACTTGAAAATTATCAAATGATAACTGGGAAAGGTATTCAAAGTAAAAATATCTTAAATCTGCTATATTTTAGATTTGGAACTTTGTGGAAATTTAGACACCAAGTTTGGCCTAGAATGGAAGAAGGTGCACAGCTTCATTTCAAGGTATGTATAGTAATCTATATCTCCATACTTTGCACACAAGTTATGATAAAAAATTGTAGGTATTCTCAGTGTTTTTTTTTTTCATATTTAATGATGAAGAAGCCTAAAATCATTGTTGTGCCACTCAAAAAATGAAAGAATTGATAGGTTTTCCATGACAGTTGATGGATTGCCAACCCCAGCCCTTTGACCTCTGACATAGAAGACAGCTTCAAATAAATATGCTTTTGGGAGTATTTGTGTTCAACAAACACAACTTTTGAAAAGTATTGTCATAAGAAGACTATAACTTCAGGTGCTTCTATAATGTTTGTGTCTCAGATTGACCGTATGTGTAACCATATTCTTGTGAAGTCTTATCATTGTATGATGGGTCATTATAAACTTATTTCAACTTATTTCATACACAAAAAGCAATTAAAGAATGTGATTATGAACAAATGAATTTTACAATTTTCAGCTGCCACCTCCAGGAATAGACTTCACTTTGCCGTCGCCAACCATTGGACTGCCTAGTCAGGTGCCCATAGATCCTCCATGGCAACCACATTTCAAGGCCAAAATCGAAGAAGTTACTGTTAACCAAGATCAGACTGTGAGTTATTGCTTCTATAGAACTCATTTGTTTTATTATGCTTCCTATATGAAAGTGGTCATGAAATATGGAATTTATGAAATGAGTCATTTATAAACAGATAAAAACAAGGCTTTGAGTTTAAAAAATATATTTGATATTTATAAAATGACCTGAATTTTTGCAATAAAACGACAAAATTCCTAAAAATAATTGATTACAATTACAATTGTTCCATATAACATAAGTGCTGTTTGTAAAATAACTTCATCATATCAATTTGTCATTTTCACAGTAATAAAATTGCATTGCTAAACATTTAAAACTTATTATTCACCGCTGTTTTCGGCGAGGGGGATATAGTAATGGTCTCCGTCCCTCTTTCCGAGGTTCGGAGGTTCCGTCACTAAACTTATCTGGAGCATATCTCCTAAAGTATAATAGCTATCAACTTGAAACTTTAAGGGTTGATAGATCTAATGGAGGAAAAGTGCAGTGCATAAGAACTACAACTCTTGCTTGCATAATTTTGGAGATATTGCCTTTTGTTATTTTTGATACTTAGATTTTGTCTGCAGCATATCTCCTTAAGAATAATAGTAATAAACTTGAAACTTTATGGGTGGCGGGGGATGGCCATGTCTGACATGGCTCTTGTTTGCATGAATATTGTATTAGTGTGATAACACTCATGTATACCGCATGTTCAAATAATTGGCTTTAAGAAATCTCTGGTTACTGCAACAACAACTAGAAGGAAACAACAACAAGAAATGATAAGAAGAGCTCTTCAAAGGGAGGAGGAGAGAAAGAGGATTGGTAGAGAGACGTTTCCCGTGACAACCGTGTCTGTGACCCAGCTTGCTGCTTTAGAACCTTCCTTACATCATGTGAGCGAGGACCATGAAGAGGGTAGGTTTTAATCTAGTTTATATCTTTCCATATATAGAGGGTTCGGTGCAAGAGTGTACTAAGTGTATATACATTGTATATACACTTAGTACACTCTTGCACTGAAGCCTCAATCTGTTCCTTTTCTATTATGTCTCAAAACTGTATCCCCTTGTATGTGTTAGGTTATGTAGGTCCTACATAGACAACAAAAAAGAGGGAGTAAGTGTAATTTGCATGGAATTTTCAGGAATCGACACTAACACCAGTCCTCTGGCCAAAGACCTTGTGGACTTTAGGAAGGACTGGTAGATTTTACCATGCTGCAGGTCTTTCAAGCCTGTAGCTAATGGCAGCACTTAGTATGTCGGATCTATTTTAAAAATGCAATCCCGCAAATATCATAAATGATATTTCTCTAATTAGAGTGAAGAGTATTTACTTGATAATGAACATCTTCCTTTGTTTTCATTTCTGTGAATAATTGTCCTCAACTGTTAGGGCTCTATTGCTTTAACTCTTTCCTGTTTAATCCCTAATTTTTAAGTGCTTGTGATTTTATGATTGAGAAAACATTGTGAAAAAAGAAGAAATTGCTTCTGACAAGCAATTTCTTCTTTTTCCACACTATTTTTTATCCTACTGAATGGTTATTTTTCAAATTAAATCCACTTTTAATTTTCGTCTGCAATACCTTTGAATTTGGACAGGTTCAAAATTTTGTGAAACAGGAAAGGGTTAAACAAAATCTGCTCTCAAGTAGTAAATGGCTTGAAATGAGACATTCAGGAAGTGTATTAAATTTGTATGATACAGATCTTAAATCAATCAATTTATTGGTTCAATGTATTGTCTTACCAAGATCTTCAACTGCATTCTTTTCTGGTAGTGATTGCAAGTTTGTGTGTATTATAATGCTGAGATTGAATAAAATGGCATAAATGTGTTGATATTCATATGTGTATTCATATCATAAGTGTCCTGATATTTGAATTAAGGTAGTGGAACGGTAATAGTTCTGTTACGTTTCGGAAGCAATGAACTTTAACCGTGTTAACCAAGGTTTCTAATGATTTTCATTAGGAAACCTTGGTCAACATAGTGAAAGTTCATAATTGTCGAAGTGTTGTGGAACTATTACGGTTCCACTTCCTTAAGTGGCAATGCTGAACTGCATGATACTAATACTTAGAGAAGAAAGAAATATCTTATATTCATAATAGTTGTATGCTTTTGTCAAAAAATCTTAATCCTATACAATATATCTAGAATATAACAATCATTATATCAATAACAACAGGATTACAAAAGGGTGCAAGAGATTGACTCATATATTCTATATTGAGACATAATTAAAATGCTTTACATATTAATGTCTCCTTAAAACTAAATTTTTGGAATCAAAAAAAGTAACATTATTCAAGTAAATGCATAGAAAAGAAAAAGAAAAAAATATGGTGTAGAATTAATGCTCAAGCCATGTGTTTTTTCCAAGAATATTTCACAAACTTCAGAAATATATATATTTGCTGAAAATTATAACAAAGGTATTTGCCTTGAAGCCCTCATATCTGTATAATAGCATTTTAAAAGCCTGAATGACAAGTTTTAGTCCTTGAAAACCATACCAATAAATAAGACTAATCTTTCTAAGGAAAATAAAACAATGACTATTGTCAAAATATCAAGTTCAAGTTTTTGTCTGGAGCATAACTTCTTTATTTATGAATAGATGTTAAAATGAATTTGGTGCAAATGTTCCCCTCAAAGTGTAGAAGTGTCATTTGAACTAGATTTGGCTGTATCTCAAGGTTGTTTTTAAGGTCAACATTTGTAGGTCAACAAAAGTTGTCCCTGGATAACCATTTTCATTGTATACATTAAAAGTATTCAAATCCCTTACATCCTGAAAATACCCTGAATGAATCATTAAATTCCATTTCACATTTATATATCAACCACCCTTTTCATAAGTTTTCTCAAAGAGTTGTGTTGAATAAAAGATAGTAATAAGTCATGACAGTAAATTTATATTGTATTCTAACCTTTGACCTCTATTCTATCCTCTGTTTTAGCTGCATGTTGTTTAGAGAAGCTGGTTCCATGCATTGAATGCTTGTAAAAGGCTGGTACCCTCTTTTTGTAGCATTGGCTTTTTGTTCACATCAACTTGGAGAGCACACATTTTGTTTCAAGACACATAAACACATTAATCTAAGCTCAAATACACATGCTTGTTATCCTTAATAAAAGATAAATGCTTGATACAAGATTAATAGACTATGGAATTTTAAGCTGTAGCTTTATCATGTATGCTCAATTGCTCAGCAATTAGTGGGCAGATTTAAATCAAACTATACAGATGTGACCAGTGTCAAACAGAGATGTGCACCTAATTTTTTGTTATAATCCTTTGATTTTTGACAGAGTTACAGCCCTTTGATGGAAAATGGCTTTTTATTATGGACAAGTGCTTGTAGGGGGGGATATTAGGCCACTTTGCAACAGTCTACTTAATTTTGTAATAACAAACTATTTGTTTATCAAGGTGGTCAACACAAAACTATTGTAAGTGCCTATATATTTATAGGCACTTACAATTATTTTTGCTGACCCCTTAAACATGATTATTGAAAGGATTAAGACAAGAAAGAAAAGGGCCGGACATCTTATGATCTGGCAAGTTCAAGGTCATTATTTAGGATGATAAACTTTCGTACTAATCTAAAATTTAAAATTTACATCAAAATGACTAAAGGAAAAAACAGTTGTAAAATCTAAAGGGGGGGGGGGGGGGTTACTTATAAACTAACCTTGTTTTGCAAAGCTTTGGTCATATATTGTTCAGTTTGTATAGATCACAATGTTGACTTTTTTGCACTTATGTAAAAAGATTTAACAGTTTTATTCTTTTCTATTATGTGTGAAGTCTTTTTGTCTACTCTGTCTTTCTGCTAAACTTTTTAAGCCATGTTAAAAATAAACTTTGAACAATGAAAAACAGAGAAAAGAAAGCCCAGTTTAAGTACATCTATGACTTAATTATTGTTTTGTCTGTCAAATGTTCTTAAAGGCTTTATCCTTTTACCAAGATTAAATGGACAAAGAAAAAGAAAACCCACATTGTGACAACCTTTTCATGTATTTATGATAAATGCTAAAAGGTCATTTTCCACATTGATCTTATACAGTATCTTAATTTTGGCATCTCTAACAATAAATTCATTATCCCCTGTTGTTCGGCGATGTTGATGTAGTATTGGTCTCCATCCGTCATTCCGTCACTAAACTTGTCCGGAGAAATCTCCTAAAGTATAAAAGCTATCAACTAGAGACTTTATAGGTGGATATATCTCATAGAGGAGAAGTGCAGTGCAATAGAACTACAACTCTTGCTTGCATAGTTTTGAAGTTATTGCCCTTTGCTATTTTAAATACTTAGATTTTGTCCGGAGCATATCTCTGAAAGTTAAATGGCTATCAATTTGAAACTTTATAGGTGGATAGGTCTCATTGGGGGGAGAAATGCAGTGCAGAAGAACAACAACTCTTGCTTGCAATTTTGAAGATATTGGCCTTTGTTATAATAGGCTTCAGTCTACTATCAAGCTTTCATGGTGGGGGATGGCCATGTCCGCGATGGCTCTTGTTATCATTGTTTTCTTTTTTAATGTTACTTAAACTTTAAAATTTAATTTTCTTTTTTTTTGGGGGGGGGGGGGGTCTCGGGTGATGCATGAATTTGATAGTTTGAATCTTGAGATTTTCATTTTGACTCTAGGAAATTTTGACTCAAGGGTCATTGACTCTTGGCTTTTGGATTTTTGATAAGCTGTGATGTATATATATATACCTTTAGGCATAATTAGTAGCTGTCCTAGCTATTTTGAAGAATTTAGTTGAAGTTTCTTATGTTTGCAGCTTAGCAATAGTGTTTATTTTGAGCTTTCAGTACTGTTTTCTTTCCTTCATTTTTATTATCAAAATTTTCCTGGCTTACCAACTAAAAATCTCTTGTGCAAACTGTAGTGATCACACTCTATTAAGCTTCACCATTGCAATCAGTGTTTTAAAGTTCTTTCTTCCATTACAGGACAACAGAATTTTGGAATTGCCCAATTTCAAAGGTGTTGCAGTAAACAAATTTTGATTGATGCATTTCATAGATCTTTCTGATTTGGGGAGAGAAAACATAAGTTGACAAGCATAACTTCATTTTCCTTATTTCTAAAGCTTTTTTCTTCACAGTCTGAACTTAGTCAAAACCACCTGATTTTCCTTTGTAGACTAGAAAGGAATATTATCCATACAGTAAAACTTGTTTTAAGTAGCCACTAAAGGGACTACAAAAAAGTGGTCATTATAAAAAATGGTCACTTAGTACATGTTTGTTTACATATAAAAACATACTTTTTTAATTGAATATGAATAGTATTTCAAAATTCTCAGTAATCATATTGTTAAAACTGTATAGAATCGTCTCATTGAGACAATTCTGGTGAGTTTTAACAATATAAGATTCATTTTCAAAAATTTTTAGACCAACAATACCTACTTTTTTAGATATTTTTATTTAAAGAAGGTGATTTTGAAAACAGGTCCCTTGATAAAAATGGTCACTAAATAGCTTGAGTAGGATTAACTGTATTTTCAAATAAATATTGATTCATTATTAAAGCATCCAGTGCTTTCGCATTTTGAATTGAATGTAATTTCATGTACTTGTTATCAGCATGACAAGGGTTAAAAAATTCTTGACACTATTGATGATGCATGGAAGGTTTTAGTCTTGACATGAAACAAATGTGGGTCCAAATAACTTGAAGATTAAGATCTTCAGGGGCCTTTATTAAGCTTTCTGAGTCCCTGCTTTAGATGAAGACTATTTCTTTGATGCAATAATCTTGATTTTATGTGAATCTTGAGCCATACCCTGTCTATGTATAAGGAAATCGTTGGAAATTCATGGACATTTAGGGCTCAACTTCAGGAATGAAAAGAAGACTATTTAAATTAGTCTCCATTCTTTTCTGAAGTTGATAATAAGGGGTATATTGAACTGGCATTGGATAGAGATTAGGGTCCAAGGGGCCTATTTGTCTATCTCAGACTTGCAAAACCTACATCCCATAAAATGTTGTGTAGGCTAGATTCAGGTCAGAGTATGATCACAACAGCTTTCAATATTGTTTCCTTTACAGAAATGTTCCTTGAGTAAAGGTCTGCAAGTCAAAATTCAATTAAAAAATGAGAACTGTTTTTCTAAATGGACATGTTGAATTTTGTTGGTTTTAAAGAAGATAATATTCATTTTCAGATTACATTATTGAATTTATATTAACTCAAATGATCTTTTTAAGGTTTGGCACCTAAAACTAAAAGCCAGTGGCATGATATAGGTTCTCTTTAGCATTGGTCAGGGCCGAGTTAAGATTTTATACACTGTTTTTGAAAAGAACTTAATGAAATTTAGGATACAAGTCTATTATCAGTCATCCTACAAATATTTTTTTTTAGCTCACCTGAGCACATCGTGCTCAAGGTGAGCTTTTGTGATTGAATGTCTGTCGTCCGACTTGTGTCGTTCGTCGTCCAGCGTCAACAATTTAAGTGTTTACACCCTAGAGGCCACAAATATCATCCAATCCTTATGAAACTTGGTCAGATTGTTGGCCAGGTCACAAGGATGAATCCTATTTAAAATGGGAAGGATCCATGCCATATCATGGGAAAAGGGGCCTAATTGAAAATTTTCTTGTTTACTCTCTAGAAGCCACAAATATGGCCCAATCATCATGACACTTGGTCAGAATGTTTGTTAGGTCATGAGGATGAACTCTTTTGAAAATGGGAAGGATCTGTGCCATATCACGGGAAAAGGGACCTTAATGACAATTTTCTTTTAAGAGCTCCAGACGCCACAAATATGGTCCAATCTTCATGAAACTTGGTCAAAATGTTTGCCAGGTCACAAGAATGAACTCTTTTGAAAATGGGAAGGATTCATGCCATATCACAGGAAAAGGAGTCTTAATGATAATTTACTTAAAATAAATCTATTGGCCACAAATATGGCCCAAACTTAGTTAAACTTGGTTTTATGTAGAAATTTTCTTCTTTATGACATCTGCCTTTGTACTTGATGTGATGTCCAAGTGATCAAAGAGAGTCAGGTGAGCGATCTAGGACCATCATGGTCCTCTTGTTTGCATTTGCTCCAATAAGTAAATGTGTAGTTATTGCTAATGCTTTGATATGTATGTTATACTTTGCATTCTTTCTTTCATTGCAATTTTGTTATATTTAGCTAAATAACAGCATTCCTTGAGTTTGTTATACCTTTATGATAATAAATACAAGGTTCTTGATTTTATTAAAGAATTCAACATTTTCGTTTGTTGTGTCATTGTGTTGTATAATGTCTGAGGATAGATGGTATACTGGTATTTGTGAAATAATAGCATCATTTAAACACTCTAAAATATTAAATCTGTCTCTTTTAATGATATATTGTAGGACTTACACCTGTTATAAAGATCTTTCTGACTGTAGAATGTAGATATGTCTCAAATATACAAGTATTATCATGTTCTTAACTTGAAAAAAAGGAGCTCATTTTAGGTTTTTGAAACATTTTTCACTTTTTCATACAAGCAAAGAATTCTAATGATTTCGAACAATCACTTAATTAATTGCTTTAAAACCAATTCATATTGACATAATAAACATATATGGATTGAACCTTTTAGTGTGCAATATTCAACTATCTTTACAAGAAGCGCAATAAATTTAGATCCTAACATAATCACCCAGTACAGTTGTTTGAATTATATTTATACATGCATGTTAATCTACTTCAATAATCAGCATTGCAAGAGGAGATAAATCTTGCTGCACGACGTGTCTCACTAGCGCCTACCAATCGTAATAATATCTCGAGTCGTAGCATGTCATGGAGAAATGGAAGTATGCACTGGGCACGACTAACAACATTTGAAGGTATTCATATTGGGAACTCTCTCTGGATTTTAGTCAAACAATTATGTTGGATTAAGGTACAATTGTTTGGTTCAGTTCAACACTTTCTAATTCATTTTGGAGAACACGAAATTTCTTTGTTTCATTTTGCTTTGACTTGTCACATACACTGCAATGTTAAATGAACTTATTGTTCTATTTTTCTATTGATCACTTGCTTTCCACAGCTTTGAAGATTTTCTTTGGTTATTCGAACACAGAAAAGATTTTGTTTATTTCTGGTTTTGCTTTAGTTCACATAGAACATTTTGTTATAAGTTAATTTACTAAGTCTTTCAAATCAGTAGATATTAGCTGAAACCATTTTTTTTTTTCAATTGAAATTATTCATGATCTTGAATCATGTTTGAGAAAGCAGGTTGCTTATTTCATCTTGCATATAAGCTGAATGAGTATTGTCCTTATTACCAAAATATTAATAGTTCTACAAAGGGCATTGTTAAGTAATATCATCTGGTAGAATAAACAATCAAAGTTCAAAACATATTTCAAATACTTTTGCAATATTATCCTTAAAAACATTTCTTGCCTAGAACACCTGTTAATCACAAAAATATAAAAAAGAGGATTATTACACTTTGCTGTCAGTTAAATTTAGCTTTTCAGATTGGAGAATGGTTTATTAACTTCATTTTATAGTGTGAATCCTGTGTGACATAATTGTTATGGTAAGAAGCTGAAGACCTTCGTTTGTATTCTTGGATTTGAATTCATGTCATCAGGTTTGGTTTTAGGTGACAGCCATTTTATGTTTGAACTTTATAGATAAATCGGTTTTCTCGGTAAATATCAACCTTTCATCGAGGATAATGAAACATCTTTGAGTGTTTCAGAAGTGGAACCCTGTGTTCATACTGTATTTTTTTTTCATTCTAAACACAGGGCTGAATTACCAAGTGAAGTTTTAACAAAAGTCTATGAAGAATTAGGTATTCTCTAGTGCTTTGCTATCTCATATTCAGGACAGGATTGGACATCTTTATTAAGTGGGCACTGGTGTCCATCTGAAGGTTAATGTAAGAACAAAAATCCTTAATAGGAAATTGTAAATGGAAATGGTTTCAATGATAAATTTCTTGAGATTGATAGCATGTGTAGGCCGTTTGACTTCTATATGGACCAATGTATTGCTGAAATTCTCAGAATTGAATTAATGAAAGATATTTTTTTCTTGTCACATCATATTTTCCATATTTTTCTGAATTTTTAATGTAAAATAATGATTTTGTCCGACTGACTACACGTTAACTCTCAGCCTTTCTGCCTTTTTGTGTCTGTATTAAACAGAACAGTGAATTTTCTTTTCAAGAAATAGTTCTCATTTGCATAGGGGCTGAGTGAAAAATGTATGATTTTAAGTGAGTTGTTATAGTATAAAAGCAAGTATTTTTGATAAAAATTAATTTTGTCAAAGAGATTTACTTCCTTAGGATATCATATCTAAGTGTGTTCTCTCTTTGTTCGAAAACCATTTTACCAGATAATTCATAATTGTTTTTTATCTATCCTGAGATGAACCCCATATTCACATATTTAGACCAATCAAAAAGCATTATTTATCGAATTTGTTGGGATATTCATGAGGAAAACTAGATAGGCAGGCGATTAATAACGGTACAAATCACATGATATTGACATGACCATCGATATGCTAATTAGCATGTCCAAATGAGGAATAATGGACATTTCTTCTGTCAAATGTTTTTTATAAAACCATGTATTATTACTTTATGTTTACATTTTCTTTCTACTAAACAGCCTTGATCACCCCTCGTGTTTAAAAGTGGAAAATGCGAAAAATATTAACATTAACAAGATAGACAAAATCATTATTTTGAAATCATTTTTTATTCAAAAAATATTTTTGGAATGATATTAAGCTGAACCTTCATTCAAAACAATTTTATGTAATTGGTGAAAATGTTGGTCCACAAAGAAGTCAAACAGACTATACATTATCAAAAGCATATAAGGTAAGGTAACAATTGATTTTAGTAATTGGAATTTACTGGATATGAAGTTCATTCTTAAGCAGTGCCTATCCTCTCTTAATTTGGTTTATTCTAGATAATTGAGATTTTTCTTGATGAAGTATTCGAAATTGATAAGGGTCTTTTTGCTATGAAGATGAATAATAAGTGCATTATTTTTAAGTTTTGATTGCATTAATCAATGATGGAAGAAAATGTGTTTTGTGTGTCCTTGTTCATGTCTGTCTGTCTCAAGTGTATTTTTAAAGTCTGTTTCAAATTGTGAAGGTAAAGAGAAAATGTCCAAGACAAAGATTCTGGAATTTCCTTGCTTCTATTTCAATCATGAGAAGCTAAATTTTCACTGAAGTGTATAGAAGTCCGATACAATGTAAGTGTAAATTCAGTTAAGTTATCCCTATCTTTAATTTGTTTTCTTGCATCTTTGATAACAAACTGATATACAGAGATTTTGTAATTCAGAATTTGTCTTGGAGGTTGTTATCTCCTTATATTTGTTTTTTCTATGCTTGGCTGCATATTCCTAGTGAATTGTTCATGCAATATAGTGTTTTGGTACTGTTAGTGGCTATATCATTTAAAATAAGCTTTAAACAAAATATTTGCCTAAAAATATTACCCCATTACCCATGACCCATACCCACCCATCCCTGTGATGTCTTAATTGTGTGAGATGAAAAAAGCACCCTGCTTTTTCTTTTCATAGTTGTTTTATATAAGATCTGCAATTCATGTTTCCCTCTGTAATTTCATATCTAGTGTTTTGAATGTTTATTTATTAAAAATACCTCTTTTCTATATTTTTGTTGTGTTTATTTTGTGAAATAAAACAGTTTTCTAACACAAACTTAATCCCATTAGTTCTATTAGATATTACTTGTTTCCATTCAAATTGCCAATCTATTTGAAGCTAGCATAGTGTTTCTTGAATAAAAAAATTCACATGATTAAAAAGTCTATTTCACAAGATTTTTCCCAGAAAAAAATTGCTTATTAATATTAAAAAGAAAAGCAGTTAGTGTCCTCAAAAGGAAGAAAACCTTGTGCATAGTTTTTGGTATTTTCAAAAAAAAGTTTCTTTGGATAAATTCTGAAAATTCTTATCACCATTAAAGAAACCTGTCCAGTATGTTTTCATAAATTATGAAATTTTCATGGTGCTAGTTCTTTAAGCCTGTCAAATTAAGACTCATTTTCATTTTTACTCTTGGTTACCAAGGTGATGAGGAGAGGCAGGACCACCCACATCATTTCCAATTGGCTCAGACATTTTTCCCATCATCCATCTGTGCTGTGGTGTTACCCATAATTCATCTGCTAGATGATGGAGAGGTCAATGATAGTGGTGTAGCAGGTGAGAATTATTTGTTTTAACTACATGTAGTTCAAAAATGTTTCTGTAACCACACAATGAAAATAATTATTAGTTATGATTTGGTGTTACTTAATTCGAAATTTGCTGTGCTTTATTTTGGTAAAATAAGGACATATTTATTAAAAATGTGTTCCTTTTCAATGAGGGATATCGGTCGGTTATCTCCCTTGAAATACTCCCAAAGGAGGAAGGGTCCAAATCAGTGGTAACCTTGGGTTTTATCCTTATTTTCTTTGCACTGTAAGATTGAAAGATAAGCTATAAATCAAATATTGCGCAATTTATAAGATACATTTGACGTAAAATAAACATTTGTTTCCTTCTTTTCTATTGAAAATTGTATCATAAATACAAATTGAATAAATAAGTAATTTGTATTTACAAAAATAAAATTCGCAACTTCTCCAAAGAAACTATGGATAATATCCAAGGAAAATTTCTAAAAGGACCACTAACGATTTTGGAACACCTCTGATTTAATCCACAGAGCAAACAAGGGAGATAATACGCCAAAGTCTCCGATTATAAAATCTGTTCTTATTAGGAAAGAAGTCAAACATTACATGTGTAAAAAAAACCTGCTCCACTCAAGTGCAACGTTTATATTGCAGCAACAGTAACCCTCAGTACTACTATAACTTGTCCTATGTGATTTTGTTTTTGAGATTAATTTATTTGACATTACTGGACACCAACTTTATAGGTAATAGAAAATCATAAATAAGAGAAATTTAGGGTAGCAATAGATATATTTTGTGTACATTGCATATGTATTTTCTCACAGCAGTTTCTTTTGAGTTTGAATAATGTGATATTGTTTGATAATTGGTGTATAACAAAATAGTTCTAAGACAACTATTTGACGCTATTTGTAATTTACTTTCTTATATTTGTTTTGTTGCAGTGAGTGAAGTGTCTGAAAAAGTCATATGGAATTGTATGGTGGAAGATCCAAACTTATTCTTGCGGCATTTTCTGGAAAAGATGACTCACAAAGATAAACATGTATGTGTTATTTAGATAATTTATGAATATCTCAGAGCTATAGATAAAGGGGCGGTATTTTGGATTTTAGATCAAAGTATTTTAAAAAATGATAGCTTAGGCCCTATGTTGTTAGTAAACGTTTGAATTGTCTCCTTAAGACCATTCCTATGAGTACCCACTTCATAGAGTTTCATTGTGAAATAAGGATTTTATAGTTGCTTAACCCCCTCTTATCTGTACCTCTGATATCTTTTACAGTAGCTCCTATAAAGTACCTACATATATATATATATAACACATACTTAGTGTTTTGTATGAAAAAAATATCTAACAAGGTTGGGA
Source organism: Fragum whitleyi (assembly GCA_948146395.1). Lineage (NCBI taxonomy): Eukaryota > Metazoa > Mollusca > Bivalvia > Cardiida > Cardiidae > Fragum > Fragum whitleyi. The sequence goes on along the minus strand of OX411548.1, from coordinate 50,565,948 downwards.
GAATTGATAAGATAAAATTAAAATATAAGTACATGTATTCGGAATGATTACTACATGTAGATGGCTCAGCTTGAAAAAGTTGTAACTGCCTATAAACATAAAGGTAGTTACAACTCTTGCACTGAGCCCTTGAATTGCTAAAGTGTAGTACCTTCCAAGTTTTTCAACCAATCTGAAAAAAAGTGAAGAATACACTTTCAAAATGCATGGATATAGAAAATATGTACTATAGGATATGAATCATCTCGAGGACAGAAGGAAAAGAGTAAAAATTAACTAAAATTTTGGGTTGTGCCCTTGAAAGACTTATTAAATGCCCCACCTACAAAGTAGAGGGAGTATATTTTCATCATGTCTGTCTGGCTGCCTACCCTGTCTTTCTGTAGACCTTTTTGTTTCTGGATTGTAAGAACAAGTGACCTAGCATCATGTAACTTCATTCATTTGTTGCCTATGTCCTAAGGAAGTGCCCATTTTATTTTTGGGTCATGAAGGTCAAAGATCAAGGTTACAATTTATTTTTGTCCAAAAACAGTTCCAGGAAGTGTGACAAAGCAATAGTTTGGGGTATTAGTCCACTTTTCAACAGTTCTAGTTGAAAATGAGTTTGCTGTTTTGAAGTAGAACGTCTTAAAGATATATTACCTTTTCACCAATATAATTTCGATGTCAAAATAATAAAGAACTGAGGTTGACACCTTTCAAGTTAATTGAATTTTTAATGTATTTGTCTTTCTTTAGAAATAAGTTAAATATTGAAAAATTGCTTATATCAAGCAGTATGAATTATTTTTCACATCATTTCTCAAACTTTTTTTCTTAAGGTAGTGGACCCACAATAGTTCAACAACATTTCAGAACTTCTGATCTTTCACAATGTTAATCTGAGGTTTCTTTATGAGATTATTAGAAAACCTTGGTTAACACTGTTAAAGTTTATTAGTTTTGAACTGTTGCTGAACTATAACGGGTCCACCACCTTAAGTGCTATAGAATAAGGAAGGATTTGGGGGTAAAGGGTTTTAGGACTATATTTACTGGATTTCATTTTCCAGGAGGAGTTATTGTTTCTGCTCCGTAAGCTGACCCTATATTACAGAGAGTTACCCTGGCAGATGGCACACTCACTCTTCAATTATCTGGTATGTTGTTCTTTATCAACTGTTTGTTACTTCAACCATTCATCAGACAATTGAAATAAGAATTGGAATAGATTGAAAGAAAATGCAGATGATGATGTAAGATTGATAAAATTTTTAATGTCTTTGTCTATCTGGGCTGAAAATAGGTTTGAAATTAAAGAAAAATGCTAGTTTCCACAAATCTTTCAAAAGTTGCTTTTGGACAGGTGTAATAGTGAATTATAGCTCATGGGTGGAACAATTGGTTGAACAGAATATCAATGTTATTTATTGGTTTAAACTTATATATTTTACATCGATTGGGAAAGAAGTTCTTACAACTTAGATTAATCCCTCTCTATTCTGCTCAAGGTTATTTATGTAGTCTGTACAGAATACATTTACTTGTGTTCTATGAATATTGCAGATTGGGTATGTTATGTTCTATGTGAGGACCCCACAGGCCTATGGACAAGAAGCCATAGCATCAGCTTTAGCCCTTCTGTGGCAGGTTTGTTAAACATTTCACCTTCTCTCTATTTATTGTATGAAATACAAAGTTATGTTGCAAACTTAAAGCAATGTGAAAAATGTTTATATTTCCTAAATGCATTCTCATGCATTATCAAAATTTTCAGTGACTTATTGCTTGATTATTTTACAGTTTGACCAGAGAAATTTTGAAATAGCGTAAACCTAATATTGTAAACAAGCTTTCCTTTATATAACGATATAAATACAATTTAGATTCTGCCCATTACACCAATGATATCAATGAAAAGAAATGCAATTATTGTTTGTGTTTGTGCAAGTGAAATCTTTTATCTCTTGAACAACAAAAGCTATATATAGAGAATAAAATGTAAGTGTCTTAAAATATCAATGTTTTTTGGTCGAGGATGAGAGAGGGTTTGCATGATAATTTCTCGCAGCCAAGACCATATAGCATTGATATTTTAAGACACTTACAAAGTCATGTTATTCTATTGATCATGCAATTATTTTTCAGCGCTTAATTATAATTAAGCATTAAAAATGAAAAAAATTCAGTGAAATTGTTTGCAAATTGTTTCTAAAAATTGACTACCTGATATTATTTATTAATATCAGACAGGTGATATCAGGTCAATACAGGCTTTATTGAATGATAAAAATCAATCTTATACTCAACAATTTTAATTACTTTTTAGATTGTACCAAGTGTAGAAGGTATCTATTTCAAAGACTTGAAACAGACCTTGAAAAAGGAGCAATGTGATGTATGTTGGTATTTTTAGCTCACCTGAGCACAACGTGCTCAAGTGAGCTATTGTGATCACCTTTTGTCCGGCATCCGTGTGTTGTCCGTCGTCAGTCGTCCATCGTCCGTCAACAATTTCTTTAAACGACATCTCCTCCTAAACTAATTGGCCAATTTTAACCAAACTTGGCAGAAATGTTCCTTAGGTGGTCCCCTTTAAGAATTGAATCGGTGAAAAACTCTGGTTGCTATGGCAACCAAAGTTAAAAATTTAAGAAAATCTTCAAAATTCTTCTCTTTCTGAACCACAAGCCCTACAGCCTTGAAAATTTGCATGGAGGATCAGCTCATGGACCTTAATAAAAATAGCTTAAATCATATCTGTTTGGTCCACCAGGTGCGAAGCACCAGGGGGGGAGGGGGTAGTACTTTGGGTAAATTTTGTAATCTTTAACCTTCTTCTTCTTCTTCTGAACATGAAGGCCTATAGCCTTAAAATTTTGCATGGATGATCACCTCATAGACCTTAATAAAAATAGCTAAAATCATATCTGTTGGGCCACCAGGTGCGGAGCATCAGGGGGGAGGGGGAAGTACTTTTGTGAAAATTTTGTTACTTTAATCTTCATCTTCTAATGAACCAGGAGCCCAACAGACTTCAATATTGGCATGGATGATAAGCATATGGATCTAAAATAAAAAAAGCTAAAACCATGAATGTAGGGCCACCAGATGCGGAGCATTAGGGGGGAGGGGGTAGTACTTTGAATCAATTTTATAATCTTTAACCTTATACTTCTCCTGGATCAGGAACCCTACAGACTTGAAAATTGTCATGGGTGATCAATATATTGACATGAATAAAAATAGCTAAAATCATGACTGTAGGGTCAACAGGTGCTGAGTGTCTTGGGGAGGGGGTAGTACTTTGGATCATTTTTGAAATCTTTAAACTTCTCCTAACGAACCAGAAGTCCTACAGACTTGAAAATTGTTATGAATGATCAGCATATGGACATTAATTGAATTAGCTAAAATCATGACTGTAGATTCACCAGGTGCAGAGCATCTTGGGGGTGGGGGGAGTGCTTTGTTGAGAATTTTGAATCCCTACAGCCTTTATATTTGACATGGATTGATCAACTCATTAAAGAAAACTTTAAAAGTCTCAGACTCAGCCTGTATATCTGGCATAGATTAGCTGATCACAGACTTTTTATGAAAAAAGTTTAAATAAATAATGACTAGGGGAGGAGCAGAGGGGAAGAGGGTTATTTCAAATGTTATCTGATTGAATAAGTGAAAATCTCTTTTTCTGTGGTTGCATGGACATACCTAGGTAATGAAGCTTTTTTCTCAGGTGAGCGACCCAGGGCCAACAGGCCTCTTGCTATCAAGGTCAATACAGGCTTCATTGAATGATAAAAATCAATCTTATACTCAACAATTTTAATTACTTTTTAGATTGTACCAAGTGTAGAAGGTATCTATTTCAAAGACTTGAAACAGACCTTGAAAAAGGAGCAATGTGATGTATGTTGGTATTTTTATCATAGCTGTTTTTTTATATTAAACATTATTTTACCTGTTTTTAAACAAATTTATGTCTTTTAAGTTATACCTTTTGTTTTTGGTGTAACGACTTAATCAATAATGATCAATCTCAACATCATTTATTCAATGTTTTAAAGTGAAATGTATCAGTAAAGTCACTTAAGTTATTCTCTAAGGATCTGTTTTACTTAACATCTTAAAATCATTTTTTTTGCGTAAGTCTAAGATAGGAGTAGTTCCTTGAATAGTAACCAAATATGATCTAACAATGAATGAAAACACCAGGTACAATTTGTGATTTTGACGTATGATTATTTTTTTCAAAAGATGTTTAGTAAAATGGGCCCCAACTTTCTTTGTCTTCCATGATACTTTCTTTTGAATATTTTTTCTCTTTGAAAAAATTGGCCACTGTTTCTGAATTTGGATCAGTATTAAAAAACACATTTTATTTTTATTGAACAACTTCTTTTAGGGAGAAACATAATCCTGTAACTGTTTATCTTTTTCTCAGGCAGTATTTTAGCTAACCTTTACAATTTTCTTCTCTTTAATTGTAAGATATGTTGATTGTAGCCCCACATTATGATATCTGCAAACATACCGAGTGCCAAGAAGATAATTGTCCATGGACCAGACCTTACCAGTATACCTTCACAGTTCCCTATACATGAGGTAGATTATAGATATTTGTTATAAGGGTAAATCTAATGAATGTGCTCTTACAATGCTTTTGCAATAGTATTTTGAATTAAAAATATAATCTCCACATTCAGTACTGGTGAGAAACAATCTATTTTGTATTGCTATTGTTTTTGTTGATGGTCCATTTCAGTGAAGCAGTGAGTTGCTACTATTCAGGTTTCAATTAAGTGAATTCTTCTGTAGTTGTATAGTTGTTTGTACAGTGGAATTATGTTAATATCTCTATTCTGTCAAAACATTTTTTGCTACTATCTAGAAGTTTTGTACTTTAAATCTATTATTTGTGCACACAATGAATTGCAATTAAGCATTGAGTAAGTATTATTCAGGTTGCAATAAAGAGGAATCCGGTGTAGTTGTATAGTTGCTTGTATTACAATTACTTCCAACATCTCATAACCTATCATTTCAGGACACACAGTTCAATGTTATTCTACAAGACAGTCTAGATTTCTTCAACATACCAGAGGATCAACAAAACTCTTATTTTCTAGTAGACACTAAATCAAGTGAGTATGGGGGATGGAGTTCTGTTAGAAAATATGAACATAGTTAAGTTCAATATAGCTTGTATAAGAGCACGAAGTAAAGAAGGAACATGCTTGTAAATATGTGATCCGTCACACAAAAAGGGACAATCTTGGAACTCCTTAAAATAGGCACATGAAAAAGATATTGATCCTAGAACAGGCCAACAAGATGTTACATTTCAAAACTGTGTGCCAAGCAGCCCATGCTCAGAGCCTCTCAGGCACGTTGTTGACGTCGGGATATTCAAAACACAAACCTTAATTCAAACTTTTTTAATAAAATCACCTCAAATTTAAATTTTACTATAAACAATTGCTAAATATGTCAACATATTGTCAATCCCCAAATTATATCACTCTAACCAGTTATTGACAGGTGTCCAAATGCCCTTACATTCTGTCTTCTAATTCTATTATAGTTTTTATAACTATTTGATACTTGTCCTTCATTAATTGTCACTAAAACGTTTTCTTTCATTTGAATTGTCCAACTTAATTATTTTTTATGCCTTGCTGTGGAATTTTCTTTGAAGAAATGCATAACTGAGTGTCAGTTACAAAGCTTTCAATCCTCTACTCTCATCAAGAATAATTTCTATTAGTTGGAAAATACAACCCGACGTTGTTCTTGTGGTTTTAGTCAACTTCCATCATCATCAGTCAGGGCACTTTATATGAGCAACGAAAGTGTTTCAAGGGATTAGGTTTTCCAGAAATACCATTATATCGGTATTGTAAAAGTGAGTGAAATTCTGAGAAAATTATATGACTTTTAGGTCATAGTTTTGGTATTAAAGTAGCAGAATGTGTAAACGTTGTGTATGAAAATTAATCTGTGCTCGGCTTGACGTTATGCATGTCTCTATGGCAACGCCTGATGAGGGCATCATGTAAATTAATGTGATTAAAAAAAATTGTACATTAACTCCTTAATGTTTGAAATTCATTATGTGCAAATTTCAATGATTTCTGTCGAAAAGTTTTTGAGACATGTTGAAAGTCCATGAACTTCTGGAAAACCCCTTGTACAGCTGTATTACAGTATCAACATATCAATTAGAAGATTAAATGTAACCCAGAACAATATGACTATATAATGAGAGCATTTTTCTCTATACAGATCAGATACATAACCTCAACTCCTATGTACGCGACTTCTATTTCTTTCGTCGTAACTTCTACCCACAACTTAGTTTGGTACACATGGACCCAGAAGAAGCCCAGGAGAACCTACAGAAACAGGCCTTTCTGTTGAAGTTTGTCGAGATTGGAAAAGTACTCTTTTCTGTACAGATACTTGAGAGTACTTCACATCATCAGGTTAGTTGCTTATGATAGAGAGAAATCTTGCTCTTTTTTATTTTTTTACTGTACAGTTATGGGACTTCATGTCTTTGATTTTATTTAGGAGAAATAATATGGGAAAGAAGAAGTTGCTTGTAACAAGCAATTTCTCTATTTCCTACAATATTTCTATATCCTTTGGTCATATATGTTAGACTTCTATTTTTTCCAATGTAATTTCTACCCCTAACTTAGTCTGGTACACATGGACCCAGAAGAATCTCATGAAAACCTTCAGAAATGGGTTTTCTATTGAAGTTTGTTGAAATTGTAAAACTCATGTTTTCTGTACAGATACTTGAGAGTACTTCACATCATCAGATTGGTGGCTAGACACTACACAGCCCTAAATATTGAAATGCCATATGGTCAAACAGCAAATCATTGGCGGTCGACCCAAACATAGTGACTACAGCTTATTGTTCTTTACATATTTCTATTGCCAAAATAAAGTACATAAAGAGTAAAGTATTTGTTAAACTGAATCTAATCCTTCTTTAAAAATTGAAACATTTACTTGATAGCTATTTTCAGAACTCCAAATGAACTTTGCAAAGACTTATTGTTTTAAATCCCTCAAAATTGATGTATTTTCTTCATTATTTTCAGGTCCAAAACCATATTAGTTTCCTCCATGAAGAACTGGTTAAGTTGCCGTCTTTTCCAAGAAAAGCATTGGATGCCGACTTCAGTCTTTATAGTGGGAGCTTAGGAAAGGTGATTAAGCATAAAGCAGTTACTTAATTCTTGAAATATTAGAAAAAAAACACATTCTTTTCATATGGTGATTATGCATTAGTTGACAGCTCTAACCAAATTTATTTGCGAAATCACCTTTCTGTAACAATTTCTGTGACATGTTTATCAGCAAAAGAATTTAAAAGTAATGTCTATCAGTTGGGGGAAAAAACAAGGACAAACCTTGGATTTTGACTCAAAGCCTTAAAACTAAACAAATTGTCTAAAATATTGCCATTTACTGTAATATTTTTTGCATGATGAATCTGATGTTTAACTTACAAGCCCTTTTATTTTCAGGAAATCTTCGGGCTTGACACGCTCCACAAACTGTCCTGGCTTAAGGTAAAAACTTACTTCTTGTTGTTCAGAACATTGTTTCTACAAATTATCCTTCAGCTATGATTATGGACTCTTGGACTCCAACATTTCAAATTATTTAAGCTTGGTCCTTTTATAAACAAGACTTCGGCCAATGTAGTTTCATTGACATTGTCTATAAAAGCACATGTTACTAAATGTATTTTTGTAACTGAGGTAAGTGTTTTCATGAAACATGGGTTAAATGTGGGCTTAAAAAAGTAAATAACTGCAGATGAGTCTCTATAAGAATCATGTATTCTTTCACTTACAATACTTTTTAAAGTAGCCTGTGCGTGAAATTTCCAACAATTTCTTATACACACATAGCGAAGACCCTGGCCAGCCTGTGTATTCGCACAGTCTGACTAAAGACTTCACAATGCTTTTGGTAGATAGACAAGATCTCAAAATATCTTTAGACAGTCAGACAATATTCTTATTGCACTGTAGGAGTTTCCAGGCTGCTCAATTTATGTACCTTTCACACATGTCAAATTGTTTGAAATGTCTCGCACAGGCTCAAATGAGAATTTTCAGCTGAGTATGCATTGCTTATGTTTGACAATTTCCTTGATAACTTATCTATTAAAAAAAAATACAGTAAAACCCCTCTATTAAGACCACTTGGGGTACTTTTAGAAAGTGACCTTAATAGCGGGGTGGTCTTAATTCTGAGGTTTGGTCGGATGCAAAACTTTCAACACAAATTATTGCTTATAGAGAAGACTATGTAATTTAGTTTATTTTATCATAATTTAAACTTTATCGTGTAATTTTACATTACATGATTAAATCAATAAAATTGCATTTACACATTCTCTGCTAAGTTACGTTTTCTCTTTAACTATAGCTCTTTTCTCCGTTATGTTTGTAAATTTGATCTGATTTGAAATCCCACATCGGAATAATTGTATCAAAATAAAGGCCAATTATTGTCGAACTGTAAATGTAGTGATTCCATTCAGTAAAACCATTTTCCTAAGTATGAAATCTATCATTAATAAGCTTATTTAAAATCATGTTTAATTACTACTTTATGCAGGTCTGCAGATCACCGAAAAACAAATTTCTGTAAGATGTCCAAATTCGCATTACTTTCGGTTGCTTTACTATAATTAAGCATCTAAGAAACATCTTTTATTGATAAACGAATGTAGTGTATCAAAACAATTGACCACTTAAAGTTGTTTGTTAAAAAATAACACTAAAACACAATAGAGATTTAATCACGTTATCGAAAAATCCGATAATCCATAGTTGATGCAATCGTACCCAATTAGTGTCATACTTACTACACGTTAAATTCGGATGGTCGATCCGGAGGTGTGAAGTTACTGGTCTTTTTAGTGAGGTTCGTAATAGTGCATTACACGACATTTGTACTGAAATTGGTGGTCGTAATTCGGAATAGCGGGGTGCTCGCATTGGAGGGGTTTGCAACCATTGAAATAAAGAACAAATAATTCCGTTCTGACAAAATTCTTTCGCAATAGCGGGGTGCTCGTATTTCTTGGGTGGTCGGAAGGAGGGATTTTACTGTAGGTTGAAAAATTCATATCATCTTTCATCAAATTCTGTCCTTTTACAGTTGATGCACAGCATGTTTTCCTCCATGACAAGTTCATTCAACTGGCAGCAGGACTTGGGTCTGTTTCTGAATGTGATAAATGGATGTATCATTCTACATTGTGAGGACACGGCCATACTCAGATATAGCTTTGCGGTCATCATGAATACCAGTATACACTTTAAACACATCTTCTCTCAAAATGGGTAAGTATTTGAGACATGTACTACTGTATTTAACATAAGTTTTGGACACACAGGTTATTTAACCCTTTCCTGTTTTACAAAATTTTGGACCAGTCCAAATTCAAAGGTTTTGCAGACGAAAATTTAAATTGGATTTAATTTGAAAAATAACCATTCAGTAGGCTAGAAAATAGTGTGGAAAAAGAAGAAATTGCTTGTCAGAAGCAATTTCTTCTTTTTTCACAATGTTTTTCCAATCATAAAATCACAGGCACGTAAAAAGCAGGGATTAAACAGAAAAGGGTTAAGGAAATTAATATTTTATGGTATCTGATACAACTAAAGGCATACTCTAGAAACTTTGATAAATGCTTCCATTTTCTTCACCCAAATATTTATCCACAACTGTAAATAACTTTATAGGTCAGAGTCTTCTAACCCTGATATTTACATCTGATATGCAAAGTCAAGAATGTTGGGTCATCTAAATGTATCATAGAAATGAAGAAGAAGTATTACCCTTGCTGAATCATGAACTTGTAAATTCCCCTTCCAAATTGGAAGAGGTGAAAATAAAAAAATGCAATAAGGATCTGATTTATAAATCTAGCATCCAACAGTCAACAGATAGATGTATACTTCACTCCTGATTTGTTGTAGGTTTCTATATGTGATGCCCACCCTATTGAGGACATAAAGTAACCACCAACCTAACCCTGTGGTGTGTGAGGCTATATAGTTTACGTGAATATAATGTACACTTCTGTTCTGTTGTAGGTTTCTATATGTAATGCCCACCCTATTGAGGACATACAGTAACCATCAACCTAACCCTGTGGTGTGTGAGACCGTACAGTTTATGTGTAGATTAAACTGTAAGCTTCGGTTTTGTTGCAGGTTTCTATATATGATGCCCACCCTGTCATGTGTGAGGGTGTACAGTTTATGTGTAAATTATACTGTACTCATCTGTTCTGTTGTAGGTTTCTATATGTGATGCCCACCCTGTTAAGAACCTACAGTAACCACCAACCTAACCCTGTGGTGTGTGAAGCTGTACAGTTTGTGTGTAGACAGTTCTACATTCTCCATAGAAAACCCTTCATATTACAGGTAGGTCAGTCCATCACCAGACAAAAAATATTTTAGACTTTCCCAAATTGGAAGAGGTTGCTGATATTTTTAAAAAAATGGGGTGGGACAATCGGAAGTGAAATATTCCTATGATGAAACAAGATATTTTCGGAAAAGAAGAATTTGCTTGAACAGGAACTTATAGTTTCAGAACTGTGTGGGTATGGATTATCTTGTGACCAGACCAAGAGGTTGCAGATGACATACATCATTTTGTAAAGAATGAATATTGATGATCATACTGGGTAGTTAAACGTTTGGAATAGTGTCAAAAAAAGGGCTTTGAATGAGTGAAAATGTATCTCTATCAACCAATGATGAGGCAAATTCTTTATCATTTATAGCATATTTCAACATGGTTGGAAAAAATGTTCTTTAGATTTTTGTGAATTGTTTACGATCAAATAACTGGTTTCATTTCTGTACATTTATATGTGCCCGTATGAAATTCTAAAATTAAAATAACAGAAGCATTTGTGTTCGCTACTGCCATTTATTTTAGGATGACCGATATAAAGGTATCTGACAACAATTATAAACGACGACATCATTGTGATCGCAATCTGGACAATAGCATGTTTTTTCACTCAGGAAAAACCATCATGCTTATAATAACTAAATCAGATATATGATAATGCTTTAATTGCAAATATTGACAATCATGAAATCAATGAAACTATAGAAAACTTTAAACCTTTTTAGTGACCTGTTTATAATGATCGCGATATATAGGTTGGAATATAATGGCCACAATGGATTTTTTCTGCCTGGTTAAGCAAACATCCAGGTCAGATTATTTCTAGAGAAGTTCTGATGCCGGGATAGGAGTAAGACTGCAATGCAAAATACGATAATACATAAGCAACCAATATAAAACATTAGGAGGGTACGCAGGTGTATGCACACTAAAAGTAAGGACAAAAACACCCTGCCTCCTAATAGCAACCATGCAACGAAATATGCAACCTTTACATTTAAACTTGCAAGCACTTCCTAGAGATGGTTAAACCCTCTATCTAGGAAGGCAAGCTTTATAACCAAACATCAATGGTGATAATTTAACTGTTCCATACTTCCTAGAGATGGTTTTTTGTTCCCTCAATCTAAGAAGATAAATAAGAAAAAGAATAATTTCAACTCCTTCCGGCAAATCAAAAACTTCCCTAGAATTTCCGCTGCATCCAAAGTGACGAGTCCTCAGTGTTTAATTGTGTTCACAACTGACATTAAGAATATCATCTCGAGTCTATGAATTTCGTTTAATATTTCAGTTGTTATATATTTGATGACTGCATCTTAACTTCCTGAGAGGCCTGTTATTGGTTCCCTTGATCACCTCTGGACTCTCTTAGTTCATTTGCTGTGGTTCTGAATATGGAGCTGTTTTAGACATCAATCTCTGGCTACGGCCATCCTCTGCAACAGATAAAACATGCTGGCAGTATCTTAGTTAATATCTAAGTTAATATCTATAGACGATTTTCAAGTACAATAACTAAAAGTGATTCCAAGCAATTTTTTCTTTCCAACATTTCATGATCATTTAAGTGCACTAAAATGCATCACATATCTCAATGCAAACAGATATTGGGAGTGGTGGGTGGGATGCTCAAAACATGTAGTGTTCAGTTCCAGTTCTCCTTAAAGACTGATGCTGATCAATGCCATGTGCTTGAAGGTTAAAACACTAGAACCAATCAAATTCCATCTATAATTATTGACTAATGATTATAGAGAATTTAAAAGAGCCTTTTAGTTGTGTCTATCCGATGCTTGCTGACCAATGAAAAGGCAGCCCCTTTAAAGGCTGATCCAATCAGAATCTTCCATGTACATTTGATGATGTCATGAAGCTGGCAGCAGTTGATTCTAAAAATAGCCTGATCTGGTAAAACCCACCTAATCTCAAGTTAAAGGTCACCAAAATAAACGGGAATACTGTTTAATCAGTATTCTGATTTATTTTAGGATGACCGATATAAAGGTATCTGACAACAATTATAAACGACGACATCATTGTGATCGCAATCTGGACAATAGCATGTTTTTTCACTCAGGAAAAACCATCATGCTTATAATAACTAAATCAGATATATGATAATGCTTTAATTGCAAATATTGACAATCATGAAATCAATGAAACTATAGAAAACTTTAAACCTTTTTAGTGACCTGTTTATAATGATCGCGATATATAGGTTGGAATATAATGGCCACAATGGATTTTTTCTGCCTGGTTAAGCAAACATCCAGGTCAGATTATTTCTAGAGAAGTTCTGATGCCGGGATAGGAGTAAGACTGCAATGCAAAATACGATAATACATAAGCAACCAATATAAAACATTAGGAGGGTACGCAGGTGTATGCACACTAAAAGTAAGGACAAAAACACCCTGCCTCCTAATAGCAACCATGCAACGAAATATGCAACCTTTACATTTAAACTTGCAAGCACTTCCTAGAGATGGTTAAACCCTCTATCTAGGAAGGCAAGCTTTATAACCAAACATCAATGGTGATAATTTAACTGTTCCATACTTCCTAGAGATGGTTTTTTGTTCCCTCAATCTAAGAAGATAAATAAGAAAAAGAATAATTTCAACTCCTTCCGGCAAATCAAAAACTTCCCTAGAATTTCCGCCACAGAAAAAATGAATTATTTCATTTCTTTCCCCCAAATTCTAGGAGACAAAATCATGGAATGCATTTTTTAATGTTTGTAAATAAACCATGTTTCCATAATCTGACAAATGAACACCATCAGAATGAAATAGATCCTCCATATGCCATTGTATATTTGGGCTTATCGTAAAACCAGACTTAAAAGCTTTAACCTGTTCTCTAGCTGCCCTATTTATTCGTTTTCGCTTTAAGTTTAAGACTTTTGGTTGGTCACTTCGATTATTTCTCCAGACTAGTCTTGGTAGAATGTCTATCCAAACAATTGCAGTGTTTATGAATACTGAATTAAGGTAACTTAGGTCGGTTTTAATTGTATAAATTAACAATTTTTGATCAAATGAATCAATATCATTTCCACCTAAATGTAATAGAATTACTCTTGGATGGCCTCTAGACAGCATTAAGTATTGGGTTGTTGTAAGAAGCTGGCTCCAACGCATCCCAGACTGTCCCAGCCAGTGGATATGATATTCCAACTGCCCCAGGTTCTCCTGTTTGTTTTCTTTAGCATATTTGGCTGCCCTCTTAACAATGGAATCGCCAACAATCCAAATTTCTGGAAAAAGGAACCATTTTCATTTATCTTATGTATTTAGTATATGCATCTGAATTCCATCTACCCATAACTTTAATTGTTTCTGCTGACACACCCCTTTCAGCCAATTCAGTTGCCCTACCAATTCTAAAAGAATGTGTCTTGAATGTTGTACTTGGCAACCCCAGGTTTCTAATTGCTTTCTGAAGAATACTTGAAAACTGGTATCTGGTGAATGGTTTATGATTTTGATGACAAAATAGATAACCTTGCCCTGCAGGTCTAATCTCCATATATGCAGTCATGTTTCCAATTGCACTAATACTTTCAGCTTTAGATTCAGTTATTTTGATTTTAGTTGGTTTCCCTCTTTGGTTTGTTTTTGACTGCCTTATACAGATTGACATTACTGATTTATCATCATTAAAAGTTCTGTCGCTTAGCATCAAAGGGCGGTCTGGCTGGGACGCGTTGGTAAAAACTAACTCGCTCACTCTTAGCAACCCAAAATAAGCCAAAGTGAAAGCTGCTGTTAAAAGTTTGCTCTCATATTTACAATAACAAATGTCTGGCAGGGACTTAATTATTCCTGCTAGCAATTTTTGGGATATTGGAGCCCTATCATCAGTGCTTTTTCTCGACCTTCGACAGCCCTCCAAAAGTTTTTTAACAATGAATGTGTCAGTTGGGTCTGTCCAAGAATTTATTTTGTGATAGAAACTGATTCCCGAACAATAAGAAAATATAGTTGCTGGTGAAAGCCCCTTTTCAAAACAACAAGAGACGAACAGGACAATGTGCTGACTGTTAGTGGGCCAGTTACAGCCTAGGCTATGAACTGACCTAAATTTCTCAAAAGCTTTTAATGCGGTCTGATAAGCGGAATATGTATTTACAGACACACTATCCCTTAATAGCTGTCCAGCTCGATTTTGAATATTTTCCATAGATGGCTCGGCATTATTTCTGGATCTCTTCGAGCCTGTGGTGCGAATTTGCGGAAGGTTTCCATCTGAAATCGAGACAGACTATCGGTAATAACGTTTTGTTTCCCTTTAATATGTTCAGCTTTGACCACCATATTTGATTTCAAACATCTTAGTGTTAGCGCCCGCAATAATACCATTACATTATTACACTTCGATGTCATTGTATTTACTGCATGAACCACAGACATATTATCACAATGAAAGACTATTTTCTTGTTTCTTAATTCTGTACCCCATATATATAGTGAAACTAGTATTGGGAATAGCTCAAGGACCATTATATTATTTGTAAGACCTAATTCAAACCATTCCTTTGGCCATTTCTCACACGCCCAGCTACCTGCAAAATAGATGCCAAAACCGCAGCTAGCTGCACTATCAGTGAACAGTTCAGCTTGTGTATTTGATATCCAAAACCTATCATGAAAAACTGACACTCCATTGTACTCTCTGAAGAACAGAAGCCACATTTTCAGATCCTCTCTAACAGCTTTAGTAACTCTTAGATGATGATGAGGTTGTGTAAGACCACAGGTTACATTTATTAATCTCCTACAAAACGGTCGACCTGGTACAATAGCCCTACATGCAAACTGCAAAGAACCAATCAAAGATTGCATTACCCTAAGCGTAACTTTATCTTTTGACAGCACTTGTATAATTTTATTTTGTATTTCCTGCACTTTTTGCATTGGAATGTATACCAACATTTTTTCCGAGTCTAACTGTAAACCTAGAAAGCAGATGACTGTTTGAGGCCCTTCAGTTTTGTCATGTGCAATGGGAACTCCTAGGTGGTCCATGCAGGCTATGAAATGATTCATTATTATTTTGCAGTGATTTGTGCCCTTTTTCCCGCCAAAAAGGTAATCATCTAAGTAGTGCAGTATTTTACCCACTGGCGATCTCTTTTGAGTTGCCTGCTGTAGGAAAGTTGCGAATCTTTCAAAAATTGCACAGCTTATAGAACAACCGAACGGTAAACACTTGTCGTAATAAAACTGGTCATCAAAAGAGAAACCTAGTTGATCAAAGTCGGTTGGGGAAACTGGTAACAGCCGGAAGGCAGATTTTATATCAGATTTACCTAACAAACATCCTGTACCTAGCTCTTGCACCATGCTGACTGCCTCATCAAATTGGGTGTATCTTACATAACAAAGCTTAGGGTCAATAAAGTCATTGACCGATTCATATGGAGGATAGGAAAGATGATGTATTAACCTGAATTCGTCAGTACCTTTTTTGGGCACCAGGCCTAACGGCGATGCTCTAAATGCAGGCATTGGTGGATAAGCAAAGGGGCCTGCTATTCTGCCCTCCCTAATTTCTTTGCTTATTTTCTCACGGACAACATCTGGGTTTATTGTTGCTGATTTTAGGTTTTCCGATATCACTGGGAATTTTGGGCCAGAGTAATTAATTGAAAACCCAAACTTAAAGCCATTTAAAATGAAGGATTTTTCTGACTCTGCTGTACATTGAAGTTCCATTTCCAAGTTGTGTAACTTAATAGGAGATTGTGCAAGCTTGAACATATTTTCTGCATTGAAACCCCATGATATCAACTTATTATTTTCCTGCTTGTTTGTATCCCCTTTTATATGGTAAAAATCCCCATTTTCCAGAATTTTGGCCTCGAAAATTTCTACCGTTTGAATTATTCTCCTGCGAGTTGCCATTACTACCCTGCTTTAGGTTTGGGCATTTGGTTTTGCTATGCATAGGTGAGTTGCATGCAGCACATGCATGCCTGAATTTGCATTGTACTCCGTTACAGAATCCATAATTGAAATCATTGCATGTAAAACCCCTAACTGCAAGGGGTTTATCGGGCCTAGCTGCAGTCGCATTACTCCTATTTTGAGGAAGTGCAAGTTGATTAGTCATCAATCTGACCCAAAGCTCGCTATTTATTGACCCCCAAGGTTGTCTAGTTAGTGGGTTACTTTGACGCAGACGAAACTGCTGGTCATAATTTACCCATGATGATAGGTAGTACCTGTGTGCTGCTTCTCTGATAATTGACATATATTTTAGCATGTCCTGTGCAGACTCAGGATATTTGAACCAATATATGCTACAAAAAATTATGAAACAATCAGTCCATTCCTCAATGGATGAAATAGACAGTCTTGATTGCTTAGGCTTGGTCTCTAGACCTCCATATTCATTTACATGTATTGACCCCCCTTCGCAGTATTCATTAAGTTCAATGCTACCTTTCAGAAGTAAACACAAGTTTATATACTGATTTTTCCAAATTTTTTCCTTAATTTGCTGGGGCACATGTAAGGCTAGAGCATCCCCACCACATCTGACTTGATCAATTTCACTTTGATTTTCTTCCCCATTAGATTGATAATTAATAGGCTTAAAAATGGTATCAAAATGAATAACATCTTGATTACCTCTGCTAGTGGTCTCCTTGCCACAAAGTGTAATAGTCTCAATACCGGGACTCCCCTCTCTCTGATTTTCTTCTCCTTTCTCATCCTGTTCTAATTTTCTTTTCTTGGCTCTGGAAACTGTTTTTCCTTTTGATCTCCTTCCCGGCATTTTCAGATCCCAGTCAGTTGATGCTCAAAACATGTAGTGTTCAGTTCCAGTTCTCCTTAAAGACTGATGCTGATCAATGCCATGTGCTTGAAGGTTAAAACACTAGAACCAATCAAATTCCATCTATAATTATTGACTAATGATTATAGAGAATTTAAAAGAGCCTTTTAGTTGTGTCTATCCGATGCTTGCTGACCAATGAAAAGGCAGCCCCTTTAAAGGCTGATCCAATCAGAATCTTCCATGTACATTTGATGATGTCATGAAGCTGGCAGCAGTTGATTCTAAAAATAGCCTGATCTGGTAAAACCCACCTAATCTCAAGTTAAAGGTCACCAAAATAAACGGGAATACTGTTTAATCAGTATTCTGATTTATTTATTCACAGATGTTTGGTAGTGTTGCTGGTATTATAGATCTACAGTCAGCAACAACTGGACTTAAAGACACAACCAAGGTTAGTTATCTGACTTATGTATGTGCTTATGGGAACAAAATATTGAACAAAAACTTTTACTACAAAGCCTTATATTGTCAGTGAGTGCCCATAATGTCATAAAAAAAGTTTTTTGCACAGGACCCATTGTTTGTCCAGTTGGACATAAACTACATGTGCCAAGAATAAAGCAAATATTTTCAATGATAATTGAGCCTTTGCGTGACATTTCCAACAATTTTATGTGTGCGTGATGGAAAGCATGGGCACTCACACAGTGCATTAAAATTAATGTTGGGTTGTGAATAGCAATTTTAGGTCTGTATCCATCTATTGTGCACATAGTTAAGACTCTGATCAGACTGTGTGGCCACACAGACTGATCAGAGTCTCAATGTTGAGCACATGTGTAATTGGTGGTACAGGCTCAATTAAGATATGTTCAGATATGTTGTCCAGAGACTCTGTTACAGGTTTCAGGTTTATTTTAGTCCAGATTGCTCTGGAATCTGCTAAAGAATTAAATCAACTAAATTATGTAGAAGAGTGTCCTTTTTGTAAGAGGCTTGTTTTATTTCTGAAGACTTTTGTTGATCACTGGGTATGATGTTGTAGGTCCAACCTGACTGCCTGTTTAAGTTGCTGTTGTCCTTAGACCAAGATAGCCCAGATACCATGAGTATACTAGAAATGGTAGATGCAGAAAAACCATTTACAGCACTGGTGTGTATATTTTGAGAATATATCTCTAGTGACCCTATGCATTTTTAGTTATTTAAGGTAGTTGACCCAAAATAGTTCTGCAACATTATGGAACTCATGATCTTTCACAAATTTGACCAAGGTTTCCTAATGAAAAAATGATTAGGAAACCTTGGTTAACACTGTTTAAGTTCATGGCTTGCGAAACATTGCAAAACTATTACGGGTCCACTACCTTAAAAACATACAAAGTGAAAAGACTTTTAGTAATTCCTGTATGATGTGAATCTTATTGCTGCATTAAAACTTAAGGATATTTGTTTCAGTTGTTTGTTGCTTTGTGAATACCAAACTTTGAAGCTATGATATTGAGTTCAATCATTATAGGTGCTTTGCTTTGCTGTTTAATCCCTGCTTTTTACGTGCCAGTGATTTTATGATTGAGAAAACATTGTGAAAAAAAGAATTAATTGCTTCTGACAAGCAATCTCTTCTTTTTCCATACTATTTTCTACCCTACAGAATGGTTATTTTTCAAATTAAATCCACTTTAAATTTTTGTCTGCAAAACTTTTGAATGTGGACAGGTCCAAAATTTTGTAAAACAGGAAAGTGTTAAAACTTACTGGTGTGTGTGATAAAGGACACTTACTCTTGTCTCTTCTCAGTAGACAGTATTGAACTAAGTACCGTGTTTCTTTTTAATAATAAACCAGATGATTTCATATATGTACATGCAATACTATGGATAATACATTAGTGCTCTCAAAATTTTTCAGGATTTTTGTTACGAGAATGAACCTGACACTTTCAACATACAGGACATTGTAAATCTCTGTGTGACAGTAGTTATGTATGCTCCAGATTCATTCAGAAGCAGTCAAATGCTGGTAAGACATATATTTTGATTCAATATGAATAATAAAATCTTAGAAAGACATCTCCTCCTGAACCACTGGGCCAATTTCAATGAAACTTTAGTAGAATGTTCCTTGGGTGACCCTTTTCAAATATTGATTGCAAAATTTTGATTGACCCATTAATATGGTAGTGGCAGGGTGGGGCTTATTTTGAGCCCAAAATCTGTGAAAGGCATCTCCTGAACCACTGGGCCGATTTCAATGAAACTTTACAAGAATGTTCCTTGAGTGACCCTTTTCAAAAATTGTTTGCAAAATTTAGATTGTCCCATAAGTATGGGCATGGCAATGTGGGGTTTATTTTGAGTCACCTCAGTAAAGAATGGCTGGGCAGGGTCTATTTTCACTTTTAATACTTGGAATGACATCTCCTCTTCAACAATTAGGCAAATGTGAATGAAACTTTGTCAGAAAGTTACTTCCATGGGTTCCACTGGACAAATAAAATCCAGGTGAGCGGTTTAGGGCCATTCTGGCCCTCTTGTTTCAAAATAAAGGAAAACCAGGTAGCAGAGACATGACATTGTGTGCAGGCTGATTTTTAACCTCCGCCGATGAAATCATCGGGGGGGATATTGTTTTTGCCATGTCCGTCCGTCCGACATTCGTTTCCGCGCTATTTCTTGAATACTATAGACTGGATTTCAATGAAACCTGGCACAAAGCTTCTCTAAAATGAGGACATGCGCATATCGTTAGGATTACCCGGTTTGACCGCTGAATTTAGAGTTACTGCCCCTGACTGTTTAAGCCATATACATACAGAGTGATATTCATTTCCTCGCTATTTCTTGAAAACTATAGACCGGATTTCAATGAAACTTGGCACACAGCTTCACTATAATGAGGACATGTGCATATCGTCAGGGTTACCTTGTTCGACCATTGAATTATGAGTAACTGCCCCTGAATGTTTAAGCCATATACATACAGAGTGATATTCGTTTCCTCTCTATTTCTTGAAAACTGTAGACTGGATTTCAATGAAACTTGGCACACAGCTTCACTACAATGAGGACATGCGCATATCGTCGGGGTTACCCGGTTCGACCTTTGAATTAAGAGTTACTGCCCCTGACTGTTTAAGCCATATACATACATAGTGATATTCATTTCCGCGCTATTTCTTGAAAACTGTAGACCGGATTTCAATGAAACTTGGCCCACAGCTTCACTAGAAAGAGGACATGGGCATATCTGCACACAGCTTCACTACAAAGAGGACATACGCATATCGTCAGGGTTACCCTGTTCGATCGCAGAATTTAGAGTTACTGCCCCTGACTGTTTAAGCCATATACATACAAAGTGATATTCGTTTCTGTGCTTTTTCTTGAAAACTATAGGTTGATGTAGATAAAAGATAACCTGTACCTAAGTTTGATATTAACTCCATTGACAATGAAAATATGTTTGGCTGGGGATATCAATTCAACGAATTTTGCTTTTTGTTTATTCTTCTTGCAGAAGTGGAAATATTCTGGGTTCAGCTTGACAAGGGTTAAAATAGCATCACAATGCTGATGCCAATGGTACTCTGAATAACTGCATGTGCCACTGAGAAAAAAGATAAAAAGACTCGCCAAGGATTAAGCTACTGGGAGTCAAACTAAGTGATTTTTGATGGAGAAGCTGAATATCTGTCGTTTCCATTGACACAAGCCTATTCATTACAAAATTCTCAGATTTGATTGATGAAAGCTGCTATTGATTAACATTTACCCATACTTAGGTCTTCAACAACAAGGTTTCTATCAAGGTCAAACTAATGATGATTGGGTCTGTGTGAGACTTACAAACATTTCATGTATACCTGATAGACAGACATTGAACAGCCTGGCCTTCACTCTACTAAGTGTTTAGTGAAGACTCTGACCAGACTATGCAGATGCACTGTCTGGTCAGAGTCTTAACAATGAGCACATGTGCATTGCTCTGTTATTCACTTGCACTTCTTGTTTCAGAGTATTCTAGAGGTCATATTACCCAGATATCTACAATATTTGAAAGCCGAGACTGATAAGAAAGACAACAGGACTGCAGCTAGGACAGAAATAACCACCCTTGGTAGTCTCAGTGTGTCTGTGAAAGCTTTGGTTACTTCATGTGAATTCTTTACTAGGTAGGTGTAACTGTCTATAGGTACAATCATATATATACCCTAGAGACTCATATGAGGAAAAAAACTTTGAAAATAAAGCTGTTAACCAATTTTAACTAGAATGTTGTATTTGTCAAAATCAGATATGACCTAAGATAATGTTCAATTTCTTTGAAACCATAACTTCTTAAATTTTGGATTGATTTCAAAACAGTTTTGAACAATTTCTATCTGTTACCAGTATATGTTATGTATGATTTAAAAAAAAATCTTTGAACAACATCTCCTCCTTAACCACTGGCCTGATTTCAATGAAACTTTACCAGAATGTACCCTAGGTGAACCATTGCAAAAATTGTTTGCAAATTTTGATTGGCTCATAAATATTAGCTGGGCTTATTTTGAGCCCAAAATCTTTGAACTACACCTGCTCCTCAACCTCTGGGCCGATTTCAATGAAACTTTACCAGCATGTTCCAATGGTGACCCTTTTCAAAAACATATTCCAGAAATTTTGATTGGCCTATAAATATTGGCATGGAAGGGTGTGGTTTATTTTGAGCCTAAAATCTTTGAATGACATTTGCTCCTGAGCCACCTGGCCAATTTCAATGAAGCTTTACCAGCATGTTCTTTGGGTGACCCTTTTCAAAAATTGTTTGCAAAATTTTGATAGGTCCATAAATATGGGCATGTCAGGGCGGGCTCATTTCGAGCCCAAAATCTTTGACATCTCCTCCTGAACTACCCGACTGATTTTAATGAAGATTTTTCAGAAATGTTCCATGGGTGACCCTTTTCAAAAAAATTCTCGAAATGATGATTTGCCAATACATATGGGCATGGCAGAACAGGGCTTATTTTAAGCCTGACATCTTCTCCTGAACCACTTTCAATGAAACTATACCAGAATGTTCTTTGGATGACTCTTTTCAAAAATTGTTTCGATAAATTTTGATTGGCACATAAATATGAGCATGGTAGCGTGGGCTTATTTTGAGCTTCCTCAGTAATAAATGGGTGGGCAGAATTATTTCATGACTTTGAATTCTTGGAATAACATCTCCTTTTCAACTTTGCCAGAATGTTATTTTCATTGTGAGCTGGAACCTGTCTCAATTTGGACCTGTCTAAATTTTGAAAAATCAGTGAAGGGTTAATGACATGGATATTATTTTACAGAATCATGAGTGTACCAATCAAACAATTGGAATCTGATAAAACCAGTGGCAAGGATAAAAACAGAGGATCTCCAGTTGAAACCAGCGTGTTTTATGATGAGAAAGAAGATTCAAATGCAGGGTAATATGACATTTTACTTTGATTCGCATAGAAATAGCATTCAAAAATTGGGTTGATCCAAAAGATTTCAGATGACAATTTAGTCTTTTAGATGGGAAAAAATCAACCCAATAAAAAGAATGAAATTATATAACACAAGAAAAATTATTCATTGTTTTCTTTTACTTGTATTACAGAAATACTTGTCACAAATAAACAATGACTGCAAATTCAGTCAGTTTTATTTGACACTTTCCACTAATGATTCATAATCTACAGAATGTTTAAGGGGAATTCTTAATTACTTTTCTTCACTTAGACAACAGTGTGATTTGACAGATTGAATATTAATTATGTGCCTTTAACTCTACATACTTTGACAGTAGTTTTGTGCTAAGCTCGCAATATAGAATAGTTTTCTCTTTTCCACAGACGTCACATGGAAGAAGGTCGAGGAAGAAAGAGTCAGTATTATGACCATGAAGATGAGTACCTACAAATGAGGAATGAGTTTCGTCGACCCAGAGATAGTCTCCTTAATATTGTAGCCGAGTTTTTCTCATCTGGACACACTCGTATGAAGGAGTTGAGGAAAATGTTGGCAGACCCGTCCTACAGGCCACCTGAGTTGTTGGATCATAAAACTCACAATGTATGCTAATTGAATTAAAAATTGAGACTAGAAGGGGGCCACATCATTAAAAGAAATCTTGATTTCTCATCAAAACTCTATGTTGTGGGTTCTTATTCGAATTATTTCTAACAAATCATTACTTCAAAACACAGCCTCTCTAAAGTGACTATCATTCTCACTAACTCAATTAGATAAATATAAGAATGATACACCAGAGAATTTAAGAAACTAATCATCTTGCCCTATGTTACTTAAGGGTATGACTTGCCTCCTTTAACCATTCTCATGCTGTATAAGCACCTTGGCATAATTATCGTAAAATTAAAGTGATAAGAGCAGTGAAGGCACAATATTTGAGCCAATATTTAATTTGAAAAAATGATTTTAGATGATAAGATAATGATATTAGATGATGTGCAAACTGATCTTTGTATATACCTCCTGCCAAGGCAGGAATATTCCAGGCTAAGGCAGGAATATTCCAGGCTCAGCATGAAAAGGGTTAAAACTAAAAGTTATAGATAGTAAACCAAAAGATGAACAAAAGTGATACAGTGCGTCATAATTTAGCTGCATAATTTAGTGTAAAGAAAATAGATCAATTTTTCCTAGTTCTGTGCAGGATTAATAACTTTATAAGATTGATGATAGAAGGTAGATAATCTCCTTTATTTCAGAGACTGGCAGAGATAGCACACACATTACTGAAGCTAGCCCCATATGATCCTGAGACTATGGCCTGTGCTGGTCTACAGAGGTAATTCTTGATTCTCATTTTGATGGTTCAGCAAAAAACAGTTATAGCTACCTATATGTTTAGAGGTAGTTACAACTGTTTTTCCCTGAGCCATAGATTTATGAAACTTAGGATTTAATAAAAATGGCTTGGCAATATTTCTATGTCTTCATATTGTTATGACAGGTTGGTTGTAATGCTATTAATTCCTTAAGGCAGTTTAAAAAATGACAGACAATTGCTTTCAATTAAACAATCATGTGAAAAATCCAAGTTACATTCAACAGGGGAATTGATAGATTCAAATTTCTTGGCAAGCAACAGTGCATCATTTGAATAAGTGGCTATAAATTGTAGAATTAAGTTGATATGTAAACTTAAATTGTCAATAGACTTTTGAGATGTTGTCAACTTGCCATTGACATATGATGAAAGTGAAAAGGTTAGAAATAGATCAATATAACATCTTCAATCGGAAGAAATTTAGCAAAAATCTGTCAGATGATGAGCTGTAGCCCATCCAAAAGCTGGCAATTAGTTGCTGGTGCTAAACTGACTTCGATGAAATAAAAAAAAGGTTGCCAACTACTTATAGATTTTAACTTGGATGTTAAAGTCTTTTAGGTTCATCAATAAATTGCCTTTATATGAAAAAAAAAATGCTTTGATATTGGCTTATGCTCAGAATATTTACCAATGTGTTGTTAATTAGCCAATTATTTTATCACAGATTCCGATAAAATTAACATTAATGTAACATTAGCTTACTGTATGATGATGTATTGTAGGTATATGACAGAAATCCTTCCCATCACAGATTGGTCGCAGGAAGCAGTCAGACCAGCCCTCAATCTGATACTGCGTAGATTAGACAGACTGTTTGATAAAATATCAAAGAAGAATTATCTCAAGGTTAGTATGTGAATGATTGACATTATGGAATTGTAAATGTTACAAAATAAAATTTCTAACAATGGGGTTTTCTTTATGTTCCTCAAGAACAAACTAAGAAAAAAAAATTTTGAAATAAAGACCTATGAGCCTGTGCATGAGATTTCCTACAATTTCAAAATGTGCAGAGCAAAGACTCTGGCCAGTCTTTGCATCTGCACAGTCTGATCAGAGTCTTCACTATATGTTTGGTAGATTGATAAGGTCTCAAAGTATCTGTAGACCATCACAGGCTCATATATAATGCTAGAATAATTCTTCATTCCTTTAAGATGCTTTATGTAATTATTGCACTGATAGAAATAAAGATATATATTATATGACCTAATTCTTCATTTCTTTACGATACTTTATGCAATTATTGCACTGATAGAAATAAAGACAGATATTATGATGACCAAATTCTTCATTCCTTTACGATGATTTTAGCTCCACTGGCCGAAGGCCAGCGAGCTATTGTCATGGCGATGTGTCCGTCGTGCGTGCGTCCGTCCATGCGTTCGTGCGTAAACTTTTTCTTTAAACATCTCCTCCAAAACCAATGGGCGGATTTTGATGAAACTTGGTATAAATGTTCCTTGGGTGACCCTCTTCTAAAATTATTAAAGAAATTTTGATTGACCCCCAAATATGGGCGTGGCAGGGCGTGGCATTTTTTCACTTTGAAATCTTTAAAAATCTTCTCCTCCCAAACCGTTGGGCCAATTTCAATGAAACTTGGCATGGATGTTCCTTGGGTGACCCTTTACCTAAATTGTTCAAGAAATTTTGATTGACCCCCAAATATGGGTGTGGCAGGGCGGGGCTTATTTTGAGCCCAAAATCTTTGAATGACATCTTCGCCTGAACCACTGGGCCGATTTCAACCGAACTTTACCAAAATGTTCCTGGGATGACCCTTTACCTAAATTGTTCAAGAAATTTTGATTGACCCCCAAATATGGGCGTGGCAGGGCGGGGCTTGTTTTGAGCCCGAAATCTTTGAATGACATCTCCTCCTGAACCACTGGACCGATTTCAACCAAACTTTACCAAAATGTTCCTGGGGTAACCCTTTTTAGAAATTGATCCTGAAATTTTGATTAGCCCCCAAATATGGGCGTGGTAGGGCGGGGCTTATTTTGAGCCTGAAATCTTTGAATGACATCTCCTCCTGAAGGTTGGGCTGATTTCAACCAAACTTTACCAAAATGTTCCTGGGCTAACCCTTTTCAAAAATTGTTCCTGAAATTTTGATAGGCCCCCAAATATAGGGGTGGCAGGGCGGGGCTTATCTGAGCCCAAAATCTTTGAATGACATTTCCTCCTGAACCATTGAGCCGATTTCAATGAAACTTTACCAGAATATTCCTTGGGAGACCCTTTCCAAAGGTGCTCTCAAAATTTTTATTGGCCCATAAATATGGGTGTGGCAGGGTGGGGCTTATTTTGAGCCCGAATTCTTTGAAGGACATCTCCTCCTGAATCACTGGGCTGATTTCAATGAAATTTTACCAGAATGTTCCTTCTGTGACCCTTTTCAAAAATTGTATGCGAAATATTAATTAGCCCTTAAATATTGGCATGTCAGGGTGTGGCTTATTTTGAGCCCGAAATCTTTGAACTACATCTCCTGATGATGGTTGGGCCAATTTCAATGAAACTTGAGAATTTTGGTGCAATGTGAGCCATACCCAGTTAATTAATATAAAATAGGTCTTAAGAGATTTCAAAGTGTTGTTTTCATTCAAAGAAAGATTCATTTAATGCAAGTCTAATGATGTTAAAGCCAGTGGAGCGATACAGGCCCTCTTGGGCCTCTTGTTGCAATTATTGCATTGATAAAAATAAATATATATATTATGATGACCAAATTCTTCATTCCTTTATGATGATTTTTGCAATTATTGCACATGAATTACAAACTGCTGCTTGGAGATAATTGTCCATGCTATTATTATAATAGTTTTAAAAATGTGACCCATCTCTCTAAAAAGGACCATCTGGAAACTCAGTGAATTATTTAAAAAAGTAAATTGAATATTTGAAAAGAGATTTGTTCAAATAGAGGGTTGCATTTCAAAATTTTCCTTTCTTACATGAAGGTAGAATGATCATTGTAAATTCAGAAAAATCTGTCAAATGTCAAAATTTCAATCCTAGTAAATCTGTGCAGCTCATGCAGCCTTACTAGGATATATATTTTATGCACCACCTGGATGTTTGTCTTAATTTTTTAGGTCTCAGAACAGTGTGACATTGTTAAATTCAATAATTATTTTTCAAACCTTTTGAAATTTAGTCATTATTCATGAGAATAAGTGAATTTGACTTATCATTGATCTTTGTGAAAGGAAAATGCTAAAGCCAGAGCTACAGCAGGGTGTAAGACTAACTCCTGCTAGTGAGGAGTCCAGTGGACTCCGAATTTATGAAATTAATGAGTCCAAGCAAAAATTAAGAAGTTAGTTGAAATTTTGTGGAAAAGAAGAAATTGCTTGTGGCAATTCATTTCTTCTTTTCCGCAATATTACCTCCAAAATTAAGAAACCTTTCTCTGGATGGAAGACTGGATATTCTCATTTATGATAAAGGAGTCCATGATACCCCTAAATTGCAAAATGAGGGAGTACAGCCTTTGAAATTAGGAGTCTCAGATTCCTTGACTTTTGTAAGTGTCAAACCCTGTACAGATAGAGGGGGTATTTTGGATTTCAAATCAGATTATTTCAACTATACTTGTGCAAATCCTATGTTGTGGGTACTTATTGGAATCATCTCGTCGAGATGGTCCAAATGAGTACCCATAATATAGGATTTCAATGAGAAATAAAGATTTTAGACTGGCAATATCTGCAATACCCCCTCCTATCTGTATCTCTGAAGGTCTAATAAATTGTGCAGACTTAGTTGTTAGATTAGTATCTTTACTTTTATTTGTTGAAAGGAAAGATTTTGAAGTTGGTTGTGATAATAAAAAGTTATGTTTTATTTCCAGAGGAAATGTGACTGGGAAGCAGCTGCCAATCTCTTGAAAGGTAAATAAAGTATGATCTTGTTTACTCTCATGTCAGCAAAAAATGGGCATTTTCATTTCTATAGACTTAATCTATCAAAACTAAATAAGTGTCATCATAATTACAATTAATCATTTTGTTAGATTGGAATTTTATGTATTTGTTTATACCTTACTCTTGATCCAGATCATTTTGTATTTGGAAGTTGAGGCATTTCTTCAAATACTCTATCTTTGAGAGTGTATGTGCAGATAAAAAAAGAAAGCCTACTACCTAAATGATGTTGCATTTACACTGGATTTGCATTATATTATGTCACCACAGAAATATTTTATATGAACATACAACATTTACTTTTTCAGGAGTGTATTCAACACTAAAGAAATTCCAGTACATAGCCCATCTACCCCATTTGAAGGTAAATGATTTGTTAAATATCCACATATTTACTGACTTCAGCATGAATCTGATTCACAACTCTAGAAAAAAAGTGTGCCCTCAATAATATCATTGTATTGATCAAGTCCTACATTACTTTTAATGGGATTGTTACTTGTGTTGAAATTTGTTGTAGATAAAAGCTGTAAATGTCAAGAATATGATAACAATATCTAATATGTCATTAGTCTTAAGTCTAAATTTATCATTGTTTCTGTGTAAGATTTTTTTGCCTTTTGTTGAGTGAGCATCACAAGCTGTATTTTTATGAGCTGTATAGCTGCAAGTGAAGGAAAGCTTTATTTGCCCTTGGCACTCTCAGACATTGATAAATAAGTTGATTAGCCTTGTCCTTGTGTTATCAAGTTTTACACAGACCATAATGGAGAGTCACACATCGATGGGTGTTTTTAGAAGTGGGCATAGCAGTAATATGGTATCATGGGCTTAGAACAACACAATCATTAGAACCTATAAATATATAGGCACTGACATCTTTGTTGTGCTAACCCCTCATAATGTTTATCTCTATTTTCATTCTCAGACTTTGATGAATATGTTGATAACAATTGTGTTATCAAGTGGACTCAGACCATCACGGAGAGAATTGATGGGAGTGTTTAGAAGTGAACATTGAAGCCATGTACAATTGTATCAAGGGCTAAGCTCAACACAGTCAAAATTGCCTATAGTTATATAGACACTTAAAACAGTGTTGTGCTAACCTCAGTTTGTTTATCTCTATTTCCATTCCATTTTCAGACATTGATAAATAAGTTGATAACCATTGTGTTATCAAGTTTTACACAGACCATCATGGACACCCTACCAGGGATTGGAGTGTTTAGAAGTGAACATAGCAGTACAATTATATCAAGGCCTTACCTCAATACCATCGTTAGAAGTTGTAATTATTTAGACACCTACAACAATTTTTGCTTACCGCTCACCTATGTTTATCTCTATTTTCATTCCCTTTTCAGACATTGATAAATAAGTTGATAACCATTGTCTTATCAAGTGGTACACAGACCATAATGGAGAGTCTACCAGGGATGGGAGTGTTTAGAAGTGAACATGGCAGTACAATCATACCACCAGCATTCTGTTCAGAGGTTGTCAAACTGGTGGCCATGCAGATGCAAGCTCTCGGGGTAAGTCTCTCTTCAGTTTGACATTGTGGACCCGTAATAGTTCCACAAAGTTTCGGAAGTCATGAACTTCAACAGTGTTAATCAAGGTTTCCTAATGATTTCATTAGGAAAAAATCATAGGGTAACCTATGTAAACATTACGAAAGATCATGTATTCCAATATGTTGTGGAACTATTACTTGTCCACTACCCTAACAACAGAGCATAATATGGGTAATCCATTTCATCAATTGTTTTCATTTCTCCATTGCAATATTTTTACATGCAGACACAAGAAAAATTATATTATTTGAAAAGAGTTATAGATTGATACAGTTGAGAAATAGCAATGTTCAAGTGTAATTGTCCATTTCAACGTAGTTCCATGGAAGAAAAGTATGCTATTTATCAAACCTTCCACCTTTCAAAGAAGAGGAGGGTTAAATCATGCCAATATGTTGGTCTGCCCCTGCGTCAGTGCTCTTGTTTGTCCATCACTACTAACCTTTTGCAACTTAATATCTAATACCTTTAGACCTTGAGTCATGAAACTTTTTTATTTTGTTGCCAATAGTGCAAGGAATTGCTCTATTTGTTTTGGCCGACATCAAAGGTCGAGGTCACAATTTGATGTATCTATAAGATGTCTAGCTTTTGAAAGTGTTTTGATGTGCTCTCATTGATAACTTATGATATGATGCATTCCTCATGGTTGATTATATATAAACAGACTTCCGGCTGAGTGAGTGATTTCATTTGGTACGGAAATCTTTTGTTTGAACTTAGTCATTGTTTTGCATTTCTATTTCATAGGTACTAAATGGAATCATCTCAATGAAATAAATATATTGGAACAAAAAATGAGGGATTTAGAATGTCATCATTTTGTTCCACTTTTTATACATGGAGCTTTTCATGAAAAATAGATATCAATTCTTTTATTTACATATGTATGTATAATTTTCTTGGATATATCCCATTTTGCTCCACTTTTTATACACGGAGCTTTTCATGAATTAATAGATATCAATTCTTTTATTTACATATGTATGTATAATTTTCTTGGATATATCCCAACCCAGTTTTGAAGACAATATCTATGTTTTGCTGCATTTTTGTGTTTTTTTATTATGCAAATGTTTTAAATGATTATTTTTGTGTATCTAAAATAAAAGCTAAGTGTTGTTAAGGTATGTATATAATGTATTGTTTTATTGAGTTGTTTTGTATCGTTTAGTGAGAGCAAGTCTTATGTTAACTTTTTTTAATGGGAAGTAATGCTGAATAATTCTTAATTGTGTGTAAATCAATGATATTCCAGAATCCTCAATTTCTATTGTAACCATTCCATGGCGAATTGCTAGATTTGCCAAACAGTCTTCCTATCTAATAGTTTATAGTACTGTCAATTCAGATTTGTTTGAATGGTCTTTAGGGCAAGTCTTTGATTTAAGATAAAGCTGAATTGGAAATTGAAAAACAAAAAGATTCGGTGTATTGATTTTGGATGAAAAAATAATGATGATTTTAGAAACAGAAATATTTCTTCAATTGCATCATGATGGTATAGACCTTCTTTTCTTTTCTTACTTATTTGATGTCAATATGTTTGTGTGTTTATCTGTGTATGTATGTGTTTGTTACAGTCAGTGTCTATTGGTCTTTGTAAATCTTCAATTTAGAAGTGATCTGAACAAAATAATGGGTTTGATAAAGAATACTTTCAAATCATTTTATTTCTGTTGTATTTTTAGCTCAGCTGTTTTCGGAGAAAACCCGAGGTATTGCTATAGCCTCCGTGTCGTCGTTGTCGTCGTCGTCATTGTCATCGTCGTGCGAAAACTTTGACATTTTGTTATATCTCTGGTTCTACAGAAGGCATTCACTTGAAACTTGGCACACATGTTCACCATCAAAAGAGCAACCTATACTATCAAGGGGGATAACTCTAGATGCACTTTGTGCAAATTATGCCCCTTTTTCGACTTAGAATTTTTTCCCACCATCCAGCTTTCGACAGCCGAGCGTAGGCACCCGTAGGCGGTGCTCTTGTTATGTCCTTGTATTGCTATGCAGTGAAGACATTATTTTTGTTTAACTGATATCTGTCTGTCTGTCCAAAACTTATCTTCAGTTTATACAACACAAGTTCATTATACCCCCCAAAACTTTATTTGGGGGGTATGAAGGAGTCAGATTGTCGGTTGGTCTGTCCATCTGTACCTTTTTTTGTCTGGAAGTTTTCTCATCAACTAATGGACTGATTTCATGGAATCTTTACAGATGTGATCAGTATCAGGCAGAGATGTGCAAGTGATATTTCATTTTTGACAGAGTTTTGGCCTTTTTGCGGAAAGTGGCTTTTCATTATTGACATTATTGTAGTGGGGTATTAATCTGCTCTGCGACAGTCTAATTTACCAAGGCTTTACTCTTAAAATCTGCTGTAACAGGAAAATTAGTGTTTCAAAAATCATCTTTCTTATGTTCAGGATGAAAAAAAAACCACTTGCTAACATTTAGAAATTGTACTGGGATAACATTTCTCAAATATTTTGCAAATCAATGGCTCAGCGCAAAACCCTTGTAACTGCCTATATGTTTATAGGCAGTTACAACCGTTTTGCCAAGCCATTGAAATGTTGTTGAATTCTGAACGCAGAGTTGGTTCTATCTGAGTAATGATTCCAGAGGACTAGTGAATTTCACCTTTATTCTTTATAGGTGTATAACTTTGTTTAATTTAATTTTTCTATGAATATTCTGTTCAGTACACAGGTTATTATGCTTGGATCCAACCAGAGATGCTGAATCAACAGCAAGGGCCAGTAAGATTGCATCCACACACTGTTTTATATGCTGTGTACTATCTCCAGTGTACTAATACACATTTAACCAAACCTATCACACATATAATCTCCAATTAAAACCGCATCCACACACCTTTTCATATGATGTGTTTTCCTTCCAGTGTACTAATACACAGTCAACCGAAACCTCTCACATATATAACCTGTACTTAGATTGAATCCATACACAATATTTCTTTGATGCTTTTTTTTTTTCAGACAGAGTCTCTGATGCCATGAGACCAAAGTGTTTTTAAATTTCTAAGAATTGTTCTGGTTTCGCTCTAGTTATATAAGAATCTTTCTATTAAAAAGTTGAAGGTCATAGTCTAAGGTCAAATTCAGACGTGAAGTATTTGACCTTGATATATATCATGCACTTGTTCAGTATTAGTCCTACTTGTACTAAAACAAAACTCAACAAACTTAAATTCATATGCTGAAAGTTCAAGGTCACAATTTAAGGTCAAATTTTTATACTGTTGTCCAATTCAAATATGCACCAGACCTTTCACAAATACCAACTCTTTTTTATCCATAAGCTTCATTCCAAATTTATGAGTAAACCACTTACCTTGCATGTTAAATAGCTGTAAACTGTGCAGTCAATCAGTAATTGGGCATCCTTTTAGAAAAATTATGGAATAGCAACTGCTGTACGGTTCTGAAGAATAATGTGTTACTCTAAAACCTCAGAACTTTTTAGTTGCCAATAAGCTGGCTTATAAGTCCAAGGGTATAAAGTCTGGTATAGAAAGTCTGTGAACGAAATGTAAAATGTTGCATATATTATTAATATTGTTCATGATAGACTAATTTGATAGTTACCAATCTAATGTATCTTTTGTGAAAAGGTATTCTTATAACCTGTGTAGACATTCACTAATAAAGTATTTAGCCTATTTGTAGTATAAAATGTCATTACCCTGAATTTTTGACATGGCAGGGAGAACCCAAAGTAATAGGTTGCTGTATGTGATGTTGAGATAATTAAGCTTTCTTAATTTTTAGCTCCACTGGCTGAAAGCCACTGGGGCTATTGTCATGGTGATGTGTCTGTCGTGCGTCTGTATGTGCGTCCGTGCGTCGGGTCGTAAACTTTTTCTTTAAAAATCTTCTCAGAAACTACTGGATGAATTTCAACCAAACTTCACAGGAATGATCCTTGGGTGACCCTCTTTCAAAGTTGTTCAAGAAATTTTGATCCAATGAAAAACAAGGATTTAATGGGCGTGGCTAATTTCCAAATATGGTAAAAAGGGAATTTTCTCAGATTCTAATCAATGGATACCAATCGAATTTTACATGAATGATCCTTGGGTGACCCTGTATCAGTCTACAAAAAATCATTGTGATTGGATGGAAAATATGCATTTTATTGGCAGAGGTCATTTCTCTATATGTTATATAGTGGAAACTTTGAAAATCATTTTCTTGGAATGTAACTGATGGATATCAACCAAATTTCACTGGGATGATCCTTGAGTGACCCTTTATCTGTCTACAATAAATCATTGTGTTCAGATGGAAAATATGCATTTTATGGGCGGAGGTCATTTCTCTATATGTTATATAGTGGAAACTTGAGTATCATTTTCTCAGAATCTGATTTTTGGATATCAACCAAATTTCACTTGAATGATCCTTGAGTGACCCTTTATCAGTCTACCAAAAATTATTGTGATTGGATGGAAAATATGTATTTTATGGGCGGAGGTCATTTCTCTATATGTTATATAGTTGAAACTTTGAAAATCATTTACAACATCAGTAGAACCAAAATTTGTAAAAATCTAGTCAAAACTTTTATTGCTTTTACAAGAATTTCAAGCCTGTGGAGCGACTCAAGCCATTCATGGCTTTCTAGTTTTTATTTGGTTATCTGTAAGTTCACATATCTACCTTGAAACATGATAGCTAACAAAAGCCGTGTTACTTCATCTTGAATTTTAAGATGAAGTTGCAAGGTTTTAGTAACGTAACAACAAAATTTCAAAATTGTGTCCCAAATTAGCCATGCCCTGCCAGGTCATTAATGACGAACTTTACCTTATACCAATTGTATGCTTACTTAGAGATGAGTTAATGATAATGAATGAACTCAAAATCAGATCAGATGGGATGTGCTGCCTTTGAAAAAGATTAGATACCTTAAGAAGGAAAGATTCTGATTACCATTTGCTCAGTTCTAACCTAAACCCAAAATCTAATGAAACAATGTCACCAACTATACATGTACATTTGATATTGATCGAGCTACCATCTCCATTAAGCCACCACTTTGATTTAGCGACCTTCCTAAAAAGTTCCTCCATAATAAGCCAGATCTTTGAAAAAGGGACAATTCTTAAGCAAAAAATGTTTATCATTGAATTCTATGACGATAGAACCCCTTTAGAATCGTCTCAATGAGAGAATTCTTATGATTTCAAACATCATATGGTTGAGTAAGAATTAAGTGAAAATCTTTATATACTATCAAATAACGCATCTTATTTATCATTTGATGTTAAATTAAGCGACCATTTCCATAAGCCACCACATTTTATTGGTCCCCTTAGTGGTTGCTAAACGCAAGTTTTAATGTCATTCCCTTGGTAGGACTTATGGTGCATTAAAAACATAAATGTTTTGCTCAATGTTCTATCTGTTCTGTTCCCTTTGACTTTCAAATGAACTGGATTGGTCCATTCTAACACAAAAATATTCTTGAATGTCTTTTTGCCTTTCAGGTGGTTCTTTTTGCCAAACTAATTGCATTCTTTTTCTATCACATATTTAGACACTAAGTTTTATGGTAACATTCTTGTAATTTCAATTTTCATCTACTATCCTCTTCCATTGCATCAGTCTTAAATAATGTGATTTTGTATTTAATTTGTGTGTTATTATCATGCTAAATAAAATGCTTGGAAAAATGTATTAAACTCAGAGTTCTGAAGGCACTTGATGCACTTATTGTGAGTCAGAATTTATTTCAAAGTAAAACCTTCAGACTTAACTGGTTTAAAAAGGAAATTCAGGGAGTATAGACTAAGATCAGACAGCACATAATGTTCAGGCTGATGTTTGTCTATACCTCCTGTTAAAGCAGGAGTATGTCGGATTCAGCATGACAAGGGCTTATTTTAAGAATTTTGTAAGAAAACCATTTATTTTACACAGGAGCACTTCTCCCTAGAACAGATTTGTGGAGGGTTTGCTTTTTTCCCAACAAGTGAGAGATGTATAAACATGTTGGTCAACTTTATACTACCACTCTGTATTAGGGTGGGTTGTGGTAGGAGGGGTAAGGACTTTCATTTTCTTTAAGTGTGGTTCTAAAAAAAAACTGTGTGTGAGATTTCCAACAATTTCATATATATACATAGCAATGACTCTGGCCAGCCTGTGCATTCGCACTGTCTGACCAGAGTCATCACTTTGCCTTTAGTTGATAGATAAGGTCTCAAAGTACTTGTACACCATCAGGTAACATTACATTAACAGTAGGTTGCTGTCTACACTGCTCAATGTTTGCACCACACAATCTTTTCTAATTGTTGGAAATGTCACACACTGTCTCATATAAAACTAGATGGATTCTTCAGAAGTTAAACTTGAATTTGTCAATAAAGTTGTTCATAAGACTGTGCAGCCAGGACCAGTACAAATTTTGTACTCGGGTTCCTAAGATCTCTTTACCAACTGGTACTCAAGTTTTCAATTATTACTGACTATACATTTATTTTATCAGCTAAATACAATGGCAGTTCTAGAATGTCTGTAAAGGGGGTTTGAACATACAATTTCTGACATGTTTTTAAGACATGCATTTGTTGCAAGTCTGTGCTTCACAAATGAATAACCAGGACTCTCAAAAGAATCTGATGTAAGTCTGTAGGACCATCTTGAAATCAACTTCAGGAATTTTCTTAAATTAATCCCCATTGGTACATAGTGCTTATACAACATTTAGGTAACAGATGATTATTCATGACCCGGGTAGGAATGTTAACCTACCAAATACCCAGGTACTCAAGTGCATGTACCTGCAATGCTGCACTCCAACACGAATGTAACACAATTTTCTCAAGTGGCACATATATTCAATGTCATCAACAAAAAATTACTTTTTTTTGCTATATGCCAAAACAAATATTTCTAAAGCTGATAATTGAGGATAATTATCAATAGATCAAATTATCTTTTAGTGAGTGAACAACCCTGCTAAAAATATATAACAATTGTTTTGTACAATTATAACTTATGTTGTGAAAATTGAAGAAAGGATTTTCTAAAAGTGTGTCACTTTGCATGTGATTAAATGGCAGCATGATTGATATAATGGGGCTCATTATATCTATTGATGTGAAACAAACAAATGCAAGGTTAAGTTTTATGGTAACAGTCTATTTGTGGCATTATCAAGTGACTATCAATTAAGAAATCTCAATAATCTACTAGAAATCATTCAAGAAGATGTCTTAACTAATAAACTGAGAAATCATAAACAGGAATATTATCCATGATTTGAATTTTTTCAACCCATAGATACACCAAAACTACGACAGATGGACATAAACTATGCTCTCACAGTTGTGTTGAATGTGCTGGATCCACCCGCTAAGACGTCAAGCAGCAGTCAAAATAACAGCACCAAATCCTCGATGCATCACCTGTCTATCTCTGAACATGGACGATGCAGTAGCTTCAGTCATACACACAAGGGATCCTTTAGATACCAGGGAAATGAGCTACTTATTCAAACTGCATATCTAGGTAAGGCTCTTATATTTGGAATCATAATAATTTGAGGACTAAGTACAACTCTGTAGGCATTTTATCAGTGTTGTTCTAAATTCTTTGTGCAAAAATAATCATTCGGAATAAAATCCCATCCAAGGGCTGAAAGCTAAAATTGTTGGTCAATATATCATTTGAAGGATAAATCTCATGGGTTAAGGAAACAGATGGTCAAGATGAAACTTGAATGAAGAAAATGTGTGGAGACCAAATTACTATTTTCAAATTTATAGAATTCAAACATACGTGCATAGCAATTATTATAGTGTTGTGATGTTTTTTCATGTTGCTGCAAAGAGGTGCATATGTATAGAAAATAAAAGGAGATTTTTTTTGCATTTTCATACATTGTATATATATGAGTGAACTGATATATTTCTAAATCCTTACTGTCATCTGCCATTGTTCGAAAAACGGTGGGGTTTTTTTTATGTCTGAATATAATAATATATAATTGTCACTTTGAAAAGATCAACTTATTTTAACAAAATTGATAGCTCTAAAAAAAGATTTTTGTACAAAATGTACCCATTTTATGTGAATTCTAAAATATACTTCAAATTATATTTTAGAACTCACTTGCCTGTTTGCACTAAATGGCTGAATTTTAGTATCTCTTGCATCTGTTCTCTTGTTGATTTTAGGCCTTGAAAAACCATCATAAAGAACTTTGAAAAGAAACATTGATTCACAACTATAACTTATTACTTATATATTACCAGGGTTAAAAATCATGATGACCTGCTTTGACAAACCTCTGGCACCAGAATGGCACAGAGTGGCTAAGTGTATCATTAATAACTCTGTACATAAAAGTAAGTACAAAGCCTTTAGAGGTAGTTGACCTGTAATAGTCGAGCAACATTTCGGAAGTCATTAGCATTAACAGTGTTAACCGAGGTTTCCTAATTAGTTCATTAGGAAACCTAGGTTGATACTGTTAAAGTCCATTACTTCTGAAACTTTGCAGAACTATTATTTGTCCACTGCCCTAAATGTAGGTTTGTAGAAAAAAAAAAAGATAAAAAAGCATTACTCTGGCTTGAATCAAACCAGAATTAAATTCATTTTACTGTGACTGAGGATGATATTTTGAAATACAGTCAAATTTCGGTCTCTCGAACAATCTCGGAAAAAATTCGAACAAGGATCTCAGTCCCGGCAGATTTCGCTCATAATTCATAGTGTTCAAACTCAGAAATCTCATACACCAGGACGGTCAAACCCTTGAACACATTCTCCAGTCCGGAAGTTAAAAATGCTATATCTTTCACCTAGAAAAATTCAAACAAAGGGTCTATTGCTAAAAAACAAGATGTCATATTTGTGATTTTCACACTTTTCAACCCGAAATCCTTTTTGACACCTTTTTGTCAATTACGCACCATGCATCATAATTACCAATTCCGTAAAAAATACACTGTTTTATTTAATTGAAATAAGTTGTTGTTTGGCCATCTGCTGTTTACATTCATTACTATATATTGTTTCTTATTGATTTATTGATATTTCGGCGCCTTGTTAACTAAGCGATGTCAAAAAACATATAGATACGTAACGTCTGCTTGAAAGTACATGTCAAGAAGGGTCAGAACGAGTGACTCGTGTTGAAATTGGGGTTTTAAATTTAGATGGATCTACATTTTCTCAAAGACTGAAGTAAATTTGTATACTAGACAAAGTTTTAAAGTTCAACATTTGAACGATGTTTAAATTTGACTTAAATTAATGTTTCACTTGCAATTGAGGCAGCGTAAGTAACAGGAAAAATAATACGGTAGCCTTTTTTGTAAATAATGGGAATGCAACAATAAGACTCTTTACTCGAAAGTTACTTAATCATTTTTATGCCCCCCTATCGAGAGATCAGGGGCATATTGTTTTACTCATGTCTGTTTGTCTGTCCGTCCGTCTGTCTGTCCGTCCGTCCGTCTGTCCGAAAACTTAACCTTTGCCAATATCTTCAACCCTATTCAAGATACAAGGCTCATATTTGGCATGATGATAGATCTCAATGATCCGCATCTGCTGGTACCAAAGTCAAGGTCATGTGACAAGGTCAAGGTCATCTGTCAAGGTCAAACTTTGAAAAAAATGCTGTTACGGGGGCATTTGTGTTTCACAAACACATCTTGTTTTTTCTTTATTCATTTTCAAACAGAAATCCCTTGGATCAATTGTTTAAAACCTAAAAAACAGTGAATTAAAAAGTGAAATTGAAGAACCAAATAAGTTTACATATATTCGGATACGATGTATTACCGGATGTGGCACATTCCCATCTTCTGGTACCTTTATACAAATGTAGTTTTTTGGATTGGTTGAACAACCGATCTCTTGAACAAATTATCAAGTCCCCAAGGTGTTCGAGCTACTGAAGTTTAACTGTATCTATAATAAAAGTATAATTCCTAGACATTCTTTCTCTGGGTTTAAGATCTTCAGATTATTGGAAACAAGGTACAGTCTGATAACTAAGCTAACAACAAAATAAAATTTAAAAAAAAATGAATGCAGCAGGACATGTAATTGAATAATTCATTGGTTTAATCCCATAATTGTTATTATAATTCAACCTCATCAATGCTGTTCATGACATGGTCTAACCATGAAATTAAACTTTTGGTATATTGTAGCCTGTTTACCACTGTGGAAGTTTCTGGACTTTGTAGTTACTCACAGACCTTCCATCTTCCTGATGATTCAACCATTTATACAGTTTAGGGTAAGATTCTTTTGTGCAATTCTAGCTTCCCTACTGAGCTACAAGCCTGCCCAGCTCTGTAGCCTCCCAAAAAAGCTTTTAATGTTATAATGGTTTTCATTATCTCATTTCCAGTTAGTTACAATACCTCAATACTACATAAAACAATGTTTAAACTTTCATTTTAGTATTCTAGACCATTGTAATATGAGACACAATTTTTTATCAGTAGTTTCCTCTTGGGAAAGAATGTTGTAGAAAAGAAAGTAATTGCTTATTACAATGATTTTAAAGCACTGCTGTGGAGAGCCTTGGTGTTGTTGTTTTCATCATTCAAATCTTTGACATTTTGTGATATCCTTGATTCTACCAATTGCATTTATTTGAAATGTGGCACTCGCTTACAATCAAAAGAGCAACCTATATTATCAAGGGGGACAAAACTCTAGGTGCATTTTGTGTGAATCATGACCCTTTTTGGACTGAAATTTTTAATCCATCATCCAGCATTCAACAGCTAAGTGTAGGTACCAGTAGGCTGTGCTCTTATTTTGTTTTCTAACATATTTTCTGTAATGTTTCTGAAAATCAAGAACACCTCCAAATTTTGACCAAACATCTTCCTTTGGTTGAAGTCTCAACCCTTGTCATGCTGAATAAAAACCTTGGTTAAATTACATTAGAATCAAAGTGCTTCAAGCACTTGATGCACTAATTGGATTTTTAAAAGACTATTCTGGTTTAAAAAAGAAAGCCAGGTGGTATAAAGTAAGATCTGGGCCTGAGGTTATAAAACTTTTCCCTTTCTCAATTCAACATTTTCTCAAATTTCATTTTGAGATTAAAGCTGTAATTCTGTTTAAATACATGTTTAATGTATTAACATAAAAGATGATATTAATAAGTTTTTATGAATAACAACTTATTAATATTATCTTTTATGTTCATGCATTTATTTAAATTTTAAAATTGAGTAAGTTCACACTTGAGTCTGAGAAAAGTTTTATAACCTCGGGCCAAGACTACACATATGCAGGCTGATGTTTGTCTATACCTCCTGCTAAACAGGAGTATTCCAGGTTCAGTATGACAAAGGTCAACAGTTGAAATCATAACCTTAAAAGATATATTTTTCATTTTAAGATGATGAAGGTAAATTGTGACACAGCCCAAGAGTATTATATACAACAGACAATCAAGGATAAGCTACAGGGTTATAGCTTTACACATCCTAAATGTGCAGGGGCTGTACTGGTAGAGTTGGCTCTAGAGCTTAAACAAATCAAGGATGACTTTATAGCTACAGGGGGTATGTATGATTATTTAATTATCTTATTTATATGCCATATTATATACAACAGACAATCAAGGACAAGCTGGTAGAGCTCACACAAGAGCTTAAACAAATCAAGGAAGACTTTATTGCCACTGGGGGTATGTATAATAAATATGCATTTCGGTGCTTCTTTTAGAAACCAACCGTAAGCTTTTTTGTAAACCAAAGTTGCAGATCAGCTGTGCATCCGATCAGTGCCTTTGCTTTTGTTGTATGGATAGATCAATCATTTTTATGCCCCTGTATCGAGAGATCGGGGGCGTATTGTTTTACTCATGTCTGTCTGTCTGTCCGTCTGTCTGTCCGTCCGTCCGTCTGTCCGAAAACTTAACCAAACTTAACCTTGCTAATATCTTCAAGCCTATTCAAGATACAAAGCTAATATTTGGCATGATGATAGATCTCAATGATCCGCATCTGCTGGAACCAAAGTCAAGGTCATGTGACAAGGTCATCTGTCAAGGTCAAACTTTGAAAAAAAATGCTGTTACGGGGGCATTTGTGTTTCACAAACACATCTTGTTCTTTCTAAACCAGGGAAAAAGAATAGCAAGGGCCCAGTTGCCCATGGCCCCTAGATTTTAGGCTGGGCCCCTATCTTTTTTTTGTGGAAAATCCCTATGCCTCCAATGTTAAATATTCAATTTTTGAAGCCAGTGCCCCTAAGTTAAAATTGTTAGTCATTTCCCTGTAAACCCTAACTTCCTTAGCTTTGATAATCTCTTGAGACTTTACAACTTAATATATGTCAAAGGCACAAGAGTGTTATGTAAAACATACAGTCAAGGACAAGCTGTAGGATTTTAAGTTTTAAATATCCTAAATGTGCTCAGACTTATAGAGTTGGTTCTAGAGCTTAAAACAAATCAAAGATGAATTTATAGCCACTGGGGATATGAATGGTAAATATGCGTTTGGCTGCTATTATGAGAAACCAACCATAGACTATTTGAAAACAAAGGCGCATTTCAACCCAGCAATTAATGTCAAGTTCACTAATCTAGGTAATTTTTTTAACCAAATGTCTAAATAAGGGCATATGTGATTTAAAAAAGCATCTTTTTTTAACCATGATTGTTCATACCTGCAGCTGTATAGCCTAATTATGTGTGGAACAGGAATGGCTACTGAACTTGTTTTGTTTAAGAAAAAAAGCCAATTATTGGGAATCTTAAGTTGGGACAAGTTTTCTCTACAATAATTAGTAAAAAGCAGGCAGTGTAGGCTTAGATCAGACTGCACATCAGGGCCTGAGGTTATAAAACTTTTCTCACTCTCAATTCAAAATTTTCTCAAATTTCAATTTGAGATTATAGCCTTAATTCTGTTTTAATACTCATTTTAATGTATTAACATAAAAGATAATATTAATAAGTTGTTATAAATAACA
The DNA here is from genome assembly GCA_948146395.1 of Fragum whitleyi. Lineage (NCBI taxonomy): Eukaryota > Metazoa > Mollusca > Bivalvia > Cardiida > Cardiidae > Fragum > Fragum whitleyi. The sequence continues at coordinate 50,523,309 of OX411548.1, read as the reverse complement.
ACTTATTAATATTATCTTTTATTTTCATACATTTATTTAAATGTAAAAATTGAGAAAATTCTCAGTTGAGCCTGAGAAAAGTTTTATAACCTCAGGCCCTGATCTAAGGTTTTTCTATTTGCTTAAGCTTTCTGTACAACTTGAGTTTACCATGAACAGCACGAAAAGGATCCAGCCATTAGTTGCTGCCTTACTTTTGATGGTTTAAGTTTGTAGATATTTTAAAATCAACATTTGAAATTGTGCTTATTTTCAAATGAGATACTTGTTTGGAAGAAACATTGTAAGATGATGGGAAAATGCCTGTGAAAATATTTCCCCAAAGCTAAAGAAGGAAACAAATGGAATGTATTGTAATTGGAAGCATATTTAATTGAATGTCTTTGATATACAGTCAAATCTGTGCAAGCTGTCACCTGAGAAGAGCGGCCAAACTGCCGTAGGCGGCCAGCTCAGGTCCGCCCGCGCAAATTTACTCTTTAAAGTTACTGTGAATAGCGGCAATCTGTCGTATATGGCCGGCGGTCACCTTTAATTGTCTGGATTGCGCTCATTGTATATCCTCTTAAGCGGTCACGCGAGTTATCAAATTATGACAGGTGACTCGCTGATTAACGAAAAATCGATAACGCGTTTGGATTATCGTATGCATTTACCGTGACGCATACCGAATCAACAAGTCTACTAATTTGTGTTGTCTGAGCGACCCGCAGATTAGTTGATTGATAACGGTAACAGATTATTAATTCCGATTAGTAAGCCTATTAAACATTGCTGTTTGTCCGAACTATCGAAAGATTTTTTTGCCGGATTGATCTCGGAGGGGATTTCCCTTTGTCAACTCCGAAAGTATTTATTTTTTGTCTGATTTATTTTTTCCCTCTTCTTTGCATCAAAAATCGTGTCCTTTTGGAAAATTTAATGATACACAGATGAAAAAATAAATTACAGATTAATAAAACTGCCGTATTTTTGTTTAGTATCAGTTGATTCCGTGGAATAATTGCCGCTTGTCGAAAGTGTCTGGGGATTTTCCAAATGACGTCAACTAACGTAATCAAGCATACTGGAAAACCCGACTTTGTTTTAGGGGGGGGGGGGCGTATTTTCCGTTGAGCGGCCAACTCCAGTATGCGGTCGATTTTGCCATGTCCTGTGGGTGGCCAATTTTGACAGTTTTGACTGTAGATTGTTTATTTTGAAAAAAAAAAAAAAATAACATCGATTACTTACTTAATTTACACAATTTCCTGCAGGTGAATATAGGTCAAGGTCAGCTACAATGGCAACAGAAAGGTCAGATTATTCACAAACCCACGTTCAAGAGACAAGAGTCAAGTCCAGTATTACAGAAATCACTGCTGAAATCATCGGTGTGCCCAAACCTACCCTAGCTACTATAGGAAAAAGGGCAAGCAAAGGTAAGAAGACATTTACTTTATTGAAGAGAAATGGCTGCTAAGAATGGAGACATTTAAGAATTTAATTTGGTAAATAACTTAAATAGGAAACAAATAAGGTTATGATAAGCTTATGATAAAATCATTATGTTTAAACATTCTGGTGGTTACTGTGATTTTGTTTTATAGTAGGACTGAATATTTGCTTGAAAAATCACTACCATGATAGTTAAATTTTCAAAGTATTTATATTGTGATACCATCACTATCCTCAGAAATGTATTGCAATATATCATGATACTATCAGTTTTCTGGTTGTTTTTTTTTTTTTATAGCCCTCCCCCCCCCCCCCCCCCCCCTACGAAGAGTGAGGTATACATTGTACTTGTTTTTACCATGTTCGTCGGTCTGTCTGTCTGTAGCCACAATTTTGTCAAGAAGTTTTCTTATACTATTATAGCTACAGCTTTGAAATTTATGCATATTGTGTATCTGCATATAAAGTTGTGCACCTGTAATTTTGAAGCCCCTACTCTCATTGGTTGCTGAATTATCTCCCCTTGAACATGTAATTTTCACTAAATTATTGTTGTTCAGAGCATTTCTCCTACACTTTTGACTTGAAATTTATACATAATGTGTATATGCTTATGAAGTTGCACCTGCAATTTTGGAGCCCCTATTATGGTTTGTTGCTGAATTAACTGGCCATGAATTTGTCATTTTCACAATTTTTACTCAACTGGACAAAGTGTTCAAGATGAAAATGTTTGCAAAACATATGAGTAATGTACCGTTATTCATCCATATATCCAGACACTCCAAGAATTCTGACACCATTAATTGTTTCATGAAATATTTAATTTTGTGTCTCTTATTTCAGATAATTGCCATACCATTATTGGTGTCTGAAATCATGGATGAATTCCGTATCATATGGAATTTATCTATGATTTCAGACACCAATTTTTGGCCTAAAAGCTTTTGGGGCAAATTAAAGCATTATACTTTTAGGCCAAAAATTGGTGTCTTAATCATAGATAAATTCCATATGATACGTAATTTATCTATGATTTCAGACACCAATTTTTGGCCTAAAAGTATAATGCTTTAATGTTGTATCTTGAACAAAGGCCTTTTCCCTATGAATACATTTTTTCTCAATCTCCTTTAAATAACTATGATATTGGAATAAGGTAACAAAATTCTTCCAATTAATTTTACAGCTACAATTTTGTCACAAGGAAGTTCAAACGCCAGTGGGGTACCATTTAAAGCCACAGTAATAAACTCAAGTTTTGATAGCGGAAGTCCACAATCAAGTCAAAAGACAAGAAGAAGAATCTCAGCACATGATGGTACAAGAATTCTTGAGAAGTTCAGGAAACCAACTCAAGAGGACTTGTCACCCTCAGGTATGACAAATGTTATTACAATGACATTTATGTTCAAGTATTTATATATTTTGTCCTTATTTCCTTATAAAGTTGTTACCTGGGTATCGGGTAGGGTAACGTTCCTACCCAGTTCCTGTTTCATTAGCCATTACCTGACCATTGTATAAGCACTATATACCTTTGGGGATCAACTTCAGAAAGAGATGAAGACTGTTTACAAATCAGTTTTTCTTTTGAATATAACATTTCTATACTTTTTAGCTCCACTGGCTGAAAGCCACTGGGGCTATTGTCATGGCGTTGTGTCCGTCGTGCGTCCGTCCGTCCGTGCGTGCGTCCGGTCGTAAACTTTTTCTTTAAGAATCTTCTCCTCAGAAACTACTGGATGAATTTCAACCAAACTTCACAGGAATGATCCTTGGGTGACCCTCTTTCAAAGTTGTTCAAGAAATTTTGATCCAATGAAAAACATGGATTTAATGGGCGTGGCTAATTTCCAAATATGGTAAAAAGTCAGTTTTCTCAGATTCTAATTGATGAATTCCAATTATATGTTACATGGATAATCCTTGGATGACCCTTTATTAGTCTACCAAGAATTATTGTGATGGGATGATGAATATGGATTCTATGGGCGGAGGTCATTTCTCTATACGTTATATAGTGGAAAATTTGAAAATCATTTCCTCAGAATTTTATTGATGGATATCAACCAAATTTCACTTAAATGATCCTTGAGTGAACCTTTATCAGTCTACCAAAAATTATTGTGATTGGATGAAAAATATGTATTTTATGGGCGGAGGTCATTTCTCTAATTGTTATATAGTGGAAAATTTGAAAATCATTTTCTCAGAATATTATGGATGGATATCAACCAAATTTCACTTAAATGATCCTTGAGTGAACCTTTATCAGTCTACCAAAAATAATTGTGATCGGATGATAAATATGGATTTTTTGGGCGGAGGTCATTTCTCTATATAATATATAGTGGAAACTTTAAAATCATTTTCTCAGAATGTAATTGATGGATATCAGCCAAATTTCACTTAAATGATCCTTGAGTGAACTTTTATCAGTCTACCAAAAATTATTGTGATCGGATGATGAATATGGATTTTATGGGCGGAGGTCATTGCTCTATATGTAATATAGTGGAAAATTTGAAAATCATTTTCTCAGAATGTAATTGATGGATATCAGCCAAATTTCACTGGAATGATCCTTGAATGAACCTTTACCAGTCTACCAAAAATTATTGTGATCTGATGAAAAATATGTATTTTATGGGCAGAGGTCATTTCTCTTTATGTTATAAAGTGGAAAATTTGAAAATCATTTCAACATCAGTAAAACCCAAAATATCTTAAAATCTAGTCAAACCTTAGATTTGCTATTTCAAGAATTTCAAGCCTGTGGAGCGACTCAAGCCATTCATGGCTTTCTAGTTTTGTTTTAATAAGAAAAACCAGGAAGTATAGACAAAGATAAGACTGCACATCTTTTTCTTAATCAAATAAACAGACTACATCATATTTAAGGATGCCACTAACAGTTTATTGCTATTTTGACCTTATAATGATTATTTGACCATATCTCTACAGAACAACCAGTTAGTTTAGAGTCCCCCAGATTAAACAGACAGCCAACATTTGTAGTGAGAACACCATTGTCTAACCAGAATAGTATAGATGAACCTCCCCCTGCAGAAATATTGTACGAAAATGAAGGTAATACCTATAGAGGTTAATTGTTTGTTTCATTGTAAGATTAGTTTAACTTTCAATGAATATAGGGCTAATTCACGTTTTTGAGGGCATTAACATTTGCAGAGACCCTTAAAATGTCTCTGCAAATGTTAACACCCGAAAAGCGTGAATTGACGGTATTATTGCATAAAAAAGATAGATAAGAGTATGAATTCAAGCAAAAATTGCGAAATAATTACATAGAAATAATATAAAACCAGTTACAAACCTACTAATATGTTGTCATGCATTACACCTTTCATCTTGTTTATACAGACGTTGCTGGGTAAATTTATGACTTCACACAATTTAACAAAGGATTTAGAGAAAAGTCTTTGGGTATGCTCTATAATAATGTTGAACAAGATACTGATAAAATGTAAAGGCCTAGGCCAAGCATACTTAATTTAAAAAGCTGATTGTTAATGGTACTTGAATTTACTGATTAATCTACGTTTTTTCTTGTTTACGCCCGGGTTTTGTCCGTTAACGACCCGAAAACATAATTTTTTTGCATTAATGAACAGAAAAGGCTATGTTTTAATGACAAAGCCACAAGTGCAGAAGTCTAAGTTTTGTTTCAAATGATTGGTCAACTTTTAGCCCTGTTGTGTTGGAAAAATTCCTTAAGTATTGCTATAGCCTTTCTGTTGTTGTTGCATCTTTGTTGTCATCCTGCAAAAACTTTGACATTTTAGATATATCTTGCTAGTAAAACTGAAGGCATTCACTCGAAACTTGGCACACATGTTCAGCATTAATAGAGCAACATACAATATCAAGGCAGATTTTTCTAGACACATTTTATGAAAATTTTGTCCCTTTTTCAACTTATATTTTTATCCCTCATTCTGCACCAAACAGGCAATCATAGGTACCTGTAGGCAGTGCACTAGTTGTTACAATCAAATAAGTCTGGCGTAAGTTTTTCCCACAATGATTTGGTAAATAGCAGGCACTTACATGCAGTCTGATCTTAGTCTACATTATCTGCCAAAGATGTGTGTACAGCAGAAAAAGGCTTTGAACAAAAGAAGCCAGATTATGATCAGATATAAAAGAGACCATAAATTGTGGGTACATCAAAGGGAAAGGAATAATCAAATTAATAAATGTTATAAATACATTTTGGACCTAATTGGACCTACAACATGATCTAAGTTAATGTTATGAAATCTTGCACTTCCAAACAATTATTTATGTTTACCTAGTGAGGTAGAATGATTCTAGTCAGAATGTACATTTTGCCCAGTCTGACCAGACTCAAAAATTTTGGTTTCTCAGACATTGATTTTATCAAGAAAAAAGAAGGCTCTATAAGAATTCTTTATCAGCATATTCCTTGTTTGTTTAGAAGCAGTTATCTGTGAAGGTCAAGATTTGAACCCCCGTGAACACAGACTACAGAGACAGGATGCCAAGAGTCGTAAAACATTCAAGATGAAGAGAACAAAGACCAAAACTACGAGTATGCGTCGGTTTGTCACAAGGGGGCGCGGTGGAAATGATCACAGCGATACAGAGAGTAACAGTACTGATGGTTCTCCAAGTCATACGTCGGGAACCAAACACAAGAAACATGGACCTGAAGATGATTCCCTGCAACTGCATAGAACGGGTACTGGTAAACATGTACCATCTGGATCTCCAAGACAGGAGAATGGAATTGCACGATCTGTCGAAGTTATATCTGAGGTGAACACAGAAAACAAAAAGGTTAGAAGCTGATGGATCTTTGTTTAAGCTTCGTAGACTATTCCAACACAGTCATTCTTTTTATGCCCTTTAGAGAAAAAGTTTGGGAAAGCCTTATGTAAAACAAAGAAATCGATTTTTTTATCTTTATGTCACGTGTTCTGCCCAGAAACGGAAAATTATGAAAAATTTCATTAACATGAAATACGCTTGTACATGATATTTCAACAAGAGGACCAAGATGGTCCTAGATCGCTCACCTGAGTCTCTTTGACCCCTGGGACATCACATTAATTAGATAGGCAGATGTCAAAAAGAAGATAATTGCCAAAGATCACTACCATGGAACGTTTTCAGCAAAGAGCAAGACAGATATGCCTTTTTGCTCTTTGATTCTATATAAAAAGGGATGCACCCGGGTGGACCCAAAATGTGAACCCAGGGTCTTGATATGAACAAACTTGGAAAAGGTCCATAAGATGATGCTACATACTAAATATGAAAGCTGTCTGCCTACTGGTTTCAAAAAAGAAGATTTTCCTATTTTCACCCTTCGTACTCAGATGAGCTGAAAGGGATGCGCCCGGGTGGAGCCCAAATTTGACCCAAGGGTCTTAATATGAACAAACTTGGTAGGGGCCCACTAGATGATACTACATACCAAAAATGAAAGCAGTGTGCCCTCTGGTTTCGATTAAAGAAGATTTTAAAAGATTTTCGCTCTTTGATTCTATCTAAAAAGGGTTGCGCCCGGGTGGAGCCCAAATATGATCCTAGGGTCTTGATATGAACAAACTTGGTAGAGGTCTACTAGATGATGCTACATACCAAATATAAAAGCTGTCTGCCTTCTGGTTTCATAGAAGAAGATTTTTGAAGATTTTCATTTTTTTACCCTTCGTTCTCATAAGAGATAAAGGGATGCACCCTTGCAAAGCCCAAATATGACCCAAGGGTCTTGATATGAACAAATTTGGTAGAGGCCCACTAGGTGATGCTACATACCAAATATGAAAGCTGTCTGCCCTCTGGTTTCAGAGAAGAAGATTTTTAAAGATTTTCGCTCTTTGATTCTATGTAAAAAGGGTTGGGCCCGGGCAAAGCCCAAATATGACCCCAGGGTCTTGATATGAACAAACTTGGTAGAGGTCCACTAGATGATGCTACATACCAAATATGAAAGCTGTCTGCCTTATAGTTTCAGAGAAGAAGATTTTGAAAGATTATCATATTTTCACCCTTTTTGTTAAGGGTAAAGGGAAAGTTAAGGGTGGATTTCATTTATTTGAACAACTTTGGTAGAGCTTGGCCCAAGGAACATCCCTGCCAAGTTTCATCAAGATTGGCCCACTGGTTTAGGAGGAGAAGATGTTTAAAGAAATTGTGGACGACGCACGTCGCACGACTGACGACGGACGACGGACATTTTACGATCACAATAGCTCACCTTGAGCACTTTGTGCTCAGGTGAGCTAACAATTTCACATGAAGGTGAAATCCAAAAAGTGTATTTGGATTGTTCCACAATTTGAATTTGGAATTTGAATACTAGAATCAAATTTGAAATGAATTATACTATTTGGATTTCTTATACCATGCCCCAGTCTGACTATGGTGTAAGAATCTGCATACTTAACCATTTCTCACATTGTGATTCTTTTGACACACCACACCTTGAGTAAAAAAAATCTGGTAATATTATGGGAATTAAACAATCTTTTTAAGGATAAGCTTCTATGGCTAAGCTATTTCCTGATTTTCCTCAAGGTTTCCTACCAAAATATAAAGATTTTCAAAAGTTTTATTGTCATGTCCCTCATATCCACATAAATTTGGACCAGTCTAAAAATTTGTTGCCTGGTTTCATATTGGTTTAGTTATAAAATTCCTTTATCAGTAACATATTTTAGAAACAACTACATGTATTCAAAAGCTTTGATTCTTTTGTTTACAGAGTCGACCAAGATACATTCAGCGTTCCAAGTCACATGACGATCCCCATGGAGACATACATGCTCCTGCTGGGACTGCTAGAGGACGCATTGCCCGACAGGGAGCTAAGATAGTGAGATCCAGATCACCCAGCTCCAGCCCTGTTAGGGGACAGAAGTCCCCCACCCACAGCCCTCCACCAAGTCCAGAGAAGATTGCCAAGTCAAGTGGTCCAGCTGAAGTTGCAGTCAATGTGACTTATGCTGGAATACCTGGGGCAGGCAGTCCTCCACAGAGTGCCCAGTCTGTTAAAGAATCAAAGTCTCAGTTTAGATTTAGTCTAAGAAAGCGAGATAAAAAGCAAGCCTCAAGACAAGATAGTTCTGGAAGCCAGGAAGGGGCATCACACCAACTAGGTAGAGAAAGTCCGGATTGTTTTAGCCCACCTGGATATGATAGGCCTAAACCATTAGTAACATCACCATTAAAGAAACCCTCAAGTCCACTAAGTCTTGTAAAAGCTCGCATTAGCCAGTTCGCCATGAAGGATTCTAATGAGGTAAAGAATGCTCCGCCCATCAGAAAGTCACCTGAACCAATCAAACCACTTCCTCCACCCCCTATTCCTCCCAGAACATTTAAACCACCCCCATCTTCCACACAAATTAAGGAACCACCTAAAGCTTCTGGGTCCATCAGACAAGAATCAGCAGAGAACCAACAAGCTGCCACTTTACCTGGTACCCAGTTTCTGGGACCCAGGTACAAGTCAACTCAACCATTATATTCTCCCAACCAAACCAGCCAATCAGCTACAGGGAGCACACCCTACACCAGAATAACCAACCCATTTTTGTCTTCCCCTGAAACGCCGACAGAAGATTTGACAGACTCATATAAAGTTGAGGATTCAAAGAGCACAACTCAGACATATGTCTCGTCCAGATGCTCTTCAGATGAATCTCTGACTGAAGCCACCTCGTTGTTGAAAGATGAAGAAAAGTCAAGGTCAAGGTCATCTGTTTGTATATATTTTGATGGGTCAGACATACCTGATACACTTGTTTAACCAATTAACAGTTGATGAAATATTTGAGCCTGTGCCTGACATTACAAACAATTTGAAATGTGTGTGGGATGCAAACATTGAGTAGCGTAGACAGCCACCTACTGTAAATGTAAAAATACCTGATAGTGTACAAGTACTTTGAGCCCTCAACTATCTACTAAACACATAGTGAAGACTCTGGTCAGACTGTGCGGATGCACAGACTGGTCAGAGTCTTTGCTATTTATATATATGAAATTGTAGGAAATCTCACGCACAGGCTCATTTGTTTAAAATTAACTAAAATATGATATAGAAGACAATTAATCTTATCTTTAATGTATTGTTGACACCAACTGTCTCTTTGGTCTTAACTGATTAAGACCAAATTTTGATAATGGCATAGTCTTCCAGCGCTTTTAATTCTTTGATTTGAATGCTATTTGATAAGATATCTTCTCAGCATGGTTTCTGCTTTGCCACAATTCTAGTTGCTGTATTTTAAGTTCAAGTGATCATCATGGTTCTCTTTTCATGAGGACCATTTCATAATGTGCAATATTCATTTTAATGTATCGAGTAAGTTTGAATGCTAGCTCATATGGCAAAGATTAGACACGGTTTGTGTCATGTCCAGTAGATTAGAACTTGGTACAAAACAACAAAATTTTAGACAGTGTTTGTTATTTTACAGAGGTACAGATATAAGGGATAAAGCCAGTCCAAAGTCTTTATTTCTCAATGAACCCCTTTGTTGTAATACCAACAATATAGGAATTGTGTATGTATAGTTGAAATAATCTAATTTGCAATCCAAAATACCCCCTCTATCTGTAGCTCTGAAATTTCTATTTAGATTTTGATGTGCAATATTTTATATATCTTTTTTGCAATATCCTGCAAACTTTATCTTTTCATGAAATGAAAAAAAATTAAGGCATACTTTATTTAAGTATTTTCTAGTCTAATAAAGTTCATAATGTGCAATACTTCTTTTTGACATATCTAGCAATTATGGTACCAAATAACAAACTTCGTGACAGAGTAAATGTTATCATAGGTTAAAATATTCAATGACATATACTAATTCCTTTATTTTACATATCAATGTACTATGAACTCTTTACCAAATGTGAAATTGGTTAGACTTTTAAACGATATTAAGATTCATATCAAGTATAGTACAAACAGAATCTTTAAAGTAATAAATTATCAGCATTGGGCTGCACAGCTGACTTCATCAGGTGAATCCTTTGAATTCACCTGATGAAGGTGGCTGTGCTGCCGAATGTTCTAGTTTGATTTTTGAATATCAAATGATTAGGTTTGACACTAAATTTTACCACCAGCTTGAAGGACCTGTTTACCCTAGATATTACAGGTCCTCCCTGATAACAACAGGTCCTGCCTGAAAACCATGTTTGTTGATTTTTAGAAATTTTAAGGGATAAATTGCAAGGAAAACATTGTTGGAAAAGAAGAAATTGCTTTTAACAAGCAATTTCTTCTTTTTCTACAATGTTTTCCATTTGGAAATGCAAGTTTTAGTATTGGAAAGGCAATAATTTTCAAAACTCAACAGATTTGGGATTATAAATACTGCTATTAACTACAGGCCTGAAGGACCTGCAGCATGGTGACATCTACCAGTCCTTCCCTAAAAACCACAGGTCTCAGACCATTCGGAACACAACTCGGCCAATCTCACAATCAACCTCGGATGTACATAAACGGACTATTGTTAAAAAATAAGGGGAAAACCTTGGAAAAACTCGATGACGACAGTTAAAATGGTGTTAGCCCTCCAAACTGTGAGTGAAAACATTCGACGTTGCCAACGCTACTCGTTTAAGTTACTGACATGAAACCATCGTATCTTAATATAAATATCTTAAGATTCTTTAATAACAGCTGAAAAACTCTTAATTTTTGAGAATGATTCGAAATTCTCAAAAATTAAGATTTTTCAGCCGTTATTTACTGTAAAAGGTCTAAGGCTACAGTGCTAGTTTTTCTTACACTATTTCTGCTTAACAAAATGCACAATTTTGTTATATACCCATCCGCCTTACATACATCCGAGGTCTGTTACAGGAAATGGCCGAGTGATGTTCCGAATGGTCTCAGACCCGAGGACTGGTATTAGTGTCGATCCCTGGTCATGAAACACCAAATCTATTTAACAAGTCATTTATAAACATATAAAAAACAAGGGTTTGCCAAGTTTTAACTGATTTATACGATTTGAGCTTTCAAGTTAAATAAGTGAAAGTATTGGGGCCTGAGGTTATAAAACATTTCTCTTTCTGAGAATTTTCTCAAATCTAAATTGAAATTAATGTATTGACAGCAATTTTGTAACTGCTTTTTAATATTATCTTTTGTGTTCATACATTAATTATAGTATTTCAACATGATTAAAGCTTTAATTCAAGTCAAAATTAGAGTAAATTCTACGTGTGGTGTCCGTTGTCTAGAGGTAGAGCGTAGGCCTCTTGATCCAAAGGTCCTGAGTTTGATTCGCGGGAGCGGCTATTGATCTTGGTTCTTTCATTGGCCCACACATTTGGTGCGAGTATTGGTGATTTTTCCAGGAAGCAGATACGAGAGGGATAAATCTAAGTTGTAAGAACTTGTTTCCCAATTGATGCAAAATAAATAGGTTTAAACCAAAGTAAATTCTCTTGAGCTTGATAAAAAATTTATAATCTTGTGCCCTGGCGATGTGTGATATTTTTACAAGAATTCTAAGGCAAAAATATAATCATTATTATTGACATTGCAGCTATCTAGTATTGAATCGATATATTGACCAATCTTCAATATTGTCCATTGGCATTGTCAGTTACATAGATTGACAATATAATTGCCATTTTTTGTCTGCCAGATTTTTGATAAGTGAACATAGTTGTCACAATGCCAGCTCTGCATGAGTATGTCAGTTTGTCCATCTGTCTGATTTTGATTGGACAAAAAGACTTACATTTATTGATGGATTTCAAAATATTTTGGCAAACTAGTTCTCTTTCATGAATAGATATGGTATTTTAAAGTAGAGGAACTGTAATAGTCCCACAATATTTTGGAACTCATGATCTTTCACAATGTTGACCAAGGTTTCCTAATGAAAGTCATTAGTAAATCATGGTTAACACTGTTAAAGTTCATTACTTGTAAAACGTTGCAGAACTATTACGGGTCTACTACCATAAGTAAATTTTCAAATAGTTCCAAGGTTAGAGACTACTCTGTAGCAATGCTCATCAGCAGTTTTCCTGTGACAAGCACCTAGTATAAGGTTTAGTATAAGGGGTCAGCGCAATACTATTGTAAGTGCCTATTAATATATAGGCACTTACAATAGCTTTGTGCTGACCCCTCGAAATAAGCCAATTGATCAATATACATTTTGTTCATGAGCAATCAATACCATGTAAATACAACTTTATCATGTCAATAATATTTAAGTTGTTTTGTCCACTAACTTTCACTTGTTAATAGATGATTGTGATATACATATTTATAGAGTCAATATTTTATGTTGATTGTTGTTGTTGTCTAAAGTTATCAAAAAAGGAAGTTGTGTTATATTAATTTTGTGATGAAATAAAATTACTGGAAAAAATATTGGTATCTTTCATTTTTATCTAGATACTACCGTTTATAATTAAAGATCTACCAAATGGTAGAACCAAATATAGTTTTAAACTTTTCATTCAGTGATTAAGGACAAATGAGCCTGTGTTTGACGTATCCAACAGTATTGTTTTCTTGTACAGGGTTTATCACCACTTTTAACAATCTTTCAGTTATATTAGGGTGGCTGGAGCACGTAACAATGGAATCTTGGTATGCCTCACACCAGTACTACCATTACATCCTTTCCTAGCCCCTAGCTGTTATCCCACAAAGGTCTATGATTAGTAATCCCTCGTTTAGTCTGAGTATAGTGGTACAGATAAGAGGGGGTATCCCATGACTAAAATCTTTATATCTCAATGAAACTCGACAGTGTATGTACTCATTTGAATCGGCTCCATGAGACGATTCAAATGAGTGCCAACAACAAATCCCTGTACAAATCCCTACTCAAATGGTATGATTATTGAAATACTTTTATCTAAAAAAAAAAGGACCTCTATCTGTAGCTCTGTATTCCCACAGTCTGACTGGAATCTTCACTTCATGCTATTAAATCTTAATCTCTTTCAGGCAAACAGCAAATTTTCTTCTTGCCTAATGTATATACCTAGCTTATGTACATGGCATACATGTAAAATTGTTGAAAATGTTGAGCACAGGATCAAATTTACAGGTTCCCACAGTTCATTTGTTATCAAGTATTCTTGCCTAAGGCTGCGTTCACATAGAATTTACAGTATTCGCTACATGGTATGCGCTATATGCTTTACAGTCACAGCAGTTCACATTTTAGCACCAGCATTTCATTCAATACCCCTGGCTTGATCCCTTACGCCAGCACTCATCCTTGGCGACCATTTGTCTCCCACCTATAGGTTAATATTCGTAGACCTAGATCAAATAGAAGATGGAGGCTAGGATAAGATGTAATAGTAGCACTATTGTGAGAAATACCAGGACTAAATTGTTATTTGCTCCCCGATTTGACTGCAGTATATTGTTGAAAGCTGTGTAAAATCCTATTCAAACAGGACAAAATCAATTCAATGCATTCAAAAATTGTTCAACTAGCTACATGATTTTATTGGGTGGATAGAAATTCAAAGCGTCTGACAAGTCTGCGGAGATACACAGAAAGATAAGTACACAGATTTTATACAAGAGCACCGCCTACAGGTGCCTACGCTCGGCTGTAAGTGCTGGATGGTAAAAAACTAAATAGGAAAAGGACGATAATTTGCACAAAATGCTTCTATAAATATCCCCCTTGGTAGGAAAGGTGCTTCTTTAGTTATACCCCTTGGTAGGAAAGGTTTCTCTAATTTGATAGAGAATTTGTGTGCCAAGTTTCAAGTGGATGCCTTGAGAGACATCACAATGTCAAAGATTTTGCACAACAACAAGAAAAACACGACACCACCATTAAACAACAACGACCACACCAAGGCTAGCAATACCTATGGTTCTCCGAAAACAGCGGAGCTAAAAATGCTGCTTTATACCACTTTTCAACAGTGTCCTTACCAATCAAAAGTTGACGCAAATTTTGATATTTTAATCTCATAAATGAGTGACTTCTACCAATTGACCTTGACCAATGACCTTTACATTGTTAGGCATTTGAGGGTATTGTCAAAAGCAATGCATATGTGAAATTTCAAGGCTCCATGACTTACCAATCCAAAGTTATGGCTAATATAAGTTTAATCTACAAAAACTTGACCTTGAAAAATTAGTTGACCTTGACTGATGACCTTGAACTTAGTACCAACAGAAAGGCTTTGTCATAGGCAATCATCACCTGAAATATGAAGGCCCTATCACTTATCATTCAAAAATATGGCCAATGTTAAGTTATTTTTTCACAAATTTGACCTTGAACAAGAGGCCCAAGAGGGCCTTTATCCTTCCACTGGCTTTAACATCTTTAGACTTTCAATAAATAGAGCTTTTTTTGAATGAAAACAACACTTTGAAATCTCTTTAGACCTATTTCATAATTATCAAATTGGTTTGGCCCATATCGCACCAAAATACTCAATCCCCATGAAGCTGCATCCCTTTACCATTTTATTAAAACATAAGGTTCTGGAGGAGATGTCTTCCAAAGATACATGGCTCAAAATAAGCCCTGTCCTACAACGCCCATTTTTATGGGACAATCAAAATTTCACACGAATTTTTAAAAAGATCACCTTAGGAACATTCCGGTAAAGTTTCATTCAAATTGGCCAAGTGGTTCAAGAGGAGATGTGGTTTAAAGATTTCGGGCTAAAAAAAGCCACACCCTGCCATGCCAATATTTATCAGCTAATCAAAATTTCTTGAACAATTTTAGTAAAGGGTCATCCAAAAAACATCCAAGCCAAATTTCATTGAAATTGGCCCAAAGGTTTGGGAGGAGATGTCATTCAAAGATTTCGGGCTCAAAATAAGCCCCGCCCTGCCACGCCCATATTTATGGGATAATCAAAATTTCACAAACAATTTTTGAAAAAGGTTCAACCAAGGAACATTCAGGTAAAGTTTCATTGAAATCAGCCCAGTGAGCCAGGAGATGTCATTCAAAGATTTCGGGCTCAAAATAAGCCACACCCTGCCATGCCCATATTTATCAGCCAATCAAAATTTCTTGAACAATTTTAGTATAGGGTCATCCAAGAAACACCCATGCCAAGTTTCATTGAAATTGGCCCAAAGGTTTGTGAGGAGATGTCGTTCAAAGATTTCGGGCTCAAAATAAGCCCCACCCTGCCACTCTCATATTTATGGGCCTACCAAAATTTGGGGATCAGTTTTTTAAAAGGGTGACCCAAGCAATAAGGAACATTCTAATTAAGTTTCATCGATATTTTCCCAGTGGTTAAGGAGATGTCATTCGAAGAATTCAGGCTCAAAATAAGTAAAATAATTGGTGAACAATTTTTGAAAAGGGTCACCCATGGAACATTCTGGTTAAGTTTTTTTTTAAATCGGCCCAGTGGTTAAGGAGATGTTTTTCAAAGATTTTGGGCTCAAAATAAGCCTAGCCCTGCCATACCTGTTTAGGGGGTCAATCAAAATTTTGTGAACAATTTTTGAAAAGGGTCACACAAGGAACTTTCTGGTAAAGTTTCATTGAACAAGGGGACCATGATGGTCCTATATCGCTCACCTTCGTCTCTGATCCTCCCTTAGCAAAATTATTTGCTTT
Source organism: Fragum whitleyi (assembly GCA_948146395.1). Taxonomy (NCBI): domain Eukaryota; kingdom Metazoa; phylum Mollusca; class Bivalvia; order Cardiida; family Cardiidae; genus Fragum; species Fragum whitleyi. Next base: position 50,507,251 of record OX411548.1, on the reverse strand, counting down.
AAAGATCATTAAATGACCATTAGATTATTCAAAGAAAGACATTATTCTATTCCTATGATCTCTGCATAAGTTTCTAGCCTTTTCTAAACCAGTTTCATGTGACCTGGCCAACATTCTGCCCAAGTTTCATGACTATTGAACCAAATTTGTGGCCTCTAGAGACTAGAGTGTAAACATAAATTGTCAGGCCCCATTTCCCTTAATATTGCATGTATCCTTCCCTTTTGCAAAATGGTTCATCCTCGAGACAATGGCCAACATTCTGATCAAGTTCCTTGGAGATTGGACCATATTTGTGGCCTCTAAAGTGTGAACAAGAAAATTGTTATCAAGATCCTTTTTACAGTGATATGGCATGGATCCTTCCCATATTCAATAGGGTTCATTCTTGCGACCTGACCTGAACATCCTGACCAAGTTTCATGAAGATTGGGCAATATTTGTGGCCTCTAGAGTGTAAACAAGAAAATTGTCTTTAAGGCCCCTTTTCCCTTGATATGGCATGGATTCTTCCCATTTGCAATAGGGTTCATCCTTGTGACCTGGCCAACAATCTGACCAAGTTTCATAAAGATTGTGTAATAATTGTGGCCTCTAGAGTGTAAACACTAAGATTGTTGACGCCGGACGACAGACGACGGACGACGGACATTCAATGATCACAAAAGCTCACCTTGAGCAAGATGTGCTCAGGTGAGCTAAAAATCCTCTCTCATACCATTGACTCAATTTCAATGAAATCTGCCATGAATGACTCTTTAGTAACCTTCCGAAGTTGATCAAGAAATTTGATTGACCCACCCAAATATAGGCGTGGGAGGACAGGGCTTATTTTCACCATAAAATATGTTCTGCTCCCTGCGTGGCAGGATGGGGGTTCATCTTTTTAATGAAATCTTAAAAAATATTAAATAAAAAACAATTTGCTTGATTTCCATAAAACTGGGCATAAATGTTCTTTGGCCCATTTGATAAATTGTTCAAGAAATTTGGATTATCCCCAGACAAAAGGTGTGGCAGGGCTGGGCTTATTTTCACTTTTAATTCTTTAAATATCTTCTTCTCCCAACCCATGGCAAGAATATATATGAAAAATGGCATGAGTGTTTTTTTTCTTTTGAAACATGGCTTTCCATATAAGGTTTAGTCTACAATAAATCTATTTTTCGGTCAATCTTTTGGCCTCTTCACAAATTTCCTTGTAAACTATCATTACTGACTGAGCTTCTCATTGATATATCTTAAAGTCAGTGGAGCGATACAGCCATTCTTGGGCCTCTTGTTTTAGATTGATGGTCAATACCCCCTGGTTTTGGAGCCAATTACAAACCTGATTCACTTGCAATTTAAATCCTTATTTTGACAGAGTGATAATGTTCATCTACAGTACAATCATACTTGCATGTTTTAAATGAATAAGGCTAATGGTTTGGGAGGAAAATATGTTGACAGATTTCAAAGTGACAGTAGGTATAAACATGCCTCGCCCATATTTCTGGTCCATTCAAAATTTCATTTAAAGATTTTTAAGAAGGGTCACTCAAGAAATTACCATGCCATGTTTAGTTGAAGTTGCCTAGTAGTTTAAAAGAGAATTGTTGACGATGGATGAAAGACATGGTGAACATAACAAGAGTTGTCCGCGGACAACGTAGCTCGCCCAAACAGCTGCTTGTTACAAACAGCGCTTGACCGATGTTCAAAGTGGTTTCTTTCAATGTTAAAGTCCATGATCTAATATATATCTGTTTGAGTAGTAATTAAGAAATATAAAAACTTTTTTGTTTTAATTGCATGTATAAGGTTAGGGTAAAGTATAAGCCTACAAGCAGATGAGGTTACCAATGGAATTTCTTTGTATCAAACATGAAGTTTTCCTTTAAAATTTTTCTAAGTCCACAAAAGGTCAAGATCAAGGTAAATTGTGAAGGACCTTGGTCTCTGTAGAAGCCTATCAGCTAGTGAGGATGTGTATGAAGTAATACTGTCCCTGAGTAAAGCATTTAGAAAATATAAGCAAGGTTAAATTTTTGGTTAAAGTTTTTCAGTTTAAGTTTTTCCAAGTCCATAAAAGGTCAAGGTCAAGGTCAAATTGTCAAGGCCCTTGGTTTCTGGTGAAAGCCTTTCATCTGGTGACTATGTATATGAAGTAATGATGTCCCAAGGTTAAAGCATTCAGAAAATATAAGCAAGGTTAAAGTTTTCGGTAAAAGAATCTAGGTTAAAGTTTTTCTAAGTTCAATAAAGGTCAAGGTCAAATTATCAAGGACCTTGATCTCTCACAAAAGCCTATCACCTAATGAGTATGTATATGAAGTAATGATGTCCCTAGGTTAAAGCATTCAGAAAATAATAAGCAAGGTTAAAGTTTTTGGTTAAAGTTTTCAGTTAAAGTTTTTCTAAGTTCACAAATGGTAAAGGTCAAGGTCAAATTGTGAAGGACCTTGGTCTCTGGTGAAAGCCTATCACCTGGTGAGTATATATATTAAGCTATGATGTCCCTAGGTTAGAGCATTAAAAAAAGATATGAAAGGTTAAAGTTTTTGGTTAAAGTTTTTGTTTTCAGTTAAAGTTTTTTTAAGTCCACAAAGGGTCAAGGTCAAGGTCAAATTGTCAAGGACCTTTGTCTATGGTCAAAGCCTATCACCTAATGAGTGTGCATATGAAGTTATGATGTCTCTAGTTCAAAGCTTACAGAAAATATAAGCAAGGTTAAAGTTTTTTTGGTTAAAGTTTTTGGTTAAAGTTTTTGGTTAAAGTTTTTTTTGAAAGGGTCAAGGTCACAGTCTAAAGGTCATTTCGACATGGATAATGGTCTCAAATGAAAGCCTATGCCCTAATGAGTGTTTCTGTAAAAAATAAAGCCTCTAGGATAAATATTGAGAGAAATAAAAACTTTAACCTAATGCGGACGCCGATACCGACGCTGACGCCGACGCCGACATCCGAGGGTATGACAATAGCTCTTCCGAGACTTTCGTCCCGGGCGAGCTAAAAATTCACCTTGCATGTTGAGCTCAACCAGGCTAAAAAGGCAAACACTTTTACAGTTTTGATACTTATTTATTGGACTTTTTCATCATTAAGCTCGCAAACCAGAGCTTTAACCCTTGTCATGCTGAATAAAAAAAATGGCAAAATTGCAACAAAATCGAAGTGCTCAAAGCACTGGATGCATTAAATGCGAGTACATATTATTTTCTAAATTAAATTTTCAAACTTTTCTGTTTAAGAAAAGGAAAAACAGGTGGTATAGAAAAAGATCAGACAGCAAATATGTGCCAGGCTGATGTTTGTCTATAGCTCCTGTCAAGGCAAGAATATTCTGGGATCAGTATGACAAGGGTTAAACTCAAAATTTTGTTCACAACTCCCATTTTTAACTTTTCTGATTTCAGGTTTATTGGCAGAACTAATTCAAATTATTCATTGATTGGGAAAATTTTAAGTCGCCTACATAAAGAGTCATCACAAAAAACGATTTTCTTTGCAGATGAGTTGAAACTAATATCCAGTGGTCCAGCTAGGCCATCTTCATGGCATAATATTGTTCTCCTAAAAACAAGACATGTACCCTCGATCTTGAATTCCTCGATTCTATGTCTCTCGTACAAACAAATAATTACGTGGTCTTCTGATCTAACTGATAGACCCATTGGTATGCCCAAACTTGTGTCAGAAAAGGTGAAAACTACATCTCCTGTAAGTTTAAACAACACAATTTGTTGTATCTTTGGACAAGAAACAAGAATTTTGTTTGAAAAAACTATCATGTTATCTGCGAAGATTAAAAAACTACGTTTAATTGATTCATAACCTGTAAACTTGACAGCACGGACCTCAACATCTTTTACACTTGTCTCCTTTAGTTGCCTGCCTTCCCACGAAATAGTATACAATTTCCCAGTTTCCTTAGATGTTGCTACAAAATTTGAATATCGAGATTCGGATATGGGGGCTATACAGTGTAAAGCATAACTTGTTTCTATGTACTTTTTCTCAAGCTGTCGTCTTTGTAACGTAAGTTGCAATATCTTTTTTTCAAATGGGAGGGTTACAAGTGCACCTTGATTTTCTCTCAATCCTAGACCAAATGGAAAAGATGAAGCTTCCATCGACATAACAACTTTGTTTGCTTCAATGTCTAGGACAGATATTACATTTTCCCGATGAGATAATACCATCACCAGATTTTTCCCTAAAAATCCACATCTTGTTATTTTCTTTGGCTGACTAACATTTGCTATAGTGTAGCTATGCTTTGCCTTTACCTCTAATTCAACTACTTTTAACACTTTTTCAAAAATATGTTTAATGTCTTTTGTATCAAACTCAATGTCCAAAACTTTGACTCTGTCCAAAATTATGACTCTTTTGGTGATATTATCTTGCTTCTGTTTTAGAACTTTAATAACTTCTTTTGTAGCAACAATTTCTTCCTGTAATGATCCTTGCTTCTTAACTTTTCGTAGAAATTCAACATCATCGTTTGTTTCAATTTTATTCATACACTCGACAATTTTCTTCATTTGGTTATTTGAAGATAGGGCAGATTCTGTTTTATGTTTTATTATCATAGATATTTCAGCTATAATTCTTTTTGATAAACTGTTTATTTGATCATTTTTTTCTTTGACGAGTTCTAGAAATTGTTCACATTTGATGGATATTTCATCATTTTGAAAAGCAATTTCATCAACAAAATTGCTAAGGGATGTGCATGCCTTCTCAAAATCAGCACTTCTTTTATATTCTTCAAAATTCATGACCTTTTCACACATTCTGTGTGTTTTTACTACGCAATCAGCACAGCAAAGAACATCATGTGATATACATATATACTCTAGAGATCGCATGCCGTGATTTTCACAGTAGGTTTTCAGTTCATACAGTCCATGACCCTTGTTGGTGTTTTCAGGATGTGATGATTGCTTCAAGTCGACCAGAGAATGGTTGACGGTCATTTTGTTTCTCCTATGATGCTGGGCACAATCATTGCACATTGCTTCTTCACATTCCATACAGCTGAATTCAGCCACAGTTTTTGTCTTGACACGCTTACACGTTTCACACTCCATTTTGGATTCTACTTTCGTTTTCAAATAATGTACTGTAGATGTAGCCTACAGTGTATATGAGGGTTGACCAATTTCAAACTTTTAAAACTCTAATTGATAGATATTGTGACAATGTGTTCACACAATTCTTCTTGACGCAACCAGTATCATACAAATTATATTAAACGTAATTAATGAGATATACTTTGTAAATGGGGCTGGTTTTCCCCAAATAGATGAATAAACCGGATATCCGTCCAACGGTGTGATCCCATTCATCATTTGGGATGATGGTACTTTCAATTCACTTTTGGTTGTGTTTTCTCTACTATTCGGTAGTGATGAGTGATGTGTCAAACCAATATCACTTTTCTTTCGTTTTATTTTAGGAATTCAATAGTCAAATTACCAACAAAAAGCTGTTTGCTTAGCCAAACGGCAAACTTCTAAATCAAGCTAACACCAATCCTATGGCAAAACTTCTCATACATTTGACACCATGGTAAAATCGTCAACCAGCGCCCCATTCGTTGCATTCAACACCGTGACTCCCTCCAATTATTCAAAAACGCTTCCGAAATTATTCAAAGCCAGTCAGTAGTACTAGAAGGACACAAGTCACACCCTGTCACTGTCGAATCAGGAGTACCCCAAGGCTCGGTGTTAGGCCCCAGTCTATTCCTATACTACATTAACGATATACATGAAGACCTGAATGCTAAAGTGCGCCTGTTTGCTGACGACACCATAGCCTACATAGCCATCAAATCTGATAAAGACTGCTCAAAACTCCAAGACGACCTCAACAAGCTTGCTACGTGGGAAGAAAAATGGAAAATGCAGTTCCACCCAGACAAATGTCAAGTCTTAACTATTAGTAACAAGAAGAGAACAACATCTTTCAATTACACTCTCCACGGACATATCCTTGAACATGTAAAATCAACGAAATACCTTGGCTGTACTATCAATAACCACTTAGACTGGGACCAACACATATCCGAGATCACATCTAAAGCAAATAGGACCCTAGGCTTTCTTAGAAGGAACCTTAACATCTCCTCAATAAAGACCAAAGAAACAGCATACAAAAGTATAGTAAGACCAACTCTAGAATATGGCAGCACCATTTGGGACCCATACGAAAAGACTGACATCTCCAAACTGGAAAAAGTACAGAGAAGAGCTGCACGATTTGTAAAAAATAGATATCACAACCGCTCAAGTGTAGATAGCATGCTGGAAGACCTAAATTGGAAACCACTAGAGGAACGAAGACAAACTGCAAGATTAATAATGTACTACAAGATAACAACAAACAGAGTAGCTATCGATCCAAACCAATACCTTCAAAGACCATCCAGACAATCAAGAAATACCGGACAAGACAGCTACAGTATCCCATACTGTAAAACGTCAACCAGGAAAAACTCATTCTTCCCCCGTACCACAAAAGACTGGAACCAACTCCCTCCAGACATACGGTCAGCCGGCTCAGTTGACGCCTTCAAGGCTCAACTAGCCGCACATCTCTACTAATCTCTGTCTTACTCTTTTAACTTTCACTGTAAATACTCTCACTTTTAACTTTTCTTAAACTTTTCTAAGCGCAAACCCCCTGGCAAAATAATCATCCGGTTGATTGTGGCCAGTACCAGGAAGAAGAAAGCGATCACCGTCATTTTCATTCATATATCAAAACCGGAAACACAGATTTCGCGGGATTGAGACTGGTAATGCGAGAAAATAAATTGAAACAAACAACCTTTTTCATGTAATAAAAACACTAAATAGGCCTACAGAACTCATAAATAAACGCGTGAAATGAGGCAGGCAAAGTATTACCCTAATATTTTGAGCCAGAGTATTTTCTAACAATGTCTTACTGGCTTAGCCTCAGTCTATTCACCGTAATTCCCTACCATATTAGGGAGCTATTCAGTGACAAATTCTCATTAACAGAAATTTATAGGCCACTGGGCACAATCAACCTGAGTGAGAGACGAATTCGAAAAATATTGCAATTGCTATATATATGATGGATGACCAAAATCTCATAACTGCAGCTTAAATATGATTCAGAAAAAGCTGTACTTTCTAAGTTTTTGGTGACCAATGCAACAATATTTTACTGTAATTTATTTTATTTTAGCATACAAAAGTACTTTGGTGTGATGGAGCCTTCCTGACAAAGTGTACCCAGCCATAGCGTTGTGTTTCAAATATACTAGCCAAAACTTCAGGCTAACATACATCTGTAAATCATAAGCAATATTTTCATCAACTCTTAACTCTCAAAACAATAATTTGGCACAACCGCTCGGAAATCATTTACCTTCAATTTCATAATGAAATGTGCAACAAAATTAGACAATTAATGAGCTGCGTTCATTTAACCCGAGTCAGTATGAAAATCAAAAGTCGCCATTTTTCGCGGAATATTGCATGGTAAAAAGATAAATTCAATAACGCTTAATTCCGTATTTTTGAAATTGTGGATTGGTCAGATGCTTAATTTACGACAAGTAAAGTTCTCAAGTTAACATATTCCGGAAGGCCACTGTAGAAGTCGTATAATACAAAAAAATGAACGTAAAAAATCCTTAGAATAGTTGCAAATGCATAAGAATTAAATCAAAATGTCCGAAATGACTTGTTTAATTTAAAAATGGGAAATTGTCACTTAGGTCCTCAAACGGCGGGTTGTATCAACTAGCCCCATGTATCAACTAGCCCCATCATCAACTAGTCCAAGTCTCCCCTTAGTGACATTGAAACGTTGAAAGGGAGCTAGATGGCCAGGTTTTATTTTGCCGGCTGGGTGGCATTTCTTAGTTCAAACAAAAATAATACATTCCAGTATTCTTGGCCTCTTTTTATATTAAAATATCTTGTTTTGTTTTTTTTCTTTCTTGTCCTATCTGGCGCGATTTTAATCTAGATTACACACCGAGGAGTTAGCGCACTACTCATGATTGTAAGTGCCTAGTAATATAGCCATTTATAATTGTATTGCGGCTACCCTCTCGACATCTAAAACCAAATTTCAAACACAAAATGTCCGAACGCAGAGTGACGTCTTAGCCTCATTTTTATCCAAACGGTTTTGGGACAGTGCATTGATTACCGGTTTGACTAGTTACCGGATAAATTGACGATTTTTTAATAAGACGATTAATCATACTTTTAAAAGTGTTCCCTAAAAACCGAGATCGAAATCGAAGCTGTCATCATCCCAGAAAATTCAGAGAGATTCCTAGACCATGAAGCTCCTTTCCCCCTCCCCAAGCCGAGATATCGATTTAAGCGTTCTTCTTATTCTTTCAGAATAAATGTAATTCGAACTAAAGGTTTGTCTTCTGTCATTTCTCTATTTTTTCGGGTGTTAAATAGTGGATCGTTGATAAATAAAATGAGATCGGAAAGAATGGAATATTCTGGAACTAGATTGCGGGTAAAATTCTAAGACGAAAACGGACAAAATTGGAGCATAACTAAATTTCACTACAGTTCGATGTCGGCCTAGAAGTCGAACAATTAGTCCTACAGTATCCCTAAATAGGGATACTATGGGACTAATTGCTCTAATTCTGTATATCATATATATATTATTTGTAGAATTTCGAGTTCAGGTGATGAAGGAGGTCGTTTTTCTTGTGTTGCAAAAGTTTGAATGAATTTGTCCACTATGTACAATCAAGTAATTCGGATACAGAGTGGTTCGTTCGACCCCTAACACCCCCCCCCCCCCCTTGGATCCACCACTGACGATGGGTTTACCGAAGATCGAAATTTAAAGTTTCAGTCAAAGGAATATAGAAAGATCAACCTAGATTCAGAAAATCAGGAATGTGCGAAAAGTATTGACTCTAATAAGCCTTCCCAGTCTAACTAGGTCTAAACATTTCTCACTCCCCAAGATGGCTCTTCAACCAGTTTATTGATTGAATGGAGTTTAACGCCGCTTTCAACATTATTTCAGTTATATCGCGACGGCCGGAGCACCTAACAATGGATTCCTGGTATTTCTTTCACCTGTACTACCATTGCATCCTTTCCTAGCCTCCGACTGCTATCTCACATAGGTTTACGATTATCTACCCATTGGTGAGAGACAAACGTCGGAAAGAATATTTGCCGCCACCGGGGATCGAGCCCACGACTTCCAGATTGGAAGTCTTATGCCTAACCAACTGCGCTATGGTGGCGGCGGCTCTTCAACCAGAAGAGTCATATTTGTCTAATCATTAAAGGAACATAAATCCTTATCAAGTGGTGTGATGCTATATGAAAACAAACTTTTTATTTTTCTCGTTTATTTATATTTGAACACAATTATGTAAATTATAAGTTAAAGACACCGATTATTGGTGAATAATATAAAAAACATTTGGTCAAAAGACCGAACAATTGTTACAAATACAACTTTTTAACAAACTGGGGCCCGTTTTACTAAACATCTTACGATCATTTTTTGCGTATATCTAAAATTAAAATTGCTTCTAGATAAGTACCAAATATAAATTTCTGCCCAGCATCATCTCATTGGAAAGACGATTCCGATTAGATATTGCAAAGCAGAATCTATCGATGAATAACACCAGGTACGATTTGTCATTTTGACTTACGATTAAATTTTGCGTAAGATGTTTAGTAAAACGGGCTACAGGTTTACAAAAAAGTGGAATCATTAAATAATGGGTCTGCGTAAACATAGATGAATGCATATTTGTGAGAAAAAAAAACATTTATACAAATATGATATTTTAGCGAAACTCTAATACACTCGAGATTTTCAAACATTTGATCTTTTTAGATGGTCTTTACTTTTTCAGATAACTTTGATCTCAGAAGCAGATGCGTAAGAACGAGAGTTTTCTCTTAATAACAACATGGTAAATTGTCACAAGATTCGCCCTTCACGCTGCTTGATTTCAAAGTATGAAAAACAACAAAGGGGAAAAACAAGACAATTACGCTAGGCAGAGTCACGGTTTTTGCACAATGCACTCCGTAGGTTTGAGAGGAACATAACTGCCAAGTTTCAAGTCAATCGGGCATAAGGTGAAAGAGTTATGTATGTTCCGGACAAAGACCAAGACGCCCGGGCGCCAAGGGATGTCGATGGGCGTATAACAAGCGTTGGTCGTGATTTATAATCTGCTTGGTTGACAAACTGATAATAGATAAACATTATACCCATTATCTTTTCACGCGGTGACATTCAAATGTTAAAGATCCGTTTAAAATGGTATCTATATAAACTTGAGTAACTATTTTTTAAAGTTTTCGATTATATGCCGTAGGAAAAAAAAATCATCCAAACAGATAGTCTCCAAAGAGCGATGTGTTTTGCTGCGAACAATTTGACTTTAAGTCCTCTTATATTATATCTATCTTACCAATGGCCTTTTAAGCGCTTGGAAATCGATTATGGGAATGACGAGGGCAAATCCAGGGGTCAGTGCAATACAACTTTATAAGTGCCTTTACATTTAAAGGCACTAACAATAGTGTTGCACTGGCAACTAGAAATAAACGCCCATTTTCATATACATCTGCGATGAAAATTGTGTGATATAAAGAAAAAATATGAAGATCTCTGAATAACGTTAATTAATTTCCTCAGAAAGAGAATCATAGCCGCTGAAAAACGGCATTTAAATGATATGTGAGTGGTAGGGGGTAAGCTAGCCCCATTCAGACCTTATTGTAACCAGAGGTTCAGATAAGAACACCGCCTACGGGCGCCTACACTCGGCTATTGAGTGCTGGATAATGGATAGAAATCTAAGTCAAAAAGGGTCATAATTTAAAACAAAATGAATCGAGAGATACCCCCTTGATAGTAAAGGCTACTCGTTTGATTATTGTTTTTTTTTACTCGAGGATAACACGATAAAGGGTCGAGCGACTCTTATTTCCATCGTGGTCCTAACTCATTTCAGATCTAATCCTTCACATAGAGGGGCAATGGCTTCTAACCACTGCTACCCACTTTAACAGCTGGGTTGACTGGGGCCTTGTCTGTGAAGTGTCCTGCCCAAATACACTACCCGCCTCCAGTGGGGCTCGAACCCGCAACCACAAGGTTACGAGTCGAGCGCGCTAACCACTCGGCCAACGAGCGAGAACGCGTATGCAAAATTTCAAGTGAATGCCTCGAGTAGAACCAGAGATATCACCAAAGGTCAACGCTTTTGCACGACGAGGACGCCAAGGCTATATAGCAATACCTCGGGTTTTCTCCGAAAACAGCCGAGCAAATAAGAGGGAATAAAGCCAGTTTAATTTTTTTCAATGAAACCATATGTTGTGTATACCCATTTGAATCGTATGAGCGAGATGATTCCACTTAGTACCAACAACATAGGTTTATGTTTTAAATTTTAAATATTTGAATCTAAAATCCAAAATACCCACCAATCTTTAGCTTTGGTTACGTGTAACCATATTCAAATGACTCAGAATCTTTATAAAAAAAATCTGACCCAAATCGGAGAACAGACAGCTACTTTTCTGAATCTTTGATTAAAAATGAGTTGTGAACTATTCGTTTCCATTTTCTTATAAATTAAGGTAGTGGACTCGAAAAACTTCAGCAAGGTTACGGAACTTATGATCCTTCACAATGTTGACCGAGGTTTCCTAATGCGATCATTAGGAAACCTCGATTAAATCTGTTAAAGCTCATGACTTCTGAAACGTTTCGGAACTATTACGGGTCCACTACCTTAAAGATGTGTAAATTTAGCTTGTGAATTAAAGAATTGTACATTTTGGTTTTTGCTGTAATGCTTGGCATGTAAAACAACCCTGAATCCCAAAGAGGGGATTTGATTATCGCTGAACAACCATCTGATTTTCTACACGTTTTGAAGATAAGACTGTATAGAAAGGAAATCCTGAAACAGAGATAAGAATCAGAATAAAGAAAAGTTAACCCATTACCGAACGACAAAATGTTAAAGATGTCAAATTTCAGAAAGTTGCAGACGACGATTTTAAGTGATGACGAGAAGCAGTATAACATGTAATGACATGTTATAAAAGTCGTTGACTAAGTTTGAAGAATGTAGGATAGGAATTGAAGGGCATGAAAATAATTTCGTTTTTAGAAGAATTATTAGGAAACGTTACCATAGAAATTAGCAATGCCCAAATCTTATGTTTTCATTGGATCAAGAAATCATAACATGTTTGATGTTTTTTGTTTTTGATTTTAGTTTGGTTTAATCCCCCAGTAGTTTCTGAGAAATGGACTGTTTAACAAGAAAAAAATATGGTGGAATCCTCGGCATTGGAACCACTGCACCACGGGGACTGTTCATGACAAAATCGTTATTTATTACTTTATAGTTTAAAATACGATCCAATTCCCTAGCAGAGAACTATGACACTCGATTTGTGCTGTATTTACGCGAAAAGGGACAATGAAAAAGTGTTCAAATTTAAATTTACATTAGTAAGTATAGAATAAACAATTCATATAAGCTAATAATTTCTGATACATCCAAAAAATGACGTTAATCTTTTCCAAGCGCGGCCTACAAATGCATTCGTCACAACTCGGCTGAGTCCGTAATCTACATCTACCAACAAGACCCTAGACAGACTCGTCCAAATATGGGTCAAATGATTTACATTTTTTAAAAAAAAGTGTTCAAAAACATTTTCGCTCATAAATAAATTACAAGAAAAAATAGGAATATCAAGCTTACTCTGGTATTTGTAAACAAATACGACATCGCTATGTATAACTTTCTGTCCGTTTTGTCATACCTCCAGAAATGTAGCACGTGACCTGAAATGACACTTAATAGTTTAGGGCCAACTTATTTCTCACCCCGGGCGGGTACTGTTGCCCGCAAAATCAGAGAGTCTCTCAGAAAGCGGGCTACCAGCTCTAGACTGGTCCACATATCGACTATCAGAATAGCCTAGAACAGGCTATTCTGATATTCGATAGTGAGACCAGTCTACACCCGACCCGAAATCGGGCGAGAAATAAGTTGGCCCTTAGAAACCAGTGCCACCGAGAGCTTGAGATCTGTACAATAGCACTTGCTTATGAAATGTTTGAAATCTTGCAGTATGAATACATAAGGCGGCTTATTACGAAAGTAGCTAGGATTGTATTTTCATAACACATTAAGGCCTTTAAGTATTCTCTTCTCCCATTAAGTATTTCTTGAAAAAAAACATACATTCATCTGTTTAATATCAATGCACAATGTCGAACTTTTTTTAATTTATGCGGGAGTGGACAAACCGTTCGTCTGTACCAAAGCCTTATACTTTCTGTTATATATAATTACAAGGATAACAAAAACATGTGTACCCATCAATGTTTGACAGAAGTTGCCCGTATTATCTCCCGTGAAAAACGATCCTTGCCCTGCCGTCATTTGGTCGTATTTCAACAAATTTATGTAAACGTCGTTCATAACAGGAAGGAATATAGCGGAAGTTGATTTGTGCCATTCTTCGGTCATGTACACGTCATTTCCGGCAGAAATAGGCAATAACGACCTCCCTGAAATAAACAAAAATATCTTCCAATATACAAAATTGACTTCTCTCGGAAATATTAAAAAACAAAAACACGTTAAATAGTAAGTTCGGGAGTTTTCTTAAATGAATTGTATATATAAAAAAGTTGTGTTACTGCTAAAAGAAACCATTTAAAGAAACCAAGCAAAATCAGACACTGTGAAAATTCAACCGCATTAGAAGAAACTTATCCAAAACGATACTTTTGACGAGGCTCAAATTTGCTAGGGTAAACAAGCACAAATGGTCATATTTCTCCGTCTCATCATAGTTCCCTAGTGTGGAGTCGTGCCGTGGATTAGCGGATCACAATGGAACCGCCCTTGACCTCGGTCTAGGAACATTCCTTCAAATAAAAGCGGTATTTTTTTTGAAAACTTTTGGGTCATGGACAAGGAAAAAAATCGATGGGGGCTTTTTAAACGTCGTAACCACAGCAAATTCAACCTGCAGTCACGACTTTTATGTAACCCATCCACGAACATTTTTGCAACAAAATGGCGAACTTTTTCAAAGGTCAACATTCGTTCAGGTATGAATGAATGTTCTGATTCGTTGATCGATTTTTTTATTGACATCAGCAATCTTATAATTGGACGATATAATGTATGGTTATTGCCCTGGCAGAGCGGAGCCTAAGTTACGAGTCGTTGCACTTAATGTTAAGGCAAATCAGCTTTCATCTAAAGGTATCGTCTACTTCAGAGAGTCGGCATTAAAAATTTTCGACCTTAAATCGTAGGTTGTTTACAAAACCCTCGTTACTTCCAAGCTGAAGTTACGAGGATTTGGTAACCAAACGATGAAACGTGATCACTTTCTCCGCTATGTACGTAATTCATTCTGTTTTATGAAACAGTTATGCCCGCGCTGACGATAATTCCCGATTAAGTTTTGAAAAAACCCAAAATGTTGAAAAGTTAACTCGCCAAACTACGTCATGACTAAGCCCCACCCTGCTAGGTGAATAATAACACAGAATACGTCAATTCTTACACCAGTCAAAAGTATATATATTGTGCTTACTACTTATAACTGTGGTGTCCTCTGATAAGTTAACTTCCCCGTTCATTTTCCTCTTTTTGCTCGTTGGTTGGTGGTGATTGTTGTTTGTTGAATTTTCGTTGAAACTTGGTACATAGTTCTCTCGGAACCCACCACTCATACCGTCATCTAGAAAAAAATGTCCATTGTGGCGTCATTTTCACAACCAAATTATAACGTTTTTCAGCTCATTTGCATAGTCATTCCACGAGTGTAATAACAACCGTATAATATCAAAAATATTACACGGGGATATTTCACTTCGCAACGTAGGTCATATTATAAGATAATATATTATCATGTAAATAATTTTAAAATAAGTACGCCAGGTCTCTATGATCACAGCAAGAAAATTAAAACAAGAGGACCATGATGGTCCTAGATCGCTCACCTGAGACTCTTTGACTCATGGGACTTCACAATAGTTTCTACATAAGATCAATACCATGGAATGTTTTAAGCCAAAAGCAAGGATATGCTTTTTCGCTCTTTGAAAAGGGATGAACCAAGGTGGAGCCCAAATATGAACCCAGGGTCTTGATATGAACAAACTTGGTTGAGATCCTCTAGATGATACTAAATACTAAATATGAAAGCTGTCTGCCTTCTGGTTTCAGAGAAAAGGATTTTTGAAGATTTTCCTTTTTTACCCTTCGTGCGCAGATGAGCTAAAAGAGGGGGCCCGGGTGGAGCCCAAATATGAACTCAAGGTCTTGATATGCACAAACTTGGTAGAGGGCCACTAGATGATGCTACATACCAAATGTGAAAGCTGTCTGCCTTCTGGTTTCAGGAGAAGAATTTTAAAAGTTTCCACAAGTTGGTTCCAAGGGTTGCACCTGGGTGGAGCCCAAATATGACCCAAGGTCTTGATATGCACAAACTTGGTAGAGGTCAACTAGATGACGCTACATACCATATATGAAAGCTGTCAGCCATCTGGTTTTAGAAAAGACGATTTTTGAAGATTTTCCTATTTTTACCCTTCGTGCTCAAAAGAGCTAAAAGGGATGCGCATGGGCAAAGCCTTAATATTACACCATGGTTTAGATATGAACAAACTTGGTAGAGGTCCACTTGATAATGCTACATACCAAATATGAAAGCTGTCTGCTATCTGGTTTCAGAGAAGAATATTTTTAAAGATTTTCCCTCTTTGATTCTATGTAACAAGAGTTGTCAGAGGACAACATAGCTCGCCCTATTGGATGCTTGTCACATAGATATATGCAAAATCATGTACCTGGGAAGGAAGCATGGAAGGGGGAGGGTACTAAAAAGATCTAGGGAGCCTGAGGACATATCATGTATTTTTTTTTACACAAATAGAAAAATATATGCAGATATCTTATCCCATGCTTACAATGTGTAACTGAAAAGGTATTAACATTAAAAGGTTTTATTTGCAAACAAGGTATAACTATCATAAATACGAAGCCCAAACCTCTTCAAAATTTCAATATATTGTAACGGTTTAAAGGGAGGTAAGTTGCATTGGATATGCAAATGAGAGAGACCTGCCCTTAGTTAAATGGCTATTTGAAGCTTATATAGACAGAGTCGACCCATTTAGGGTTAAGGATCATTTTTGGTAGGCCGCATAACTACCAGTATGAATGCGTTTTGAAAATGACCATGGGGGATTAGGGATACATTATTAAAAAAAACCTGTCCAATGTTTTTATTCGAAACATAGAAAACCGTATAATGCAGCCTGGATCAAATAACAGTTTTTCAAAAACTGTTTTGTAACGAAAATTATTGAGCAATAAAATCAGGGTTTTTGGTTTTGAACTTGATTTTACAAATATTGCACATTTCATTAAAATGACTGATCACTCAGACATGTTTGACCTAGTTTTTACTCTCTTTCCCACTGTTTTCTGCATTCTTTTTACATCAAAGTGATTCTCACAGGAGATACACCTATGGTTACACTCCTGTTTTAGTTTTGTTAAACATATAGTAAAATGGCATTTTTGCGGTTAAAAAAACCCACAATACTTCATTGTGCACAATTACACTCGAAATACTTTGGTACAAAAGTGTGTGATGACTTATATCAAAGCTCTGGTCTAGAGAATAAATGTCTCTACCTTAATTAATCTAATCCTGTGTGTGATATGTTGCAGTTGTCTGGCACTTAGCATAACATAATTTCAATCCAGTTACTGTTATTCAAGCATTAAAACAATGCGACAAAAGGAGCACATCACTTTTTCTAACCAAACTCTTTTGGGACAACCGTAGTAGGTCCTTTTACTTGAAATAGGTGCAGTCTTAGTACTAGTTTGAATGACAGCTATTGAATGATAACTTGAATCTTTTGCCTCGTGTTTGATTTCAGAATTGTTTGTGCTATTATTTTGAGTCTGTATTTTCTTTCTTTATGCCCGTTTCTTCGGATTACTCCGGATACATCAGCATGAAGGTTGAGTGAATATATTATTCTAACAAGAGCACCGCATATGGGTGCAACCCTTGGCTGTGCTTGGCTGCAGGTGCTGGATAATACAAAAAGCTGAGTGGAAAAAGGGACTCTTACAAAAACCCCTTTTCAGAGTTGTCCATGATTGTTTGGATAGCTCTTGAGATAGTGAACATACATGCTAAATTTTATGAAGATATCTTCAATAACAACAGGTCAACAACAACAATGCCAACGCCGCTAAAATGATCTCCATACCTCAAGTTTTCTTAGAAAACAGACAAGCTAAAATAGGCAATCACTTTTCCATCATGTGTAATTCATTGTGCCTATGTTGAAATAAAGTACTCCTTAGTGTATTTAAGCCGGGTGTGCATGCTTGAGTAGGGCCATTATTGTTGTTAAAATCTTTAAAATCTAGATAGGTATTTTTTGCAAAAAAATATTTTTATAAAAAAAATACATTATTCATTGATGATAACCAAATAATTTGCGGCCTACTTTGATGCATTGCATCAAAATTTTGTCTTGTCTCTGAATGGATCACGTCTGTCTATGCGCTCGGTTCGTTACAATTGGTGGCAGCGGTGGGATAATGACAACTGCCAGACCGGAGTTGCCTTACCCACGGGTCTCCCAGGCCAAAACTCGGGACGAGTCTTCTCGGAGGGGAGAGTAATGTAACGGTTTAAAGGGAGGTAAGTTGCATTGGATATGCAAATGAGAGAGACCTGCCCTTAGTTAAATGGCTATTTGAAGCCTATATAGACAGAGTCGACCCATTTAGGGTTGAGGATCCTTTTCTCTGAATGGATCACGTCTGTCTATGCGCTCGGTTTGTTACAATATCCTCAATGTATAAGTATTGTAGATGATTTTAATATAATTTAGAACTCTAAAACCGAAAGGTGAAACTGATTCACAAACATTTAAATCTCATATATAAAAAATTCTGGCTGCCTGTTATACATCAGTGTATAAATAAGAATCCAGCATTCATAGAACGACCGATAAAATATAAGCAAGGTCAAGATCAAGGTAAAATTGTCAAGGACCTTGGACTCCGGTGAAAGCCTATCACCTAGTGATTATGTGTATGAAGTAATAATGTCCCTAGAGTAAAGCATTCAGAAAATATAAGCAAGGTCAAGGTTTTGGGTTAAAGTATTTTGGTTAAAGTTTTTCCAAGTCCTTAAAAAGGTCATGGTCAAATTATCAAGGACCTTGGTCTCTGGTGAAAGCTTATCACCTGGTGAGTTTGTAAATGAAGTAATGATGTCCCTAGGTTAAAGCTTCAAGAAAATATAAGCAAGGTTAAAGTTTTGGTTAAAATTTTTCAGTTTAAGTTGTTCCCAAGTCAATAAAAGGTCAAGGTTAAGGTCAAATTATCAAGGACCTCGGTCTCTCGCAAAAGGCTATCACCTAATGAGTATGTAAATGAAGAAACAATGTCCCTAGGTTAAAGCATTCAGAAAATGTAAGCAAGGTTGAAGTTTTTGATTAAAGTTTTAGGTTAAAGTTTTTCTAAGTCCACAAATGGTAAAGGTCAAGGTCAAATTGTGAAGAACCTTGGTCTCTGGTGAAAGCCTATCGCCTGGTGAGTATATATGAAGTAATGATGTCCCTAGGTTAGAGCATTAAAAAATATAAGCAAGGTTAAAGTTTTTTTTGGTTAAAGTTTTTGGTTAAAACTTTTTCTAAGTCCACAAAGGGTCAAGGTCAAGGTCATATTGTCAAGGACCTTTGTCTCTGGTGAAAGCCTATCACCTAATGAGTGTGCATATGAAGTAATGATGTCTCTAGTTAAAAGCTTTCAGAAAATATAAGCAAGGTTAAAGTTTTTTCGGTCAAAGTTTTTGGTTAAAACTGTTTTGAAAGGGCCAAGGTCACAGTCTACAGGTCATTTAGACATGGATGTTGGTCTCAAATGAAAGCCTATGCCCTAATGAGTGTTTCTGTCAAAAATAAAGCCTCTAGGATAAATATTTATAGAAATAAACAAGGTGCCAAATTGTCACAAGATACGCCCGTCACACTGCTTAGTATTAACTGTGGATTTGAATAGAACTGAGGTTATTTTGAATGAATATTTTTTGCACCCATGAAGTTTCATGATCCTAGCAGTTATACTCTAAGAGATATACTCTGGGCAAGATTCTAGTATGAAAGACAACGATGGGCAATAACTAAAAAAATAGGCCAGGTAGAATGATGATTCTTGTACACTGCACTCCCCCTTGATGACATCTATACACCCATAAAGTTTCATGATCCTAGCTATTATACTTTAAGAGATATACTCCGGACAAGTTTCAAGTCTGAAAAACAACAAAGGGCAATAACTCAAAAATAGGCCAGGTAGAGTTATGGTTCTTGTGCTCTGCACTCCCCCTTGGTGAGAATTATACACCCATGAAGTTTCATGATCCTAGCTATTATACTTTTACAGATATACTCCGGACAAGATTCTAGTATGAAAAGCAACAAAGGGCAATAACTCAAAAAAAGGGCAGGTAGAGTTATGGTTCTTGTGCACTGCACTCCCCCTTGGTGAGATCTATACACCCATGAAGTTTCATGATCCTAGCTATTATACTTTTACAGATATACTCCGGACAAGATTCAAGTCTGAAAAACAACAAAGGGCAATAACTCAAAAAAATAGGCCAGGTAGAGTTATGGTTCTTGTGCACTGCACTCCCTCTTGGTAAGATCTATACACCCATGAAGTTTCATGATCCTAGCTATTATATTTTAAGAGATATACTCCGGACAAGATTCAAGTCTGAAAAACAACAAAGGGCAATAACTCAAAAAAATAGGCCAGGTAGAGTTATGGTTCTTGTGCACTGCACTCCCCCGTGGTGAGATCTATACACCCTTAAAGTTTCATGATCCTAGCTATTATACTTTTAGAGATATACTCCGGACAAGATTCTAGTATGAAAAACAACAAAGGGCAATAACTAAAAAAATAGGCCAAGTACAGTTATGGTTCTTGTGCACTGCACTCCCCCTTGGTGACATCTATACACCCATGAAGTTTCATGATCCTAGCTATTATACTTTAAGAGATATACCCCGGACAAGATTCAAGTCTGAAAAACAACAAAGGGCAATAACTCAAAAAATAGGCCAGGTAGAGTTATGGTTCTTGTGCTCTGCACTCCCCCTTGGTGAGAATTATACACCCATGAAGTTTCATGATCCTAGCTATTATACTTTTACAGATATACTCCGGACAAGATTCTAGTATGAAAAACAACAAAGGGCAATAACTCAAACAATAGGCCAGGTAGAGTTATGGTTCTTGTGCACTGCACTCCCCCTTGGTGAGATCTACACACCCATAAAGTTTCATGATCCTAGCTATTATACTTTTAGAGATATACCCCGGACAAGATTCTAGTATGAAAAACAACAAAGGGCAATAACTCAAAAAATAGGCCAGGTAGAGTTGTGGTTCTTGTGCACTGCACTCCGTAATGATGAGAAGAATACAATTGCCAAGTTTGAAGTCCATCGGACTTCAAGTGACAGAGTTATGCTCCGGACAAAGAAGTGGATGCCGCCGGACGCCCGGACGCCCGGACACCGTACGCCGGACGTCAAGGGTGATCCCATAATACGTCCCGTCTTCGACGGGCGTATAAAAACTTTAACCTAATGCGGATGCCGACACTGACACCGACGCTGACGCCGTCGCTGACGCCGACGCCGCTATCAGTGGGTATGACGATAGCTCTACCGAGACTTTCGTCCCGGGCGAGCAAAAAAGGGTTGCGCCCAGGCAAAGCCCAAATATGACCCAAGGGTCTTGATATGTATAAACTTGATAGGGGTCCACTAGATAATGCTACATACCAAATATGAAAGCTGTCTGCCTTCTGGTTTCAGAGAAGAAGATTTTTGAATATTTTCCTATTTTCATCCTTTCTGTTAAGGGTAAAGGGAAAGTTAAGGGTGGATTTCATTTATTTGCACAACTTTGGTAGAGCTTGACCCAAGTAACACCCGTACCAAGTTTAATCAAGATTGGCCAATCGGTTTAGGAGGAGAAGATGTTTAAAGAAATTGTGGACGACGGACGACGCACGTCGCACGACTGACGACTGACATTGTACGATCACAATAGCTCACCTGGAGCACTTTGTGCTCAGGTGAGCTAAAAAATGTAATTTACTACTGGTATTGACCAGTCTTGACCATCTTCTCGATATGCAAATGACGGTCCTTACTCTGATTAATCTAAGCTCGACTTGTAGAAGGCCAGCCCTGCGTTCAGGTTGATAAAACGGTGCAAACTTTTTGCCAATTATATCCCACTTTGCACGTGCACTTGCGTGCAAGGCGGGGTATAATTAGCAAACAGTTTGCACCGTTTTGTCATGCTAAAAGCAGGACTGAAGAGCTATATTGCGAAGGCGTGGTTTCCGTCTGGTCCACAATGAAAGATATAGAGGGTGATCGCTTGTTTCAGTGTAAGATCGATTTATATTTCATTGAGTGAACAACATAATCTATCTTTTCCACGAGAAAATATAACTTTTGTTGTTCACGAAATGAAATAATAATCGATCATACTCGAAAAACAAACGATTATTCTATTTCTTTATTGCAATAATGAGACAAAATGTGAAATTTCTAGGACTTATTTTCGCAAAGCGCGTCATTTTGCACGTGATTCCTCTGCAACGTTCATTGTGATGTCACTTATTTCGCCCCGCATAGATGAAGTCTGATAGGATGAAATGCACAAAAGCAGGGTATACGTTTTTGATAATTTCACTGCTTTTGCGGTGAGATTATCAAGTGATAATCTATCGTTAATTCTCGTTAAACCATAAAAAGGCATTAAAGATAACAAAGTTATTAAAATGTATGTGTATTTTGAAACCATCCAAGAAGCCACAGGAAAGTTAATACAGTTGAAGACAAATGAACAAATGCCCCAGAAATGGTATTTTTTTTAAAGTTTGACCTTGACAGTTGATCTTGATCTTGTCAAATGACCTTGACCTTGGAATCTGTATATGCACATTATCGAGATCTATCATTATACCAAATATGATCATTGTATCTTGAATAGCTCTGAAATAGTTGGTAATGCTAAGTTTTTGGTTAAGTTTTGCAAACAGACAGACAGACGGACGGACAACGGTGAAACAATATGCCCCCGATCTATCTATGTGGTGACACAACAAGTGCTTCATGGACGATTGTAATTTTTTGGTCACACCCATAAGCTATATGCAGTATTTGTTGTTGGTTTTCTATTACCAAAATTTAAGAACCAGTCTTTCAAACCATATAGTAACTGTTTTTAAAGGCCTTTGGCAAAACTACCTCTTGCCACTAATTGATGGAGCCAGAATCGATATTAGTCCTCAAACCACATTTAGTATTGTTTTACATGTGTAGCTTCCATTAGTTATTAACTTGCATTAAATCTCCATTTGATAATTACAGGTGAATAAAGGCTAGATTCTCGTAACACAATTTTTATTACTTTTAATCATCACGAAAAATCGTTTAGGATTGAAATGTTTTGCCTCATTATGTACAAGTTGTTCAATTTTCGTATTTAAGTATCCTTTTTGCCTTTCTCACATGATCCGTTTATCAAATATTTACGTCAAATAACCTATCCATATTAATGTTTAACTACAATCTAACTTTTCTTGTAATAAACACCCGTTTGTTTCGCACCTTGGTTAAAAAAATGAGTGATTAGTTGTAAACGTGGATAAATAAATCAAATATGAGAACTATTATTGATCTACAATGACCTGGCACTCATTAAATATTCCTTTTGACCCCTATTGATAGTCGGATGTTATGTTTCTTAATATAGACTGAAACTCGCGAAGTTTAGGTCCAATAAAATGTTTCACATCTCATCACGTATACGGAAATTTAGCGCAGGTGATATGGCTGTTGTCCCAATACCAAAATGAACGAGTTCAAGCCGGGACATGATCAATTATGAGTCCAATTTTTACGGTAACACTGTTTTACCTATTTTGAGACAATATTGTAGCATTAGGCTTTCTGTATTCTGACAGTCAGAGTTTTTTTTTAAAGATTTGTTCATTGCAAAGTGCTGTCCATTCAGCACTGTCAATAGTGATAGAGAAACATGGAAACAATAACAATTATTTATCTCTTTTTGTAGTTCAAAATACATCGCAAGCCAAACTGAACAATTGAAAAGTATTTTTTTCCTTGTTCATTTTACAATTAATGACGGTATGAAAAAATATGAAATAAAGCCTATACTTGGTTTGATTGCGTTAATCGAAACTCTTTTAAGGTAACTGCGGACACATAGAGGGCCATTTTAGGTACAAATTTTAAGTTGTCTGCAAATCATGCCGAATGCGATAAAACTGAATTTTGAAGTACCCGCTTTCATATTTCGGTCATAAAAAGGAATTTCATGACGTAGAATTGACGTCATGACGTCATTAAGGGGCCGAGCCCTTTTTTAGGGACCAAAATCTGTAATTGTCCATTTTTACGAAAATAGTAAACCGATTTTCATCCCGTAAACGCCATTTGTTTCGTTTAAAGACTCATGGTTTTATGTTTTATTGATTTGAAGATATAAGTGTAAGAAATACAATTAAGTGTAACGTTTTAACTGTAAATGCCTTCTGCGTTGCTGTTTTCGAGTACAGTCTCTGAAAATATTTCTTTTTTTCTCGAAAATTTGTCCGGTGACCTATGCTGAAATTTATATATGATACTGCCAAACCATTCCGATGAAGAAATTTGAAATAAAAATCATGTGTCTTCGGGTTAGATTTTTTGTAAAATTCGATTCTGCGAAAATATCGCAAACAAAAGGATATTTCAACGTCGCGTCAAATGTTCACAAAAGCTGTCTTTTAAAATGGATAAAACTTAAATGAATTTTGTATTTCTTAAAAAGACATTCAGATTTAATACTTCTGAAGCCTATATTTTACAATAAACCTTAATTTCAAATATGTTAGAATACGTTATTGCACGGAGATTGGCTCCAAATAAGCATAGTACCGATGGTTTTGGTGCGACGTCGAATTCAACGAAAAATGTTGCAACAACTTCACAAAATCGAATTTAATACAAAATCTAACCCGAAAACATATCATTTTTATTTGATTAATGCAAAGCATATTCTTTTCGCTATAAAATAACAAAAAATCAGCATAGGTAACCGGACGAAATTTTGAGAAATTTCTTCTTATTTACAAAAAATGAAATGAAAAAAGGAACGCCAAATCTTAAAATTCGCGAAATAGTTAGCGTTTCGGGTTTATATCTCTATTTGAATGTGCACAGAAATTAAACGATAAGCCAGGGCGTTCTTGGACTTTCAAAATGAAACTTTTTTCGTGAAAATCGGCCGATTAATTCAGAAAATATTTGCAAATAATGATTTTGGCGGGTCGAAAAGGGGTTGGCCCCTTAATGACGTCACGACGTCAAATGAACGAGCTTCAGACCCTTTTCATTGCGTGCTCGCTAAATCCCGCACTTCAAATATAAATCTCAGAAATTATTGTGAGATTTTAAGAAAGTCGAAAATTCGACCATGTTATCTGTCCGCAGTTACCTTAAGCGTGATTACGTTATGAATGTAAAAAAAACGTATAAAAAATATTATAAAGCAAACGAGATTTCTATATGCGACTAACTTTTAGTGCAAGTGTTCTGAATACTAAATTTATTTTCATTGGGGTATGAAAATCTTTCTCTCTGACGATCAGAATACAATAGTCTTGGCTTGTGCAACAACCAAAAATGAATTATATGAGAGTAAAAAAATAATAATAATAATAATTGCAATTGGCAAAAAAAATAACAAAGGAATAATTGAAAGGGTTAATGTAAAAAATAAATGTATAAATATATTAATTGATAATAATCACGAGGATAAAAAAAAGATATATCACTGTCGGGTATCGAACTCGACCCGACAAGTGAACGCGTCTCGGAAAGGCGTCTATAACCAATGTACTACAGAGACTTATATAGCTAAAGTGAGATAGTATGAATAAATCGGTAAAACGTAATTTTCGCTACGAATAAACTCGAGCACTGACGGAAGTTAATGAGTGCCAGGTCATTTTAGATAAATAATACTTCGTATGCTGAAGTAAGAGATCAAAATGGAACCCGTTCGAACGGGGGCGATGTCATTGCCCAGTGGTTAAATGCAGGAATGCTGAACTCATTGGAATACTTCACGGAGTAGATGGGTGTATCAAATTCTGAGCGAACCAGGCACTTTTAATCATGATCACAATTATCACTTGAAGTTATTTCAAATTTCATCTAACTATGATATCACCTCATGTCATAAACAAAAGAACACCAAACGAAATAAAATTTCATTAAAATAGATGTTAAAAAATTGAAATGTTTCAAAAGGTCATACCTGCTTACGTATCGGCCATAAAATAGTATACATACGACAAATTAAATTTCGTGAGTGATCATCACTGTCAATGCAAACCAAGCATGGTCTTTCTATCATTAGGCACAGTTCAGTGGGTTACAGAGTTTTTAAATTTTACGCTCGGGGCTATAACATTGTTCATAACGACTGAACGCTACGAATATTTCGGAGATTTAAATTTTATAACCGCGAGTTTTTAAACGACCCTCTTGAATATTCAAAATGTCATGTGATAAGGAAGAACTGCATGGAATTAACTATTTTACGTTGACGGAGTCTTATGCTAAAGAATTTGTTTGGTTTTGCTTGTACACTGAAAAGGGTACAACGTCACTTAAACAATTTACCTAAATACGAGGGGATATCAAAAGGTTCTGAGACAATTACAATATCTTTTTTATCATTCATTTGATTTTGATGAAACTGTCAGTAATTATTCGTATGGATGTGAATCATGCGGCTAAATGTACAAGGTTGCAACGAAATATGACTACGCGTCTCTAAAGGAAACTTCGCTATGGAAAGTTGGAAACCGAATGATGCGCTTTCAACCGAGACGATGTAATTTTTTCGGAAAGAACGTAACCACACCGTACAACCGGTTGCAGCGATGACGGGTGAGAGTCAACGATGACAGCATCGGAACATTATGCCGAGGAGACGGTAGGTCAAATAGATTTATTCGTGTAAATAGACGATTGAAGATTTGGTATTCTAAAGCAGAAAAATGATCGTGTAAGTGTTAAGCGCTTCTATAGAATAAATCTTTTCTCATATCCTTCCCAAATAAGGCCACAATCATTGATTATTTCGGAGGTTTCCCATGAAAAGTTAAGAAATTAGACTTTATGCCCTCATATTTCGCCTATCTCTGAATAAATGCTATTTTAACTTGTACACAGCTGAAGTCTAATCATCCGCCGATATTTCTTCCAAATTTGAAGCCATAATTCAAAAAAATAAACACACAGCGGGTCCCCAAAGACGACATGTAGTAAGAAAAATGTTGCCTCTGTAGACAGTCGGAATTTCACGGGGTTGTCATAGATGACAGAACTGAATTATTTGTGATTGCTGATGTCGACAGACCCATATTCAGATTCTCGCTTAAAAAATGATCATTTTTGGTGTCGTATTTTTCAATAACACGCCAAAACAATTTAGATCGACATACATGCTGACATTCATGTCCACTATTTTTCAAATGATGCGTCATATCGAAAAATAATTCAAGGGATTTAATGTAGGATTTCAAATACTCACAAACCAAGAAAAAACAGTTGTGATCAGACTGAATATCTCGTATACGTTTTTTACTTGTAATTCCAGTGACTTAGTATACATTCGACGAGTCAAAAAAGCATTTATATTGAAAAACATAGTTGGCCTGTCTTTCATTATCTTTCGTTAACTTTCGATAATATCCACGAGTTCACAAGAATGATTTTTATTTTAGATCATAAAATATAATCTTGCTAACATAGCCAGGGATCGAAAAAAAGGATTATGAAAAATGAAAAATCTATCCGTTTCTTTTCTAAAAGCTTATTTCAATTTATGTATAGGTCACTGAGCAATAGTAAATTACTTCATGTAGATATATATGTATAAGAAAAGGTGAGAGGGAGATTCGATCTTCGGACCTTGTACTGCGAGTCTCTGACCTTATGCATATATCTCATTCTATTCTCTTATCACGATTGGGTATATATTGTTACTTGAATGTAATGTTTGCTTATTGTTTATCCATATAAGGAAGTGGGTTTCGAATAATTAAGAAGGTAAGCAGGAATATCAATTGATTGATTGAATGGAGTTTAACGCCGATTTCAACATTTTTGCGGTTATATCGCGGCGGCTGGAGCACCTAACAATGGTTTCCTGGTATTTCTCTCACCAGTACAACCATCACATCCTTTCCTAGCCTCCAGCTGCTATCTCACATAGGTTAACGATTATCAACCCATTGGTGAGAGACCGATAACTTTCAAAGTTGACAAATTTAGGACAATTTGAAAGGAGTTTTACGTTGACCCTTGTAACAAAACATGTGTTTTTGTGATGTGTCCCTTTACACTCTATTTCATACTGACGCCGAAAAAAAACCCGCCTTAGTAAAATGTGAAATTTCTTTTCCATGTGGCATTTTACATCCCGAAAAAAACATTGGTTAATTTTAATAAAACTCCCTCTGCGAGTGTCAAATTGAAAGGATTTTGATCTCGTGATTTGGAATGTCTAAACTTCAGAAGCGGTTAGTTTTTTTCGAGGAACATGTGCGCCTTTTTAAGATTGTTGCTTCGATAAAAATTACACATGTTTCTCTAGCATTTGATATGCATGTCAGTGATTCACGCATGAAGTGTGCATTTCAATTTTGTAAACCTATCATTTTCATGTTCTCAAAAATAATCCAACATTTTGTTTTAAGTTCAAATAAAAAAACACCCTGTGCATTTGAACCTGACTTTATACACTGATTTAATGGGTGGAAATCTAATCAACTACTTCTTCTTCTTCTTTATCTTCTTCTTCGTTCTATGCATTTTTATTGTTTAGCGTCAGAAAGCGTTATTATAAGGAAATAGATTTAGGACCTTAATCGCCGTTTTTGTTTATATTTGTAAACAAATTTGTATATATATAACATTGTTGGCCTGTGGCTCATTCAATATTCCTGCTTGCCTTCTTCAGTATTCGAAACCCACTTCCTTATATGGATCAAAAATAGGCAAACATTACATTCAAGTCACATTATATAACTAATCGTGATAACAAAATAGAAAATGAGCTATATCCATAAGGTCAGAGATTCGCAGTGCAGAGGTCCGAAGATCGAATCTCCCTCTCACATTTTCTTATATATCTGCATGAAGTTATTTCCTATTGCTCAGTGGCCTTTACATACAAGAAAAATAGGTTTAAGAAAAGTTACGGATAGATTTTTCATAATCCTCCTTTTTCGATCCCTGGCTATGTTAGCAAGATTTTATTTTATCTAAAATAAAAATCATTCTTGTGAACTCCTGGATATTATCGAAAGTTAACGAAAGATAATGAAAGACAGGCCAACTATGTTTTCCAATAGAAATGATTTTTTTAACTCGTCGAATGTATACTTAGTCACTGGAATTACAAGTAAAAAACGTATACGAGATATTCAGTCTGATCACAACTGTTTTTTCTTGGTTTGTGAGTATTTAAAATCCTACATTAAATCCCTTGAATTATTTTTCGATGTGACACGTCATTTGAAAAATAGTGGACATGAATGTCAGCATGTATGTCGATCTAAATTGTTTTGATGTGTTATTGAAAAATACGACACCAAAAATGATCATTTTTTATGCGAGAATCTGAATATGGGTTTGTCGACATCAGCAATCACAAATAATTCAGTTCTGTCATCTATGACAACCCCGTGAAATTCCGACTGTCTACAGAGGCAACATTTTTCTTACTACATGACGTCTTTGGGAACCCGCTGTGCGTTTATTTTTTTGAATTATGGCTTTAAATTTGGAAGAAATATCGGCGGATGATTAGACTTCAGCTGTGTACAAGTTAAAATAGCATTTATTGAGAGATAAGTGAAATATGAGAGCATAAAGTCTAATTTCGTAACTTTTCATGGGAAACCTCCGAAATAATCAATGATTGTGGCCTTATTTGGGAGGGATATGAGTAAAGATTTATTCTATAGAAGCGCTGAACACTTACACGATCATTTATCTGCTTTAGAATACCAAAGCTTCAATCGTTAATTTACGCGAATAAATTTATTTGACCTACCGTCTCCTCGGCATAATGTTCCGATGCTGTCATCGTTGACTCTCACCCGTCATCGCTGCAACCGGTTGTACGGTGTGGTAACGTCGTGGCACTTGAAATGGAAATAACAATTACAAGGGTGATATTTTAATAGAACGCTGTGTGTGTTTCACTGGCATTGCGTCTCAAAATAAAAAATAAAGATCAGAATTAAATTTCTCAACATAAATTCTTGGGTTGGTTAATCTAAAAGCTATCGAAGATTGATAACTGCGTTTTCTCCAATTTGAAATATTTAATGCATTTAGAGTGGAAAAGGAGTTGTTTATCATAAACGTTATCGCACAACTCAAACATCCATCTTTTTAAAGAATTTTACTTGAAAGAGTGGTATGCATTTATGAAGATGTGCACTGACCTTTTGAGAAGATTTAACGGATGACACTTGATAGGAGTTAACAGTTATAACATATAAAAGCATTGCTGAAAAAAAGCGGCAATCAAAAGTGGGTCTGACGTTCATGACGTCACTATTTTGCCCCGAGACGCCGCACCCATCCCAATTCAATTTGAGTGTATTCATGCTATTCTACTGATAGTAAGAAGGCATACAATTCTACCCATACAATTTTCTAAGTTGTCGGACACTCTACGAAAGAAAATATGATTAAAGTCTAAAAACTTTTCTAAGTGTTCTTCTTGACTGTCGTAAAATTTGTACTGGTCTTTGAACTTCGAATTGCCAAATGAATCGAGCAAACATTTCCCGGTCGGGCAATAAGGCTTATTAGGCCTATTTCCCGATTAGGCAATCTCGCCAACCTGTTCAAGATAAAACATTTAAAAAACATAGGCCATTGAAAATGTTATGCAAATATAGGCCTATAAGACGTTGAGATTAAATCGAACAATATTTTTATAGCCCAATTTTCATTTCGCTAATTACTTGATTAACGAAGATAGAAAAGAAAATACACTAGCGACCTTAAAAAAGTGATCTCCTTTTCTCGCTTAATTTCCCGTTCCATTTTCTTCTAGCCGCACATTTCATGAAACTGTAGGCCTATATTTACAAACAAAACAAGGAAGATAATTATACTAGCAAGCTCCAAGTGCTTTTTCAAAATAAAACTATAGAAAAGTAAAGTCTCTAGCATAATTTTGTAAGATGTAACGACATCAAATACCTTGAGTTCTCAGATCCATCATGGCCATCCCTGCTGTATGGGCTCGGATCAACCCGCCTGTCAGTGGACTGTCGAGATCTTCTTTCCAGCTGTATATTCAAAGTCTGTACATGGTATTTCCAACTGGGATTGTTTTGTTTACAATTTTAGTATAATCTGTGTAAACAAAGTGGTTTAAATCGCCGTCTGTCAAGGATCTCGGTGAAGCGTATACACGCGCTATCAATTACAACCCTTCAGCTATAAAGGGACACGGGACGTTACAACTTTTGATAGATCTATGCGGCATAGCTAAAATGAAATTTTGAAGGTTTATAAAACAGCAGATTCGCATAGGAAATCATATTTTTCTTCGAAATACATTCGTAAATAATTTTTTATTTAGTTTTGATGGGTAGCTCAAGTTTTAATCACACCTCAATGAATAAAAATTTGAGCACGCACTTTTTTGTATTCTTGCGTATGAAATAGTTCTGACTAGAAACATTTACAAACAGATATACAATTTGTAATACTTGCTTCATTTGTCTCGATTTCAATGTAGGACATGTACTATCTTCAATTCAACAAATAACAGCCATATCATAAATGCCGGACTGAATCCCAACTGGTTGCATTTTACAAAGCGGACTGCCGGATAATTCCGGTATGCCCTTGGTCTCACTTCGCAAAAGAAACTTGGGCATAGTGTTTAAGTTTAAGGACCGATTGCATAACAAAAGTTTAGTTTAAACTCAAGGTTAACCATATGTATTTGATCATGTTAAACTCAAGTTTACCTCTAAGCGTGTGTTATGCAATTGGGCCTAACAGTTTTCGTGGTATTTTCTTTTCGTCTCTAATTTGTCGAATGGTAACGTTACAGATGGTAAGTTTCGGTTGCGATATATCATGATACACGCAATTTAATTTCCGTCTCTGATCTGTTACATGATACACGCATTTTAATTTGCGTCCTTGTAAAATGATACATGTATTGCCTTTTCTGTCTCTCATCAGTTACATACAGCTAACAACACCGTGAAGGTGAACGATTCTGGAATGATTTAGGAACCGGGAAATTGAATGAGTGGGAGGGGGCCAGTGATGTATGATTTTCAACTTGGTAAAACACAATCGATAATTTCGTCTCAATAGGACGAAATAAGCGATATTTTTTAAACTCCCTTTGATAAAATCTACGGTCTTTTCTGATTCTGCGTGATCAAAAATCAGACGCCTACAAATCAACAATAATCATAAAATCGTGCAGCTTTTTTTTAGATATTTTGACACGTCGATCTAATTTTCGTCGTCGTATCATGGTACACGCAATTTCATTTCCATATATCCGGTTATTGTTACAAATATCTTCCGTCACCGTACCATTAAACATGAAATTTAATTTCGGTCACTTTATCTTCGATACACGCAATTTAGTTTTCTTCTCTCATATGTTACATGATTCATACAACTTTTGTTTCACTGTAGCACAATTAAAGACACGAATTAAATGTATAATAACAATTGCGTAATAAGAAATTGCGTATCATATCGCATTCAATTCATTTTCCGTCGCCATACCGTAACTGATGATAACACTCGCAATTTAATTTCTGTCTCTCAACTCTTACATGATACACCAAATAATTTTCCGACTCCTTATCTTCAGTGATAATATCATGAAAAACTTATCTTTGTCGCGTATAACGATACACGCAATTCATTTTCCGTCGCAAAATTATTAAACACGCTATTTCGTTTTCATCTCGCAAGTGTAATACGATACACGCTATTTATTTCCGTCTCCATATTATGGTACATTTAATTTAATCTCCTCCGTAAGAATAGTACACGCAATTTTATTCCGTCGAGGTACATACCGTTCATTCGTTTTTATTTCTGTCGCCACATATGCCGAGGAAAATGTATTTGCGTGAATATCATGCAGCAGCAAAGGGACGTAACTAACATCTTAGACGCATATCAGATTGTTTACGGTTGTAAACTAGCTCCACCCTGCCAAACCCATTTTTGGGGGTCAATCCAATTTTTGAGAAAGATTACCGAAGGTCTTTCACAATGTTGGCCGAGGTTTCCTAATGAAATCACTAGGAAACCTCGGTTAACACTGTTAAATTATATTACATCCCGGAAACGTTACATCTAACTATTACAGGTCCATTAGATGTACCTAAACGCTTATCTTTTGTTGTTGTTGTTTTTCGAACAAGACTGGATGGACAACTCATTAATAAGATCGACAGATTAAAGTTTAAATAAATCTTTAGTTCACATATGGTTTGTTTCGATCTTTTTTGTGCTGCACAATTCATTGGTTATCCTAAAGGTGATACGGCATGTTTAATTTCATAGCATATTTAGCACATATTCCGAGTTCGTAATCTAGAAAAACGTGCATCACACATGTCAGTTGACACGTCGACAGAGTTAAGAAATTGCACTTTTGATAAGAAAGTATGACGAATTAAGTAAACGTCGGCAATGTATTTGGTATTTCTAACATTCTCGTGCATTTGTATTGGACACGGAGCTAGTGTTGACAAACGGGAAACGCACGTGACAAAAGAATTCGAAATATTGCAAGCTCAAATTGAACATTTACTGAGAAGAGACGCACAGTGTGAACAAGAAATCGCTGCGTTAAAATTGGAGTCTCAGTCACAAAAAGCAGAGATTGAAAAACTAAATGCCAAAGCTTTGGCCGATGGGATACGACAACACTCTGGTGACGTCATATTGAGTACCACACATCTGGCAAATGGCAACGGATTTTCAGGACGGAAAGGTTATACTTAAATCAATACAGTAAAACTTGTGTTCAGCGACCACTTACGTGACCACCAAAAAGCGGTCGCTTATGGGAATGGTGGCTTAATACATTATTTTATGATAATCAATTGATAGTATGTACATGTTGTAGCATAATTCTTACTGAATCCTATGACGTTCGAACTCATGAGAAACGTCCTCAGACGATTCTAATGGGTTCCGACATCATAAGATTCAATTGGAAACAATTTTCAGTTGAAGACTTTCCTTTTTTCAAAGATTTTGATTAATGTGAAGGGACTTTTTAAGTCGGTCGCTTTGTACAAGCTTAATAGAGGTGGTCGCTCAGGGAATATTGACTGTATTTGCTTAAACTCTTATGACCTGAGGTACACATAAGAGATGATAAATGTTTATTTCTCAAGGAAACCATATGTTGTTGCTACTCATTTGAATCGTCTAGATAAGACTATTCCAGTAAGTACCAACAACATTGAGTCTATGCTATAATTGGTGGAATACTTTTATCTAAAATCCATAGAATTACTTGCAAGTGTTGCATTTGGTTAAAGAGTAATAATATTTTTTCAACATAAAGTTACCATTAAGGAAAAAAAAAGGAAGACAACAGCAACAAGTTAATTAACCGTTTCACATCATCTACTTTCAGAACGATACAGGCGCCAGCGGGTCAGTAAAGCCGTTGCTTTCTTCGCCGAGATTCAAGCCCACGACTACGTGAACCTCGGCACAAACCAAAACATACGCTTTACTACTGCTCCTCTGAACACTGGCGACTACAGTCCATCACAGGGTGTCTTTACAGCCCCGATATCTGGCCTCTATCTACTATCGACCACGGTATCTGGATATGTAGCCCACTCGAACCTAGGTCACAGCGAGTTTATGATCGACGTTAACGGAACGCCCGTAGCAAAGCTAACCATGGCTCCACGAGAACAGGCCTCCCAGACTTTAATCTACCGCCTGAAAGCACGTGACCAAGTGTCCATCAGAAACGCGATTCCGACAGACGGTCTACTGGGCGGGGCTTACTCTACATTCAGTGGATTTTTATTGTATGAAGAGGATGGGTCTGGTGAAGAGGTGGGAAAATAAAAGATCGACTGGATTTAAATCATGCTTATGTTCTATTTGATAACTATTTGGCTGTTACTAGCCATGATAATCCTACCCAGGGATTGCAAGCTAGTCTCGTCCTTCGAGCTCGTCTGCAATATAAGTTCCCTGTAACTGCCCTGGGATCTGGATAACAAAAAATAAATAAATAAATTATAAAAAAAAACGATCGCCTAATAAGTAGTACTATCCCAGATAACCCAATGAAGCAAGTCTAGAGAGTGTTTCAATCTTCGGACACTTAACTGTGGTTCGTCATCGTGGATGCAGGGCAGGTTAAATAAGTTATACTAACATAGGACAAATTAAGTGCGTTACTTAAGCTACCATCATATAAACGCTCCGACGCGTCGGTGATGTCTCGCCGATGGCTTTTTTTGAAATCGGGGATAAAATCGGCTACTAGTCAGCGATTGATAGGTGTTTCGGCCGATGAATAGCGGTATTTTCCAAGATCGGCAAGACGTCAGTGACTTTTATCTTCAAATCAAAATCTACCGACTTGTCGGCGACGTCTTCCAGATTTTTCGATGTCGGTATAACATCGAAAACTAATCGCCGGTGATTGACTGGGCTACGGTCGATCATCGACAGGGCGCCAACCGATTTTGTAAACATCATCGGGGACATGTTTTTCTTATTTCTGACCTTTTCACTTCCATTAGAAATCGGCTACTAGTCGACGCCGGTGTATTAATAGCGGGTCATTTCCTCGGTCATGCAATATTTGCACCATCGCTGGCCTAGAAATAAGACATCGTCATATCGGCGGTTTTACCTGATAACAAAATAAATGTTTTTTCCCGATATCGCCGATGCTCGGCCGACGCTAATTTTTTACTAATTAGCCGATAAAAAAGAAAGGAATCGCAGACGTCTCAGCGTTGCCGATTTTTATGCGACTTTATCCTTCGATGGGTGATAAATATCCTTCATCAAAATATCCTAGACGCGCTATCATAACAAGCTGTAGTCATTATGCTTTTGTCATAAATTTTAGTCCAAATAATCAGACCTATCTCTTTGGAAAAACACCCTCTTCTCTCCATCCAAGGATAGATTTTCTGCCGTACAGTTGCTCTATCATTTAAACCCTGGATTCCTGGTATTTCTCACACCAGGGGCCTGTAAAATACTAAACATCTTACGATCATTTTTTACGCATGTCAAAAATTAAAGTTGCTACTAGATTAGTAATTAAATATGGAATTCTGCCATGTATTATCTCATTTGATTCGCCTTCTAAAGACGATTCCGATGAGATATTTCAAGGCAGAATCAACCAATGAAAGAAAACACCAGGTATGATTTGTGAGTTTGACTCAAGATTAATTTTTTCATAAGAAGTTTAGTAAAACGGGCCCCTGTAGTACAGCTGATCATCCCACTTAGGTTTACAATTATCCTCTCATTGGTTGGAGACAAATGTCCTGCGGCTGATCCAGGCTTTCTACATAGGGGGTTCGATGTCTGCCTAGAATTCAAGTAATTAGTCCCATAGTATCCCTATCTATATAGATAGGGATACTGTTGGACTAATTGCTTAAACTCTCTACATTATTTTCCCACGCTTCGAACACTAAAAAAGGGCTTGTGTTGCAAGGTTTTGATTGAATTTATCAATTACAATGGAGTAATTTTGATACAGAGGGGTTCGAACCCCCGAAGAATCCGCCTCTATCAGATATTTTTTGTGACGAGAGATCAAACCCTGGACCATATGATTGAGAGACCTACATGTTACAAATTTCCCTATGGCCTAGGCTCCAACAATGCACGCTCATCGATGTTTGCAAAACTAAAAATAGCTATTCTAGCAGATTAAATGATTTATTTCATACAGACAAATATCTCTCATAAGACAAAAGATCATTCGAATCGAGAATCAAATTTCAAGAGTAGGACAATCCTGGTCCTTATTTAACAACAATTCAAATATCTATCGGGTACAACAACAATTCAACCTCTTGGTTTTCAAAGTAAACAAACTTACCATTTTCTTTTCGAAAGGCTACAGAGCTCTAAATAGATGGAATGAGTTTTCATGGGTAAACTTTATTACTCATGAATGAAATGCGTGTAATTGTGGAGCTCGTTGGAATGGTCTTTTTAAGACAATGTCAATGAGTGCCCACAGCATAGGATTTGAAAGAGAAATTAAAATGGGTATCCCTTGTTCAAAATCTAAGGCCCTTTACTTCTCGGTTCTGCTTGTAGATGCTATTTACTCATTAATCGAGTAGTCAGCGCAATACTAAAGTGAGAGCCTATAAAAAGATAGGCACTTATATTAGTATGTGC
The DNA here is from genome assembly GCA_948146395.1 of Fragum whitleyi. Classification (NCBI taxonomy): domain Eukaryota; kingdom Metazoa; phylum Mollusca; class Bivalvia; order Cardiida; family Cardiidae; genus Fragum; species Fragum whitleyi. The sequence goes on along the minus strand of OX411548.1, from coordinate 50,470,552 downwards.
TTACCGCTAAATTTTTTGGATGCCAATTGATAAACAACAATTCTATGTCAAAGAGAGGGGGCAAAGTTTGTACAAATGTGCATTTTTCTTTCATGCTTTTTCGGTGGTTTATCTAGAAATAATGGTAGATTATCACTTGATAATCTTACCACAAAAGCAGTGAAATTATCAAAAACTTATACTCTGCTTTTGTGCATTTCATCCTATCTGACGTCATCTATGCGGGGCGAAATAAGTGACGTCACAATGAAAGTTGCATAGCAATCACGCGCAAAATGACGCACTTTACGAAATATGTCCTACAAATTTCACACTTTGTCTCATTTTGCAATAAAGAAATAGAATAATCGTTTGTTTTACAAGTAAGATCAATTAATATTTCATTTCATGAACAACAAAAGCTATATTTTCACTCGTGACAAATATAGCTTTTGTTGTTCACTCAATGAATATAAATCGATCTTACACTGAAACAAACGATTATCCTCTATATATCTAACACCTGCCCCATTATTAAAATTTGCTCTTTTTGATATGTGACCCATCACACAAAAAGGGACCATCTGTGTAGTGTGTAAAGTGTCAACCCTGGTCAGACTGTTGAGATTGCACAGTCTGACCAGGGTTGAATCCTTTGCTTATTTGCTGAATCTAAAATGATCAGTCTACCTTCCTATGAAAGAGTTTTGGAATGTGACCTCTGGTTGACCAATGCTGGACCCAAGATCTTTTGCAAATATTTATTTTACAAAGTTCCGAGTTGGTCCCTTTTTGCATGACAGGTCACATATTCAAACCTTACCCTGCTGTCTTTAAATTGACTAGAAAAGCAGCCAGTGTAGACTAAGATCAGACTGCACATAAGTGCAGGCTGATCTTAGTCTATACTGTCTACCAAATTTTCGTGTAAGCAGGAAAATGTGAACATTAGGGGAAGGATTAATATAGATTCCAGTTGACAGCATTAAGATGACAACACTATCAATAGTGAAGGCAATACATAGCATCACTTTTCATTGAAACCAACTGATTCATAAATGTGACCCATCAGGCAAAAAAAAAAAAAAAGAAAAGAAAAGATCTGACCCTGGTCAGACTGCATGATTTGTGCAGTCTGGCTAGATTTGAAACTTTTTTAATTGAGCGGATTTTCTGAATCTATGATGGTAATTCTACCATCATGTGAAAGAATTTTGGAATGCCACCTCTGATTGACATGTAGAGGAACCAATCTCTTTTTCACATATCTATTTCACGGAATAATGAGATGGTCCCTTTTTCGTATGACAGGCCAAAATATGAAAAATTAGGAAGGAGAGAATTTCTGCAGTGGTATATTTTGTAAGCAAACAAATTACTATATCATCAAAATAGATTCAGTAACCTGCTACAACATAAGCACATAAAGATAATATGTACAATGAACACAAAAGCAAGCCCTGGTAATTTGAATCCAAATTTTGTAATATGGCAAGCTGCAGATAGCAAACTTGATATTTATAGCTAATTGAGTAACATTTGGTATCCCAACAGCATAAACCTTCTTTGGAAAAGAATTTGCTTGTCTAAATACATTTTTAAGTACATCTTGGTACTAGGTTATAATAATAAACCAATCTACTTTTTAACAGAAGGGCATTTAAATTTATTAAACAATGTCTTTAGAGACAATTCTTTCGGTTTTAAATGATTTATTTAATAGTCCATGAGCCAATGTCAGTAATTAAGTGACAATAAATTTTCCATTTATAGATCAAGGGGTCAGTGCAATACTATTGTAAGTGCCTATAATTATATAGGCACTTACAAGAGTGCTGCACTAAGCCCTCAAGATGTATGATGTAGATATGAAATCTAACACACATGGCACAGAATTGATACAAAAACTTCCACTTTACAATAACTGCATATAATTTCATTTATATACAAAGAAAAACTTCCAGTCTAATATGTATCTATGAAGAATATTTCCAGTCTAATCATCATCGTCGTCATCATCATCATCACTGACAATAGGTCGTTTTGTTGAACTTCTGGCTGGAGTGGATCTCTTACCAGATGGTGTTGCTTTAGCTTTACCCTGTAAAAAGTTAAGCCTAGTTTACATTTGCCACGGTCGCCGTACGATATCGTAGCTCGCGATTTTTCTTACGATTTTTTGGACATCGCAGACAGCTACGGTCTGCGGCGTATGTGTTCACAATGCCGCACGGTGACCGTGCGGTTTTGAAAATATTTGAGGGGGAACATACCTTATTGAGACCGTACGGGTCCCGTGCGATATCGCAAGGTAATCGTGAGATTCCTGTGCGAAGATCGTACGGATTCCGTACGGATATCGAGAGGATGCCGTGCGGTCATCGCACGATTCTACGGGTTTTATTTTGGATGTTTGATAGTGAAGATATCGTACGATTTCCGTACGATTATCGCAAGGCGTCCGTGCGGCGACCGTGCGGTGTCCGCACAAGGCTACGGGCTTGCGATTTTTAAAGATGTGTATAACATTTTTTTAAACGAGATCGCAGGTGTCTGCGGTGCCCGTAAGACCGTGCGATGATCGCACGGGCACCGTATGTCACAGCACGGGCACCGCACGATTTTATGCTTACGGCAAGATACGGGCGCCGTACGGGCTCCGTAGGCCAAATGTAAACGAGGCTTTAAATAAACACAGGTTGTTTTGTATGTATATCAGGTTTTACCACTTTAATAGAAGACACGATATTAAATGTTTGGTCATGATAAACTCTCACTAATCATTAATCAGGTCATATGAAAATAGTTTACAAGAGTACCATCATCATAATTTATGCTGCCAAACAGCCAATTTTCCAATTAGACCTCTTTTCCCATGACATGGTAGAATGTCACAAAACATATTTAATATGCATAATACGGTATAATGACAGACATTTTGAGGAAACTTAATTAAAATCCAGTAAGAAATGAAGAGTAGTTGTTCTTACAGTAATTTGACATAAGAACCCTTGGTATGGGATGCAGTTGAAAATGACAATGCAAAATCTGCAAAAGTTTCATCAAAATCTATCTAGAAATGTAGGCATTTCTTTCATAAGTTCTTGATGAACATGTAGACAGCCAAGTTAGATACTAGCTGGTTGTATACATGACAAAAAATTTACCATAGCTCTGGACAATTCTACTTCTAACATTTGACCTTGAGCTCTGACCTTGACCTTGGAGCTATCTAAAATTTCATTCTGGATAAAATTGGACTAACAGAAAATAAGTTAAAGAGTAAAATATCCTACCTTTCCCTTGTCCTTTGGAGTCTCTTTTCCTTTCTCTTTTGTCTTGGACTTGTTGGTTGATGTCGATTGTGCTAAAATATCAGAAATTCTATTTGAAAAAACCCAAAACACCTTATCAATATTTTCTCTCAAAAAAAGAGGCTAATAGAGGGTCAATGTCTTTTTACTGGCTTTAAGATTTCCATCCTTGTTAAAGACTATTCAAAACATGTTAATATTGCAAGATTTATGATTATTTTTGTAACCGCTTATATTTTTTTTCAACATTTTTTTTTTTCATGATAAAATAATGAACACAACCCTGTATTCAAAAGGGTTTTAACCTTTATATTTCAGATTGATAAGAAACAAAATTATAGATATTTGATAAATCACTCTCAATTCTGGCTCCTGGGAAACACACTAATTATCAAACCTATTTGGTGGAACTATGAGAGAATTATGATCAATTGCTGCTCACAAGACTACAACTTAGGTCCTCTTGATCTCAAATTGAGGGCTCAGTGTAACACCATTATAAGCGCCTACATATTTATTGGCACTTACAATAGTGTGGTACTGACCCCTCGAAATACTGTAAAATAGATAGGGCTTGTGTTTGACCCATAGACTAGGGTTTTGTAACTAACGAATCTAAAACTATTCTACTTGGACTCCTAAAATTTTTTTGTAAGCGGGTCATTTAGATTCTTTAAATTTTCTGCATAGCTTGATTCTGCTGCAATTTACAGATATATGTAAATAATCATCTCCTCCAAATATTTATAAGAAATTCATATGATTATGAACATGTTTTAAAAACATGAAGAATTCAGTCAAAGAATATAATCAGCATACCCAAGAAATATACTCTTTTCATTATTTAGAATCCTTCAAAAGAAGCTTTGACCCCTAAAAATAACAAATGAAGGTGTCAATGACTCCTGAATTTGACAAGCCAACATATGTCCTAATGGACAAATGAATGGCTACTTACTGTCGGTGTCGTCTCCGTCACTGCTATCATCACTGTCACTGTCGCTGTCATCGTCTGATGAATCCTCGCTCGAGTCACTGCTGTCCTTCGTCATCCGCTCTTTAGCACTGGTCAGCACTGATTGGAGGACAATAGAATCTTCATAGATCTGTAATATATACATTAGATATTGATCATTAGTAATATTTTCAAATGTGCATTGGACACAAAGATTGATCAGACTAGACAATGCCTGAACGTAGTAAGCATAGTTCTTTACCACTATAAGAATGGTCCATAGTTAAGACTCTGGTCAGACTGTGCAGATGCACGGGCTGGGCTGGCCAGAGGTTTTAGTTTGGAAATATATAGTTGTTGGAAATGTCACACTAAGGTAAAACAAAAGATATTTGTAAAACATTAAAGCCCCCCCCCCATCTCCCAAGGCAGGTCAATGGCCTATTCTTGGTCAATCAACAAAGGACAATAACTCACAAAATATGATGAGTAGAGTTATGGTTTTTGTGCTCTGCACTTCTCCTCAGTGAGATCTATTCACTTGTGAAGTTTCATGGCTCTACCTTGCATAATTTGTGAGATATGCTTCGGACAAAAAAACCCAGTCCAATAGATAGATGGACCAACTGACCAACAAGTGCAAAGCAATCTACCCCTCTTCTTCAATGGGGGGCATAAAAATTGCCCTCTTAATCTTCTAGACACCATTACACGTGGTCCTTTTTCCCATATCCTGCTAATTTTAGATCCTTTTTTTAAAACAAATTGCTAATTTTAGATACATTTCAACCATTCTGTCTCAAGTTTCCCCTACAAAAATTAAGAAGAAAGCAGGCTGTGTAGGCTCAGATCAGACTGCATGTCTATGCAGGCTGATCTTAGTCAATACTGTCTGCTAAAACTTTGTGTACAGCAGGAATATTCTATGAACAGCATATCAAGGGTTAAAGCCTTCGAAATTCCATATACCCACCTGTGAACCATCTGCATTATACATCTGTGCGTTCTGACACAGGGTGAAAATGTCATCCTCGAGATCCTCTAGACATCGGTACTTGTGGTCCTTTAAACGTTTCTGTAACAGGAAAACATTCAAAATTGGTGTCAAGTTATGTTTGAACATGTTTTATTCTTGATGATCGAGGCCAAACATCAAATCCCTGAGAGCAATTGCATTTCATCCTTTGCATTCACATTTTTTTTTTTAAATCACATCAATATATAGCATTTCTAATAAGGACAAAAAACTTGATGATTTTCTCATATTAATTTTAATCTGTTAAAGTTGATTGAAATGCTTTTGGAATCTTGGTTGCTTAAACAAATTCTTCTTTCAAAACAGCAGTGTTTCTAACAGTATCAATATATGAATATCTTGTAGAGAAGAAGTTTTCTCTGCCAACAACAAAAACCAATCCTATCTTTATGTCTGATTTATAATATATGATTATCAAAACCAAAATAACATGATCAAAGTTGGCTTACAACGTCATACTAGAACAAAACTGTTTTTGAGTTTTCACCAATCACATTTGACATGACCTTTTTGCTAGCCAGTATTCTCTTCATTTTCAACAATATGTCTTCAGTTGTAAATCTTCATTTGGTTGTATGTAATCATTATCAGTTGGAAAATAATTAACTCATAACTAAATAGTTCTTTTAAATGGTTCAATTTCAAAGAATTTGCAGGCAACAATTGTTTGTAGAAATCTTGAGAATCCATTGGAGACGAAAACATTAAGGTCAATGAAGGCATGCTTGTGACAAGCAATTTCTTTTCATTACAATAATTTTTCCAAAACTTTTTACCTTAAGAGGCGTCAAAAAGTATTGGAATGAGTTTATAATATGGCCTCAGGATATTAACATCACCCTGACCTTTTTATATAAAGCCTGACTTTTGAAACAGGTGAAAGCATTGATACAACAGGGCTGAATCTAGGTTTTCACTAAAGTGGGCCAACTCCCCCATCACATTTCAAAATGTGGGCCAACATGTTTAAGGATTGGGCCACAAGCAGACATTCTCTTTTTCACCCTAAATTTAAAGTTCTGACATAGTATCTTAAAAAGAGAGAAACAAAAGACAGTGAGATGTGAAGGAACAATTTGTAACAATCATTCCTGTATGTCCATTTATTTGATAAAAATAAATATGTTGTTGAGATATTTTTTGTCCTTTCACTTTCTTTATAATTCTTATTAAGGTAAGTAATTTTAATTCATTTGGTACTAAAGGCTTTCCACCCCACCCCCCCTTCTGTTATACGGATGCTGTATTGATTGCCCATTAGAAGAGAAAAATGTGAACAGTCGTGTTTCACAATCACTCACTCTACTGAAAATGTGCAACCAAAACGTCGTAAGTACAACTTCAGTGAAGTTGCACACATATGGACTAGACCACGTATCGCTGATAATTATTCCTGATGATAGATGTTGTTGAAAATGAAAGTTTTAATTGATGTATTTTTAATAGAGTATAAATAAAGGAATTTCCCGAGAGGACAATCAAAAATCCAAAATTAAACCATCAAAATCTTGGTGTATCATTCCAATTACGCGACGCTATTCCATTCAGACATAGACAATGGAATAATTAATCTAGTTTTCATACCTGATTCTTATTTATTTATTATCCGACAGTTATCTTTCTTATGTCTCGATAGAAAATACTTATCAAATTAACAGCTTTTGGAAGCTGGGTCACCTGTCTTGTGTTGAAAGGATATATGTGAAAATTGATTGCATAAAGCTTTATCCATAAGGGGTATTGGTATCACCTACGCCTCTATTACCTTAGAATAATACTACACAATAACTGTAGGCTATCTTCATTGAAGCTTTACTTTTATCGAAGAAGCTGACTGAGGATTCTATTTATAGTTACAATTATTCCAGGGTAGATATAAACAGCTTTACACAATTGGGGGTTTTCTCAAGTCACTAAATGTATTCACGATTAAATCACAGCTTATTTAAAAATGCGCCAACCATTCAAAATGTGCGTGACCTGTGCCGCACGGCCTTGTGTTTTTTGCGGCATGAACAATTTTAAAGCGGGAATCCCGCAATCCCGCGCCCTAGATTCAGCTCTGATACAATGAATTTTGAAGCAAAAATTTGAGGGTTTATACTTTCCTTTAATTTTCCTTTATTGTATTCTCTGCAAACATTAATTATTACCTTTAAAAATGATAAACTTTGATGAAAATTTGATATGAATCTATGCACTTTTCATAAACTATTACATTAAAATAAAGTATGTATACACAAATTAAACAGACAACCATGCATGCTCCATGTATTTATAATATTCCTATCTACAGATGTAGGATCCTGTAAACTTTTCGTCAAGATATATATATGATAATGGGAATCATTATTCCAAGAATTGATTGAACTAGGATTTTAGGATGATCAGGCTTACTTGTGTCAAAACTGATAAAAATTGTCAGAGGTTGTAGCTGTCTTTTTCACTCAGCAGCAGTTACAATTGTTTTGCCCTGAGCTATCAATATTTGGAACACAAAATTCCTAGGTGATCCATCATAATGAATGAGCACATAAATCACATGCACAACATAATAGTGTTTGTTAATTTCATGCAAACCACAATGATGCAACTAATGATAGTCTCGACAATATTTGTTCATTCAAGCAAACTGAAAATCATGAAATAAGTATAGTCAGCTAAATATGCCCTACAAAGCTGGAACAAACATAACCTTTCTCTTTACTCCAGTATGCATTGAAGGGGGCCCATGCTACAAATAAATCTATTGAATTTGATCTTTTTAATGAAATTGCCAATTTTGAAACACTTCAGCCAGTCAGGCAAGTGTTTTTTCATGACAGATTTTCTATATATCCACTGTAAATCTTTTCTAGAAAAAGAATACTTTAAACAGACATTTTAAATATACAGAAATATTCAGAAAAGCTTTGTAAGTTTAATATGATCATTCTACCATAATTAAGTTAATGTTTGATCTTTCAGCCTAAGCCTATGTTATCATTCTTGATATTGACTCATGCTAGGGCCCCACATGGAGTAAATTGTATAGTTTGGGTCTAATCTAGGAAACAACAGCATGTAACCTGGACTCTCAACCTTACCCTTATCCTTTGGAAGTCAACGGGGGAGGTAATAATTTCGTAATACTCGGGCATTTCCTTTTTAGTTGGGAGTTTTTGAAAAGCGTCACTCAGCCTTCTGCCATCTCTAAAATACATAGCAAACATGTGCATGCCGATGCTCTGCATAAATATGTTGTGCAAAAATTAACAAATCCAGCAATCCTTACCCGAATCTTCTTGAAGTCTACTGGGTTTGTTATGATCTCATAATATTCGGGTAATTCCTTCTTCGAAGGCAGTTTTTCAAATGCAGCACTCAGAATTCGTCTATCACTATAAAAATACAGCATTACAAAAAACATGCAAATGTTGAATGAAACTAAAACTTCAATACAAATATATATCCATGTAATTATTTCAATAAGATATATGATAAATAAAGGTTTGAAATATGTTCACACTGCTTAATTGAAAATTTTCATCTTTTTCAACAATGATTTGCTATGTCAAATAGATAAATTCTTTCCATCAACTTTAACTACAAAATTCTGTGTCATATATATATAACACATACAGAGTGTTTTATATGAAAAAAGTATCTATGGAGGTTGGGAGAATTGTCTCGGCAGAGCCTCTACAATTATCATTTCCCATAACTGAGTTAGATATTTTTTCATACAATACACTAAGTATGTAATATATTTATCTTATAACCTCTATTTGCATTGTTTTCATCAATGCTTCCAACAGAAATGCAAATTTCTAAAAATAAAAGCAATATGTCATTGTTCTAAAAATATCCATGTGACAACATAAAAAATATCATATTTGTAAAGCTATAAGATAAAGTGAAAATCTAGCCTTTTCCAAGCTCCTCATCATATCAATAAATCTACACCTTATAAAACGTTTGCATATTATTCATATAAATTCCTGGATCTTTAAAACCTGAAACAAAGGCACAAAACAAAATGAAAATTCAAAGGGAGGAATGTGACAATTAAACTGTAAGTTTAAAATAATTATTAATGCCTTTCCTTATCAGATTGTTTGTCATGGAAACTGTTAATTCTACTGGTGTTTACAGCAAAGTTCATCAATATTTTTCAAAAAGTCATTGAAATTGTTGATTCATCTGGTAACTTTCAGCAATTTTGTAGTAGTATAAAAACAAAATAAAAATTTTCTTGTGCATCCTGGTTAACAAAGGAAGAAGGTTTTTGCTCTCACTTTGCTGCCAGCCAAAAAAGAACATTACAGACACATAAATCTATTACAGCACAAAACATCTGTTGGAAAACAAGATGTGTTTGTGAAACACGAATGCCCCTGTAACAGCATTTTTTTCAAAGTTTGACCTTGACAGATGACCTTCACCTTGTCACATGACCTTGACTTTGGTACCAGCGGATGCGGATCATTGAGATCTATCATTATACCAAATATTAGCTTTGTATCTTAAATAGGCTTGAAGATATTGGCAAGGTTAAGTTTTCGGGTTAAGTTTTCGGACAGACGGACCGACAGACGGATGGACAGACAGACAGACAGACGGACGGACAGACGGACGGACATGAGTAAAACAATATGCCCCCGATCTCTCGATACAGGGGCAAAAAAAACAACCACTTCCCCTTATTTGGCTAGATCTATTGAACAATTATATGGCAGATACAATATTTTCATATTCCATTACTAAAACATCATTTACAAGAATATGAAACTTAAAGCTGTTTTTTAAAATTTCTACAATAACAATCACATACAAGTTGTTGTTTATAAATACTAAGAAGCTCCTAGTAAAATACTTATTGAATTCTAAAAACACTACAGTAAAGTCTGCTTCTTATCAACATCGTAATGATATACTCCTTAACCCTTTCCCATTTTTTCTTATTTTAGAAATATCTAAAATGAATAAGGTTGCAGATGATAATGAAATATTTGGTTTAATTTGAAAGCAAGGCAGTGTGCAATTTCAGGGGTCAGTACAAGACTTTTTTAAGTGCCTATAAATATATAGGCACTTAGAGTAGTTTTGTACTGATCCCTTGAACTTCTCAAACATTTTGTTTCAATTTTGAATGCAGGTACAGGGCTTTCTGTTTGAATTGGGCCTGAAAGATCCCTCATAACATTTGTTCATAAAAGCTTAAATACTACAACCAACCTGTCCTTATATCTCAATACAATATCCAGTAGTTTCTTCAGCTGGGCAGTGACCTTCGGTGGATTGGGTTTGAGTTTCTCCACAGGTGGACGACCACGCCTCTTCTTGACGGGTGGATCCATGCTGCTACTCTTGGGCGTTGCTTCTCCTGGCTTCTTCCTCTTTCTTGTCGTTGTTGGCTTCTTCTTGTCTTCTTTTTCTTCTCTCAGTTCATCCTCAAGCTCGTCTAGATTACCGTCTTCAATTGCCTGCAGATATTTATTATCATTACAAAACAAAAGCTTACCATTCGTAAAAGTAAGGAAGTCTTTTTATACGCTTACTTGATATTATTACATCCAAATAATTTCAAAGTTGATTGTAATACCCAAAAGATTGCTTGAAACAAGTAATTACTTCTTTTTCAATTATTCTTTCTTTAAGGTTTTAAAAGAGATATAATAATAAGGGAATGAAAAGGTAAAATGTTATTGTAATTAAAGATCTATGTACATTATCTAATTTGAAACACATCTGAATGCTTTGCAAACCAGTATATATTGTACAATTTTGTACACATCTGATTGCTTTCAAAACCATATATAGGATAATCATCTGTTTCTGTTCAAGATAAATTTAAATTTCATTGAGTGAACAACAAAATTATATTTCACAAGTGGCAGAGGCTCATGTGAAAATGTAGCTTTTGTTGTTCACGAAATGAAATCTAAATCCAGCTCACTCGAAAAACAAACAGCTATTCTAATTCTGTAATGCAAAAATGAGACAAAATGTTTGTTTGTTTTTTTTGACAAATTTTCTTCAAGCAAATCATTTAACGTGATTGCTATGCAATATCCTTGATGACGTCACTTATTGTTCTCTGCTAAGATAATGTCAGATCGAAAAGCAGGGTTTAAGTTTCTTTTATAGTTTCACTGGATAGGCAGTGGGTTTATCAAATGATAATCTTCTGTTATTTTTCGATAATCCATCTAATTGCTATAAAGAATATGTATTACATGATTTGTAACACAAATGAAAGCTTCCAATACCACAATGTAATATATAATTTATATCATTTATAATATATAATGAGTGCATTTTAAAAAACACTATGTACTATATAATTTGTAAAACAACTGACCCGTAGCCACTGTTTTTCTGTGAGAGAATCAGAATAGTCCACCTCCTTCCTCTGTCTAGATCCTCGCCCAAATATCTTCTCTTCCTCCTCCTCTTGGGTCAGTCTATCAACCTGTAGAAAAATAGTGAAATTGTCTAAAAAAATATCCTGCCCTGCATTCAGGATAACAAAACGGTGCAAACTGTTCTTCAAGTTATACCCCACATTGCATGTTTTGTCATCATGACATAGGGCTGCTTTCCTACAGCTAAGATCCTACTGTTAACATATAACATAGCTATCCTTGTTTTCTGTAATGTCCAGCCATCAGAGATATCTTTGTCTTACACATGTATAAGATCTTTCATTAAATGATGTCATCTAAACATCATATACATGAAAATTAAAAGGTCATTTCTTAGGTAAAGGGTTTGTTTATTTATATGGAGCCAAGTTTATTCTTAAAAGCCTAAAAACTGCTCTTAATTTCAGAAAAAGCATCTGTTGCTCAATTTTCTTTGAAAAATCTGATGTAAACCAAATCTAGAATTGAAGTAATCAAGTGGACATTAGCAAGCAATTCTAGACTAGGTTTTGAACAGCTTGTCTCAAAGATACAATCTCATGGAAGATCTTGTATGAGCCTGTGTGTGACATTTCCAACAATCTGAAATGTTCATGAGGTACAATTTTTGACTAGAGTAGACATCCACATACTGTAAATTTAAGGTTACCTGATGGTCTACTGATGCTTTGAGACCTTATCTTTCTACTAAGTGCATAGTAAAGACATTAGCCAGACTGTGCAGATGCACAGGCTGGTTAGAGGCTTTGCTTTGCACATATTTGAAATTGTTGGAAATCTCACGCACAGGCTCATAAATCTTTAACAGACACAAAAACAATAAATATATTGATCTTAACTGTACCTCATTTTCATCTTTCACAATCCAGGTTGGTAATTCTGATTCCTCCATTAATCTGGGTTTTCTAGGAACCTGTCTTGCTTCTTCTCTCCTCCTTTCTATATCCATTCTCTAGAAAAAAAGTGTTCTATCTTGTTATACACAGCTTAGAATTATGATGAGTGTAAGAAAACAGGCCAATTAATCTTGAATGAAATATTCTCAAATACAATCCCCATGGCAAATTCATGTTTGCCACTGGACTAAGAGAATACATGAACATTCCTAGCTTACACATGTAAATGATGACAAATTTGCATGCATTTCCTTAAACGATTTCCAGATAGAATATTGAGGAACAGTGGGTAGTTTATCAACCCACTGATGGAAAACAAATTTGGTATCGTCTGAGCAGGGCCCAATATACTCATGAAGTCATACAACATGTATAAAGGTAGTGGACCTATAAAAATTTCCCCAACATTTCAGAACTCATGATCCTTCACAATGTGTACTGAGGTTTCCTAATGAAATCATTAGGAAACCTCAGTTAACACTGTTAAAGTTAATTACTTCCAAAACGTTGCAAAAATATTACAGATCCACTACATTAATGTTACCTTGTAATTTTTTTACTTTTAAACAAGCATTCATCCTCTACATCATGACACATGAACTAGAATCAAAACTTTTTAATTTTGGTATAACAAGAGCCATGTTGGACATGGGCATAAGTCCCCTACCGGCTTTGTTTGTCTCGATGTTTTCCCACGCCAATTCTATCAGGGACGTCAAAACCAGGTCTTGTTAAAGGGTTAAACAAGACTTACATGAGTTGTTGTCTCTGCTGTGCCCACTATACAATTCATGGAAGCAATAGACAGATGCAAGAAATAGTATCAATAACAGTTACCTTGTCTGATCCAAGATGTTTTTCTTCAGTCTTGTTGGTAAGAAATGAGAACTTTCACTGGAGGTGATTAATACTGCTGCATCACCACCCTGACTAACATGGCTTATATTTTTTTTTTACATTTTAAAACAGGTTTCATCAAGTTAGCTTGCTTAGTTATTAAATTATTGCAGGATCCATTTTTTGCCATATTTTCACTATTTCCGTTACCATAGCAACCACAATTTTTGTCAAAGAACAAAGATAAAATGATGTGCATAATCTACACATTGCCATCTAGTCATATACCAAGTCTCATCAAATTAGCTTGCTTACTTATTAACTTATCGCAGGATCCAATATTTTTTGCCATATTTTCACTATTTCCGTAACCATAGCAACAACAATTTTAGTCTAAAAACAAAAATAAAATGATGTGCATAATCTACACATTGCCATATAGTCATATACCAAGTCTCATCAAACTAGCTTGCTTAGTTATTATCTTATCGCAGGATCCCATTTTTGGCCATATTTTCACTATTTCTGTAACCATAGCAACCTCAATTTAAGTCGAAAAACAAAAATAAAATGATGTGCATAATCTACACATTGCCATCTAGTCATATACCAACTTTCATCAAAAACGCTTGCTTAGTTATTAAGTTATCGCGGGATCAAGATTTGAGCGGACAGACGGACGGACGGACAGACGGACGGACGGACAGACGGACGGACGGACGGCAAACCTATAGTCCCCTCCGGTGTGAACACCGGTAGGGGACTAAAAAGAAAAGAAGTTTTAAATGCATTTAAAACCACAGCATTTAAAAGTTTCAACCCACCTGATATATTTCGAACTCTTCCTCTGACCTGGCCAACATCTGATTGATGGTCTCATCATCAGGGACTTCATCTTCTTCCTAGGTGAATAAACAGAAAGTTGAAACAAGGTATAAGATTACTTCAAGCGGTAGTTGCAATTCTCACGTCGCATAACAAAAGCATACTGGTAACTTCTGGGTTAGACTTGTGTCATGTAATTGGGCTTGAAAGTGTACAAAATGAGTATACACTTAAGCAAAACTGTTCTACATCTACATCTACATTGTACGTCTCGCGGTCAAATCTTGACCATTACGCGACGGGGTGGACTGGTCTAGAGAAAGGAAAAGAAGATAGAAAAGTAAGAAACTAGTTAGTTCACAGGAAGAAGATAGAAAGTTTTGTCCTGCCACATTTTCACCCTTTCAACTTAAGCCAATCCGGTTACGGTGGCCGCTGCCGGCACAGCCCTAAGAATCCTTAAAGGCTACTTGTGGCGAGACGGGGCCAGTTTAGAAGTGGAGATCTGACAACCCCTGTTTAAAGGATGCCAAATCAGGGGCGTCTGCTACTGTTGTTGGAAGAATGTTCCAGTTATCTATTGTTCTAGGGAAGAAAGAATTCTTGTAGTATTCAGTAGATGTTGCTGGTTTTTGAAATTTTCGGTTGTTTTTTGCCCTGGTGTTTTTCTTAGCAGGTGATAGGTACTCTCTGGCTGGGATGTCTACCAGGTCATTTGCTATCCTGTATAGCATGGTAAGTTGGGCTTTGGTCCTTCTAGAGGCAAGAGTTTCCCATCCAAGGTGGTTGAGCATGGAAGTTACACTGCTGGTGTTATGATGCCTATTTGTGACATAGCGTGCAGCTCTTCTCTGTACCATCTCTAGTTTTGTTGTATCTGTCTTTGTGTGGGGGTTCCAAACCGAGGAACAGTACTCGAGCGATGGGCGCACCAAGGTGTAGTATGCACACGTTTTTGTCTTCTCGCTGGATATGCTCAGGTTTCTTCGAAGGAAACCTAGAGTACTGTTTCCTTTTTTCACGATTTTATCGATGTGGGTGCTCCATTGTACTTTTTCTGTGATGTGAACTCCCAGGTACTTGGTACAGTTTTCAGAGTCCAGCACATGTCCTTTTAGCATGTAGTCGAAAAGCTGTGGTTTTCGCTTTCTGTGGACCCTTAGTATGGAGCACTTCTCTGGGTGAAAGGCCATTCCCCACTTCTTTTCCCATTCTGCCAGGCTAACAAGGTCTTGTTGTAGAAGTCGGCAGTCTTGTTCTGTTTCAATCTGTCTGTACACTACACAGTCATCCGCGAATAGTCTGCATCTGGATCTCACTTGGTTGGGTAGGTCATTTATGAATGCAAGAAACAGGAAAGGCCCAAGAACACTACCCTGTGGCACGCCACTAACAACTGGTACTGGGTCTGATACTGAGCCATCAATGATCACAGATTGAGATCTATCGACCAGGAAGTCCCTTATCCATTGTAAAGTGTTGCCTCTAATACCATAATGGTCAAGTTTTGTTAAGAGTCTTCTGTGTGGTACCCGATCAAATGCTTTTGAGAAGTCCAAAATGGCAAGATCATGTTGTTTACCTTTATCAAGAGAGCTGGCTAATTCATCAATCATAGTCAAGAGTTGTGTCTCACAGCTACGTCTTCTTCTAAAACCATGTTGGGAGTCAGTCAAGATGTTATGTTTGTCAAAGTGGCTCATGATGTTACTGGTTACAATGTGCTCGAGTAACTTACAGCATATACAGGTCAGGGACACTGGACGGTAATTACTGGCCTTGTATCGTTCACCTTTTTTAAAAATGGCTGTGACGTTTGCTTTGGTCCATATCTTAGGGATGCCACCTAGAGATAAACACTTCTTGAAGATAATTGCAAGGTATGGGGCACAGTGTTGGGAAAGATCCTTTAACACCCTGGCAGGAATCATATCTGGCCCATTTGCTTTATTTGGGTTGAGGTTTTTCAACAGTTTTATAATACCTTCTGTGTTTATGTCTATGTCCGGCATTGTAGGGTAAGGTTCTCCATCTGGGGTTGGTATATTAGAGTTCTCTTCTTGGGTAAAGACTGACCGGTACTGCTCATTGAGTATGTTGGCCTTGTCCAGTGGTTCGCTAAATATTTTTCCTTTGTCCTCCAGAGGTGCTACCCCACAATTGTCTTTACGTACAGACTTGATAAAACTCCAAAAACGCTTTTGCTTGGGTTTTTCCTGTTCTTGTGGGTTGTCTGTATTGCCAAATTCTAAGATGTTTTCAAGATACTTCCAGTATTCCTGTCTCTCAATTTTCTGAGATATTCCACGAGCTTTGAGGTAACGTTCTCTGTCTTTAATATTGTTTGATTTCTTTTGTTTAGAGAAGAGTTTGTTCCTTTTTCTTATGGCTGTTTTGGCTCTTTTGGTAATCCATGGCTTCTTTGTTGTCTTATTTGACAGGGTTTTGGTTGGGATGTGTTTGTTCATTAGATCTTTCAGGTATCTTTCAAAGATGTTCCAGGTGTCATTTGCATCTTGGTTTGATGTAGTTTCTGTGAATGTGCTGTAGAATGAGTCTAGTTTGTTACGCATTGTCTCATAGTCTGCTTTTTTAAATAAATGTACTTTACGTGGAGCTGTCTTTTGGTATAGTGGGCGAAGGCTGGACTCAACAAAGACAGCTTCATGGTCTGATATACCCGGTAAGACCTCGCATTTGTTTATCAGTGTCATGTTGTTTGTGAAGAATAGGTCTAGTATGTTGGTAGTGTAGTTAGTTATTCTAGTAGGTGAGTGAACTATTTGAGTCAGAAAGTGATCTTGGCATAGATTTATCAGTTGTTGGCACTGTTTCTTATTCCCAAAAGGATGTTTGACACACTCACTTTCCCAGTCTATATCGGGTAAGTTGAAGTCACCTGCCAGCCATATGTGTGCTGATCTAGGGATTCTTGACAGAGACGTATGAAGGTCTACAAGGTATTCGGGCTCAGTTTGACTTGGTGATTTGTATAGTGCACCCATATATAGATCTTTTGAGCCTTTAATCTTGACTTTAGTCCATAATAGTTCTGATTTAGTGTCGTTTGTTATCTCTGTAGGCTCGTCACTTTCATATTTTCTATCTACCAAGATGAACACGCCACCCCCATTCCCCTTTTCTCGATCTTTTCTGTATGTTTTGAAACCAGGGGGAAAAACTTCGTCTGATTTAATACTATTGTCTAGCCATGACTCAGTTCCAATAATAATATTTGCTTGTGTTGAGGATATCATATTTGCTAGTTGTGATTTCTTCCCTGGACTTTTAATAGATTGACAGTTCAGTACTAAAATCCGTAGTGGTAAATCAGTTCTATCGGTTTGTTTGTCAGTTGCAGAGCTTGATAATCTTCTGTGAGGTGATGATGTTGCATTTGGAGTGTTGAAGCTTATCTCACTTTCAGGATCAGTTGTCTTGCTTAGGTTACTGAATGAATTGCTAGACTCGAATATGGTAGTATCAAAGATGCAAGTGGAGAAATTTGGTACTCCACATTTTACACATTCCCATGAGTAGTTTGGTAATGCATTGAAGACTGCGTCGCTCATTCCCATACACTCCTGGTGGTACCAACAATCACATGAGTCACAGCATACACAAGGTGTAGTCCATTTGCATGCCTTTTGGCAAATGGCGCATGGAAATTTAGGTGCTCTGGGACCAGGATTTGGTTCTGGGGCATAGGATTGTGTAAGTAATAGTGAGCAGAGATACAGGAGCACCAGTTTATTTCTGCATACAGGGCCTGTGGCCTTCCCATGACTCACTTTCATGCTAAGAATGAAGTGGGTGGGGAGGGGTAATGAGGAGTCCTGTAAAAGGACTAGCGCATTTGTATCTATAGTCTTTGGACATGGTAAGTGTATGTAGACTATAAGGATAGTGTTGAGTAGAAACAAGCATCTTGGATCAAACATCTTACTTACAATATTTAAGAATCAGAATTTGTATGCTTCATATTTCTTGTTTACACTTTTACTAGAGCATTATGGGATGCCCAGCTGAGTGACCTACTTCTCGGCCTAAAGAAAAATACTGCAAATCATAGATTCTGGGATTTTTCAATGCAAACCTGGATTAATGCGTTCTTCTAGGAGTAGTGCTTAGAACAAGAAAAGAGCATTAATCAGAAGTATAGTAGAGCAAAAGAATAAAAAGTGCGAGAGAGCATAAGAGGAAGTGAGGAAGAGGAAGTTATATGTGTCTTTTTAAGGTCTAGACACTTTAAACAGTAGCACAATTTACTCTTGTGTTTTTTTGTTTTTTTTTTAACTTTTAAAAGCTTGTAATATCAAATGAAAATGAAAATTGCAAAATAATATTAAATGAGATTAAATACCATTTGCCAGTAGGATTCAACAGGGTTGAGAATCTAAACAAATTAACAAGCTAATATGAAAAGAACACTTCATAGACAAGAAAAACACAAAAGTTGGAGCTACTTTATCAAAATCCATTGCATTAACTAACCAAATTGGTGTGAATAATAATTTCTAGGTGTTTAAAATTTTGTGCAGTTCCTATATTAGAATTCATTAAAAAAAATGATAGCTGTACCAGATAGTGTAAAAAACATCTACATGTATCTCTCTTTCCCCTACACTATGCCAGAGAAAATATCGTGGAAAAGCAAGGAATTGCTTGTTACAAGCAATTTCTTCTTTTTTTCCACAATATTTTCAACTCCAAAGGATTTTTTTTTTCAAATTGCACCGACCTTCCATTGCTGTCTCAAACCTTTTTTAATTTGGATAAGCCTAAAATTTTGAAAAGCAAGAAAGGTTAATGCTAACTCACATCATCATACTCTTGATCTTGCTGTAGCAGAACACATATATTTTTTTTTCTCATGTTTTATATTTCAGAAAATATTGTGATCAAAGAAGAAATTGCTTTACTGGAAAAAAAAAATTCGTGAAAAAGAAGAAAATACTTTTCACAAGCAATTTCTCTTTTTCCCATATTTTTTTTCTACCACTTAGGACAAATTTCCTCTTAACTGCACTTCCTACCCATTATCGTCTGCATCCCCTCAAAATTTGGACAAGTCTTAAATTTGGCAAAATACTCACATCATCACAGTCCTCGTCTTGCTGTAGCAAATTGCGTAGAAACATCTGTCTCTCGTGTCCCGTGGATTTCTGGTCAAACATACCAGCCTGAATGACCTTCTCGTCAACGTTGAGTTTAAATTTAGCCGCAGCCAAAATTCTCTCTTCCACACTTTTTACAGTCATTAATCTTAGCACTCGTACTTCATTAGTTTGACCAATACGATGGGCTCTGTCTTGGGCTTGTAAGTCCTATGGAATAAATACATAATGATTAAGATATTGTTAAAATTAGTTCACAGAATGAAAGGTTTATTGTCCAACAAAAACAACTTGTAAATTGGCAGAAAGTTATGTCAATTCTTGTAACCTTTGAAAGCCATACTTACAGATTTCAAGATTTTAATTAATTAATGAAAAGGATGATTTTTTTTCTTTAAGACATTCTTGCAAAGGTCTTTCTACACAATACTTTTCCAAATGAAACTTATAGGCTAAAGCTTTTCAAAATGCATACAATTTTAATCATTCTCCATTATAATAAGCCTAGTCCTAAATTCAATTTGTTGGATAGCTTCTAATTTCTTTCTAAACAAAAAACATGTTAATATTAATCAAAGATAGCTATCTTGTGTTATATATAGATTCATATCAAAATATTCATGTTCTGAATTGACTTTACAGATAAAATTTGTCTAAATCTGTGAACATGAAAATAAGACAATACTTCATAATTCCGAGAAGTCATGTGACAAAGAAAACAAAAGGACACAGGTTTCAGGAGTCTGAGATTTACAAATAAATAGCCAGAAACCCTAAAAACTTTCTAATGCAATTCCCATAGTCCTTTGCGAGATTAACTTTTTTTTACCTTTAACCAGAAAATATCTCTAAACTTACATTAAGAACAAGACAACTGCTTAAAAGAAATAGTCTACATCTAAAGCAAGGGCCCCAACACTATTAGAAACGACCCCTCCTATTCCAATTATTGAGTCCTTGGGACCAGGGGCTCGTTTTACTAAACTTCTTACAAACAAGAGGACCAAGATGGTCCTAGATCGCTCACCTGAGTCTCTATGACCCCTGGGACATCACATTAATTAGATAGGCAGATGTCAAAAAGAAGATAATTGCCTAAGATCAATACCATGGAACGTTTTCAGCGAAAAGAGCAAGACAGATATGCCATTTGCTCTTTGATTCTATGTAAAAAGGGATGCACCCTGGTGGACCCCAAAAGTGACCCGAGGGTCTTGATATGAACAAACTTGGAAGAGGTCCATAAGATGATGCTACATTCTAAATATGAAAGCTGTCTGCCTGCTGGTTTCAGAGTAGAAGATTTTTGAAGGTTTTCCCATTTTCACCCATCATGCTCAGATGAGCTGAAAGGGATGCGCCCGAATGAGCCCAAATATGACCCAAGTGTCTTGATATGAACAAACTTTGTAGGGGCCCACAAGATGATGCTACATACCACAAATGAAAGCTGTCTGCCCTCTGGTTTTGATAAAAGAAGGTTTTAAAAGATTTTCGCTCTTTGATTCTATGTAAAAAGGGTTGCGCCCAGGTGGAGCCCAAAAATGACCCAAGGGTCTTGATATGAACAAACTTGGTAGAGGTCCACTAGATGATGCTACATACCAAATATGAAAGCTGTCTGCCTTCTGGTTTCATAGAAGAAGATTTTTGAAGATTTTCTTTTTTTTACCCTTAGTGCTCATAAGAGATAAAGGGATGCACCCGTGCAAAGCCCAAATATGAACCAAGGGTCTTGATATGAACAAACTTGGTAGAGGCCCACTAGGTGATGCTACACACCAAATATTTAAGCTGTCTGCCATCTGGTTACAGAGAAGAAGATTTTGAAAGATTTTCGCTCTTTGATTCTATGTAAAAAGGGTTGAGCACGGGCAAAGCCCAAATATGACCCCAGGTTCTTGATATGAACAAACTTGGTAGAGGTCCACTAGATGATGCTACATACCAAATTGAAAGCTGTCTGCCTTCTGTTTTCAGAGAAGAAGATTTTTTAAAGATTTTCATATTTTCACCCTTTTAGTTAAGGGTAAAGGGAAAGTTAAGGGTGGATTTCATTTATTTGAACAACTTTGGTAGAGCTTGACCCAAGGAACATCCCAGCCAAGTTTCATCAAGATTGGCCCACTGGTTTAGGAGAAGAAGATGTTTAAAGAAATTGTGGACGACGGACGACTGACGACGGACATTCTACGATCCCAATAGCTCACCTTGAGCACTTCGTGCTCAGGTGAGCTAAAAAAATTAATCGTAATCGCACATCGTATCTGGTCTTTTTATTCATTGTTAGATTCTGTTTTGCAATATCTCACTGGAATCGTCTTAAGAAGACGATTCCATTGAGATGATGCGAGGCATAATTCCATATTTAGTTACTATCTATTCAAGAAGCAACATTAATTTTTTACTTATGCAAAAAATTATCGTAAGATGTTAAGTAAAACGGGCCCCTGGTTTTGTAAATGTCAGAACAAGGGTAAAGTATACCTGATGAGGGTTCCAATCTGAATCAAAGATGATAACCGTATCAGCTTTCTGTAAGTTAAGACCAAGACCTCCGGCTCTTGTACTCAATATGAAAATAAAGTATGGCGAGTCATGTTTATTGAACAAGGCCAATAAATCTCCTCTGTCCTCTGACTTGGTTGCTCCATCAAGACGTAGATAACGATAGCCACGGTACAGGAAATAATCCTCCAAGATGCTCAATAAAGAGGTCATCTGACTGAACAATAAGACCTTGTGGCCCTGTGATTTCAACTTGGGTAGAATTCTGTCAAGAAGTTCAAACTTTCCTGCAGCTCTGTATAGTACAGGCCTGAAATAAATGGAATTGGTTTTTAACTTGACTGATTACTTATGATGTATCGATGAGTATTTTTAAGGTAGGTATATTCATAACAATTTTTTGCAATGAAACTTAAGACAGTGGACCTGTAATAGTTCAGCAACGTTACGGAGCTCATGGTCTTTCACAATGTTAACCAAGGATTCCAAATGAAAATTATTAGGAAACCTCGGTTAACACTGTTATAGTTCATTTCATCTGAGACGTTGCAAAACTATTACTGGTCCACTATCTTAAGTTCTGATCTATTGAAGTTACTGGTTTCAAGCACCTTTTTTACATAATTATTCAGTCATAACAATAAGCCCCAAATTGTTTTGATGCCCATGAATCATTTGTGACCCGTCACACAAAAAAGGACCATCTTGGAATTGCGTAATGTGTCAACCCTAGTCAAAATTCGCAGATTGCACAGACTGACTAGGGTCGAACTTTTTTGCAATGTGCTTATTTTCTGAATCTAGAATTATTAATCTTCCTTCCAGTGAAAGAATTTTTGAAAATACGACTTCTGATTGGCCTATGCTGGATCCAATCTCCTTTTCAATATTTCATTTTGCAGAATTCCCAGATGGTCCTTTTTGGCACAACAGGTCACATTTATAATGGAAAAGTTTGTTCAGAAGAAATTAGCTCCTTGTTTTGGACCATAAAAATTCAAAGCCTTATGAAACATTATGATTCTACTACAGAATAAACAAAAGCAGTTACATACCCTGTGAGTACCCCATTAACACCCTGACTCTCAGCCACAGCTTCTTCTATATGTTGAAACATAAATGGGTGATTACATATCTTTCTTAACTGCATGATTGTGTTCATGAGAATCTTGGCCCCTCCTCTACCCTGTGGACAAGGAAATCAAAAGACTTTTATCATTTGGAATAGCAGTTAAATTTCTGATACGGTTGGACAGAAAGTATTTCTAAAATTTGAAGATATGGAAATATTTTCAAAAGGAAAAGCGCTCACATCAAGCTTTAGTCTTAAATATTTTACATACTTAAACTTGCTTGCAATTCATTTTTTTTGTCATACTAACAGCTGAATTTGGCTTGACAAATATATTAGATATTTTGCTTAATGAAGAAGTTTTTGCTCATTTACTAGAAACAAATTAATATTTTGAGAGTAACAAATAAACTTTTTTCTTCATACGTTTTTCTCTTTTTAAATGTGTTCTCATACTATAAACAAGTTCATATTCAGGGATCATTTTTGGAGCCAGATATTGAGAAATTTTCTCATTTTTCTGCCAGAAATCTCATTGAAACAGACTTATGAGAGAAAAAATCTCAAAGAGAAATTCAATTTAGTGAAAAATTTTGTTTGCTCAGCACAAAACAGTTGTAACTGCCTAAAATTATATAGGCAATTACAACTGTTTTGGGCTGAGCAATTGTTTTGTACAAATTTCTCTCAAAAAATTCTTGAATTTCTCATTAGATTCAAATGGGATATTTTTGCAAATGCTATTCTGAGCCAGAATTATCCCTACATATTTTGAGGGTCATTTTAAAACCCTTCCAGCAGAGATTTTCATTGATTTGATGTTTTGTCCACAATGAGTCAGTTTCTATTAAACAATTAAGAAATGAATAGAGTATCTATTTATCTCATAGAGGTATGAAACTAAAATCCTAATCATACTCTATGAATATGCAAAGCAGATTCATACATAAGTTAGATTAGATTTTAGTTTTATGAAATCAATAATTACATTCCTCATATTTTATCATTTTATAAAATGAAATATAAGTGTAAACAAGAGGACCATGATGGTCCTAGATCGCTCACCTGAGTCTCTTTGACCCCTGAGACATCACATTAATTAAATAGGCAGATGTCAAAAAGAGATAGTTTCTACATAAAATCAGTAACATTGAACGTTTTCAGCCAAGAGCAGGACGGATTTGCCTTTTTCGCTCTTTGATGCTATGTAAAAAGGGATGCGCCCGGGTGGAGCCCAAATATGACCCCAGGGTCTTGATATGAAAAAACTTGGTAGGGGTCCACTAGATGATACTACATACAAAATATGAAAGCTGTGAGCCCTCTGGTTTTCGGAGAAAAAGATTTTTTAAGACTTTTGCTCTTTGATTCAATGTTAAAAGGGTTGCGCCCAGATGGAGCCCAAATATGATCCTAGGGTCTTATTATGAACAAACTTGGTAGAGGTCTACTAGATGATGCTACATACTAAATATGAAAGCTGTCTGCCTTCTGGTTTCAGGGGAAAAGATTTTTGAAGATTTTCTTTTTTTACCCTTTGTGCTCAGAAGAGCTAAAAGGGATGTGCTTGGGCAAAGTCCAAATATGACCCCAGGGTCTTGATATGAACAAACTTGATTAGAGGCCCACAAGGTGATGCTACATACCAAATATGAAAGCTGTCTGCCATCTGGTTTCAGAGAAGAAGATATTTTAAGATTTTCGCTCTTTGATTCTTTGTTAAAAGGGTTGTGCCCGGTTGGAGCCCAAATGTGACCCCAGGGTCTTGATATGATCAAACTTGGTAGAGGTCCACTAGATGATGCTACGTACCAAATATGAAAGCTGTCTGCCTTTTAGTCTCAGAGAAGAAGATTTTTGAAGATTTTCATATTTTTGCCCTTTATGTTTAGGGTAAAGGGAAAGTTAAGGATGGATTTCATTTATTTGAACAACTTTGGTAGAGCTTGACCCAAGGAACATCCCTGCCAAGTTTTATCAAGATTGGCCCACTGGTTTAGGAGGAGAAAATGCTAAAAGAAATTGAGGACGACGCATGATGCACCACTGACGACGGACATTGTACGATCACAATAGCTCACCTTGAGCACTTTGTGCTCAGGTGAGCTAAAAAGTGTAAAAATTTCTCCATATTGAGGAAGATTTTGATTGGCCTCATTTGTGTGTGTAAGCTAACAAAATATCTGCTTACTCAAAATTTATTCCATTGAGTAATTTAACCAACTTTTCAGCCAATCAGAATGCAAGAATCTTGATGGACACAACTATAATTAAATCATATATGAGCCTGTGTGTGACATATCCAACAATTTGAAATGTTTGTGAGGTTTAAATATTGACCAGCGCAGACAGCCACAAACTGTAAATATAAAGTTGCCTGGTTGTTTACAGATACCTTGAGATCTTATCTATCTTCTAAGCACATAGTGAAGACTCTGGTCAGACTGTGTAGATGGCTGGTCAGAGTCTTTGCTTCGTGCATATTTGAAATTGTTGGAAATCTCAACAGGCACAGGCTCAAATCATATGTTTAACAAAACCAACCTTCTTCTCCTTCTCAGATCCATCAGTAAGCAGCACACCTTTATTCTGCATGTGTTTGTAGATATAACGCTGTAGGGCTGACATGTCACACTTGATTACATACTCAACCTGGAATACATTCATTCATATATGAATAAGGGTCCTGATAAAAAACTTCTTTATAATAACATAAGAGTATTTTCTGTAGAATGTGACCTGTTAGGGATAAGCAAAAAACAGCAATCTTGTTTATTATCACATTCAATTTATTTTTTTTTTAAATTTTATAGAGCTGTTTATTATTTTTGATTAAGAATCAAAATCAAGCAAAGAGTTCTTCATTTATCAACTAGCGATTCTTGATAGAATCTCGTCAGCATGTCTGGCTCGACTCTGCTAGATTTTCTGTTTTTACGTTTCTGTTCCAAGACTCTAAAATTTGTATAGACACTTGGAGATAAACTGCTTTTTCCAAATTTTCCCCCAATATATTCTTTTTGAAAAAAACAATACTGATTGATCCATACTTGAACTAATATCTTAAAACAGACTCTTTGGTGTATTTAACACCTACCTTGTCAGGTAGTTGGGACTCTACTTCTTTCTTTAATCGTCTCAACAAGAAAGGTCGTAACACTTTATGAAGACGACGTATAATCAAAAGAGATTCTTCATTATTCAGCTCAACTTTCTCTCCTGTCATTGCAAATGGGGCGTTGAACCACTGTTCAAATGTACTGACAGACTTGAATATGCTGGGTAAAAGGAAATTCAACAAGGCCCATAACTCTGGTAGTTTGTTCTGTAAAGGAAAAATATCTTAAATATCATATAGAATTGAATCTACAAAATTTGGTTATCAAGTTCAGAAAATGCTTCCTTCATGTGACGGAGTAGTTATTAAATCAACAGACTTAAGATGATTTATATTTTTGTATGTTAACTCTTGTAAGTAAGGGAAAGAACAGGGTTTGAAAAACCACTCAACAAATAAATACAAAATGAATTTGTCAGTTATTCATCTTAAAGCAAGATAAGTTTGTTAAAAATGAATGCCCCTAAAATATCAATTTCTTATAAGATTGACCATAAAAGATAAACTTTTCAGATTGACAAAAAGTAGGTAAAAGCTTAATGATGACAGCTCCTTATCTTGAATAAGTATGAAGAAATTGCAGGTTTTACAGATAGACAGATAGTAAAACAACATACCCTCAATCCTTCAATGTAGGTACATAACTTCACATTAGTATGTCACCAATCCTTTTCAATCGATACTATTTCTTAAGACAGAGGTGTGGAATTCCCATGCCTGACAAGTACAGTTTTCTAGACCACTTGTTCATGAGCAAGTAAATACCAATGCAAATCTTAGATGGTACAAAATAAATCTAAGAGATAAATTATTTAAATAAACTTGTTTTTAAAGGTTTCCAGCATTTTCTTGATTAACAAGAGCTGTCACTGTAAGATGACAATGCCCCCGACACCGCTTTGATAGTAATAAGGAAGTTATGGCCAATGTTAAAGTTTTTGGACGGAATGACGGACGGACGGACAGACGGACGGACAGACGGACAGACGGACGGACGGACGGACAAGTCAAATTTATTATGCCTCCCTATCGGGGGCATAAAAATAATGTTCCCCATCATTTTCTACATTAAAAACAATATTCCCTAATTTCGTTTCATTCACTTTTTCTGGGACAAGTTCATCTTCAGCCAAGACAAGTAGAAAATCATCTCTTGCCTATCCATTGACAAGTGGAGAAAATCCGTTTTTCCACACCTCTGCTTTAAAGATTTTCATGGGATTCCTTAGTGAGTCCTCTGTTATTCCTCATTACCTGTAGAGGTGTTCCTGTCAGTAAAAGACGAAATGGAGCCTCATAGTGGGTGTTTAAAATCTGTGTAAGTTTACAGTGATGGTTCTTCATACGATGACCTTCATCAATTATCATGTACTTCCAACGGATCTGTCATAGACATTACATAGAAACTAATTTATTCACTATTAGAAACATCTAAACTCATTACTGCTGGATGCTTTTGACAGTGGAAAAAGAAGGATCTTGAAATTCTTTTTGTTTTAAAAACACTCAGCTAATTCTGCTAAATAGTAATACATCGTCTTTTACTCCAAGAAGCTTACTGATTTGAAGTCTAGAAAAAAATCAAAATCTTGCTCGAGCGACCACTTCTATTAAGCAACATCTTTTATTAAGCGACCATAGTAAAAAGTCGTAAGTCGTTGCCGTAAGTGAAATTTCCGAAAATGTGGACATTCTTTAATGAAAAATGTTTTTCGTTGAATCTTGTGACGTTAGAATCCATTAGAATGGTCTCATTGGGACGACTCTTATGGGTTCAAACATCCTAAGATTCAGTCAGAATTATGTTACAATCTTTATATTCTATCAACAAGAGGACCATGATGGACCTAGATCGCTCACCTGAGTCTCTTTAACCCCTGGGACATCACATCATTGAAATAGGCAGATATTACCAGTATAAAGGAGATAATTTCTACACCAAACCAAGATTCAAGAAGTTCCGGCCAAAATTGTGGCCTCTTTGAGTTATAACAAGAAAATTATCATTAAGGCTCCTTTTCCTGTGATATGGCATGGATCCATAAAGATAGCATATGGCAGAGGCTGCATATGGTTATATAACAAAGTTTAACACCAGTCTACGGCCTATCATACACCAGAAACTGAAGTTTAGCCAGCAATTATTGATAAACATCAAATAAATATTTCAAGAATTTTATACAGTCGATATTGCCTGAGCAATCATGTCTATTAAGCGACCAGCATAAAAAGTCCCTTCACCGTAAGCAAAATCTCTGAAAAAGAGAACATTCTTAACGAAAAATTGGTTATTGTTGAATCTTATGTTGTTGGAACCCTTTAGAATCGTCTCAATAAGACGATTCTAATGGGTTCAAACATCAAAAGATTCAGTACGACTTGACCAACAATCTATAAATGGAATCAAAATGAACTGTCACATTTATCATAGTATTTCATATAAAGCGACCATTCCCATAAACGACATATTTTTGGTGGTCCCTTAAGTGGTCGCTTAACACATGTTATACTGTACCTTGGCAAGTGTAGATTTATCCTTTATGACATATTCGTAAGTTGTAAGAAGCACATTAAACTTTCCCCCTCGTAGCTGTGAAGCCAGGGCCTTTCTCACTGGTGGAGATCCTTTATACATCACTTTAATGACAGATGGTGCCCACTTCTCAAACTCTAACATCCAGTTAGATAATGTTCTGAAAAATACGGTATTCAGCTTAGTATAGCAAGATGCATATCATGCGATCAATGCATACCCTCAATATATTATAATTCGTGATTATTATATTCGTGAAAAACAAAAGCTATATTTTCACTCGTGGCTCTGCCAGAGCCACTCGTGAAAATATAGCTTTTGTTGTTCGCTCAATGAAATATAAATCAATCTTACACTGAAACAGACGATTATCCTCTATTTTTTGTCCTGAACTATTTAATGTCATTTTTGGAGTAAGGTAAAATATACAGTTGTAAATGACAGCTGAAAAAGACGAAAATACCAGAAATTTACATTTTGCTCTTGTCTGACAATGTCCAATAAACTATTTAAGGTAGATGACCTGTAATAGATCCGCAACATTTTGGAAGTAATGATCTTTCACAATGTTGACTAAGGTTTCCTAATGAAAATCATTAGGAAACCTTGGTTAGCATTGTTAAAGTTCATTACTCCCAAAACATTGCGGAACTATTACGGGTCCACTACCTTAATGCTTCCATGGACTTTGCTAGGTCTGTCTAATCTGAAACCTCTTTAGGAGGTTAACACCTTAACCCTTTGCTGTTTAATCCCTACTTTTTACATGTCTGTCATTTTATAATTGAGAAAACATTGTGAAAAAAGAAGAAATTGCTTCTGACAAGCAATTTCTTCTTTTTCCACACTATTTTTTACCCGACTGAATGGTTATTTTTCATATTAAATGCACTTTAAATTTTTGCCTGCAAAACCTTTGAATTTGGACAGGTCAAAATTTTGTTAAACAGGAAAGGTTTAAATTTATTTTGCCTTATTCAAAGATTGATACTTACGATAGAGGTACAATAATCAAGAATGGTCCATTCACTCTCTTTTTCTCCATGAGGTAAGTCAGTAACGCAATCGTCTGAATGGTCTTACCCAGACCCATCTCATCTGCCAGAATACCATTCAAATTGTTATTGAACAGAGACACCATCCATTCTAGACCCTTTATCTGCAAATATAAATTTTCATTTCAGTGAATTATTTTCATCAGATAGCAAAACCTATCTCAAACAGGTTCAACTTGATTTAAGACACCAATTTATTTGAGATTTCTCATATAATGAGAATATATATAATCATATAATACAGATTAGTTAACCTATACAATTTTCGATGAAAGCATAAATTCTATTAGCATTCAGACATAAAATTTGATATGAATTTATGGAATAAAATCCCTTATGACAATCCTTAAATAAATTACAGAAATATTTTACTCTCCAAATATTAGAATTATAGCTGAGCCGAGCAATATAATCCATCACCAAACATAGTCCTAAATCAGAGTAGTTTTGGAAAATCGTCTTAAATTGAAAGAATCCTTCTTAGTATTGATCTTCTGAGAGGAGAATGGTGTATAACAAGTATAGAATTCGCTTTCCAGTTATTCTTCTTCTATTGTCATTTTTAAGTCATCTGTGGTACAAGAAAGCAGGATTGTGTGGGAAAACAGTTGAATTAGAAAGTGAACTAATCTATCAAAAGTTCAATATATATAGAGGATATTGAATGAGTGGGCATTGAATACTGAATTTATTAAAGGAGTCATTTATAAACAGACTAGAAAGCCATGAATGGCTTGAGTCGCTCCACAGGCTTGAAATTCTTGTAATAGCAAATAAAAGTTTTGACTGGATTTTTAGATTTTTGGAGTTCAACTGATGTTGAAATGATTTTAAAAATTTCCACTATATAACATATAGAGAAATGACCTCCACCCATAAAAGACATATTTTTCATCCAATCACAATATTATTTGGCCACATGATAGTGGGTCACCCAAGGATCAGTAATATACTGAGAAAATGATTTTCAAAATTTCCACTATAAAACATATAGAGAAATGACCTCTGCCCATAAATTCCATATTTTTCATCCGCTCACCAAACATTTTGGTACACTGATTAAGGTTCACTGAAGGATCATTCAAGTGAAATTTGGTTGATATCCATTAATTACATTCTGAGAAAATGATTTTCAAAGTTTCCACTATATAACATATAGAGAAATGACCTCTGCCCATAAAATGCTTATTTTTCATCCAATCACAATAATTTTTGGTACACTGATAAAGGTTCACCCAAGGATCATTCCAGTAAAATTTGGTTCATCCATCACTTTCATTCTGAGAAAATAATTTTCAAATTTTCCACTATATAACATATAGAGAAATGACCTCCGCCCATAAAATGCACATTTATCATCTGATCACAATAATTTTTGATAGACTGATAAAGGGTCACCCAAGGATTATTCATGTAAAATTTAATTGGTATCCATCAATTAGAATCTGAGAAAAGTCACTTTTTACCATATTTGGAAATTAGCCACGCCCATTAAATCCATGTTTTTCATTGGATCAAAATTTTTTGAACAACTTTGAAAGAGGGTCACCCAAGGATCATTCCTGTGAAGTTTGGTTGAAATTCATCCAGTAGTTTCTGAGGAGAAGATTTTTAAAGAAAAAGTTTACGGACGCACGCACGCACGCACGCACGGACGGACGGACGGACGGACGCACGAGGGACACAATGCCATGACAATAGCCCCAGTGGCTTTCAGCCAGTGGAGCTAATAAAAACGAGGCTGCGCCGATTTTATATTCTGTTTATAATATGACGTGAATTTCAGTGAAAAATCGTCAAAATTCTCGAAATTCAACGTTTCAATTTTCCACAAAACTTATAACGCCGTTTCAAAATGACGTCACAAAACATAGATTATGATGTCATTTTTGTGGTTACAATATAGTGTTGCTATTCGCTCTGAGCTCATTAACATAGTTATTCCACTAGTGTTATGACACCCGTGTAATATCAAAAATATTCAACGGTCTTATTTCACTCCGGCGATGTCGGTCATATTATAATGACCCCTATCAAAAGCAGCCTTGTTTTTTTCTGTTTATAGATGACTTGTATAATAAATTTGGTATTTCATGACCACTAAATCAAAATCCACTATACCTGATATTCCTTTAGTTTTCCATTCACCAATATACTAGCTTGTTCTGTAACAATCTCACGGATCTCGTGAGCCTGACCGTAATAGTTCTGCTTGCTCTGGTATTCATCATCATGTACACTGAAGTGTTGAATTTAACATTTCCATGAGTCAGAAAAATACTATTGTAAGTACCTATATAACAAGAGATGTTTGTAAAACATTTATCCCCCCTCCCATAAAAGCAGGTCAATAGCCTATTCTTTGTCAATCAACAATGGGAAATAACTCACAAAATAATTATGGTGATTAGAGTTATGATTCTTGTGCAATGCAGTTCTTCTCAATGAGATCTATCCACCTGTGAAGTTTCATCATTCTAGCTTGCAATTTTGATTTGCCTTTTCTGTTGTTTTGACCCCTTTAAATTCAGATTTGACCCCCAGAATTTCTTAGGTGAAGAGTCCATGACTCCCCAATATCAAACACTAACAGGAGCCCTAGGCTGTATAATCTGTCCCACAAATAAAGCCAACTTACACGACTCCTTTTTGTTTGGGTTTCTCTTCTTTCTCCTTTTCCTCCTTATTTTCTTCTTCATCGTAAAACAAAGTTCCACCTTCACCTTCTTCGTCTTCTTCCTCCTCTCCTGATTCTTCTCCATCTTCTTCGTCATCCTTCGGAGCAACCTCATATCTGGAGTTTAATTAATAAAGAGGATAATCAATTGTTTCGGTGTTAGATAGATTTCTATTTTATTGAGTGAAAATACGGGTGAAAATATAGCATTTGTTGTTCACAAA
Organism: Fragum whitleyi; assembly: GCA_948146395.1. Lineage (NCBI taxonomy): Eukaryota > Metazoa > Mollusca > Bivalvia > Cardiida > Cardiidae > Fragum > Fragum whitleyi. The sequence continues at coordinate 50,437,999 of OX411548.1, read as the reverse complement.
ATGAAATATTTATTGATGTTACTCGAAAACAAATGATTATTCTATTTCTTTCATGCAAAAATGAGACAAAATGTGAAATTTCTAGGACATATTTTAGTAAAGCGTGTCATTTTGCACATGATTGCCATGCAACGTTCATTGTAATGTCACTTATTTCACCCCGCATAGATAATTTCACTGCTTTTGCTGTGAGATTACAGTTTCTCGAAAAAACACTAAAAAGCATTAAAGAAAAATATTTAATTTTGTCCAACTTCCGTGATTTTTAATACTTAGTACAGAAAATTGAACCTGGCAAAATCTTATTTCCTAGGTAGGTTTTATTCATAATCAATTAACCTTTATCCTATTCAAATTGAATTTTGTTTCAAACATATTGTGGAGATATTTTTAGCAGTCTTGTTCAAGCTTTCCTAAGATGAACAAGTTGAAAGCAGGCAGCATAGGATACGATTAGACAACACATTTGTGCAAGAAAAAGCTTTATCTACAGAAAGAATAATCCTCAAACAGTATGATAATGACATATTATCAGACCTAAATGAATTTGAATATTTTATGAATATTCATTGATGGCATGAAATCCCTTACCACTGGCTGATCAATGAAAGTGAAAATTTACCCAACATTGACGAAATCAAGGCATTTAAAGGTTATAAGATAAATATAATAAGTACTTAGTGTATTGTATGAAAAAGAATCTAACTCCGTTGTGAGAATTGGTTATTGTCTCGGCAGAGCCTCAACTATGATCAATTCTCCCAACCTTAGATATTTTTTTTTCGTACAAAACACTAAGTATGTATTATATACATAAAAATTTACCCTGGATGTGCTTCCAGCCACTCGGCCAATCTCACGATCAACATTGGATGTACATAGACAGACTATTTTTAAAAATTACAGGAAACCCTTGGAAAAACTCGATGACGTCCTCTTTGAGAGAAAACATTCAACATTGCAACGCTACTCGTCTAGGTCACTGACATGAAACTATTGTATCCTTATATAAATATCTTTAGATTCTTTAATAATGGTTGAAAAATCTTAATTTTTGAGAATGATTCGTCATTCTCAAAAAGTAAGATTTATCAGCCACTATTTACTGTAAAAGATACAAATCTACAGAGCTAATTTTTCTTACACTGTTTCCGCCTAACAAAATGCACTATTTTGTTACATACCCATCCGCCTTACATAGATCCAAGGTCTGTCGCAGTTTATTGAAATGGCCAAGTGATGTTCCGAATGACCACTAACTGATCAATAAAAGTGAAAATTTACCCTGGATGTGCTTCCAGCCACTCCTTCAGTTCACTAGACATAGGAGCATCTTCACCTGTCAGAATTTTACCCGTCTCCTTCTCTATGACTGGTACCCGGTTTTCATCTCCTTCTACAGCCTCCTCCTGCAATACCAACCAGAGTGGTCACAAAGCGCATTAACCCATGTCATGCTGAACCCGGAATATTCCTGCTTTGGCAGGAGCTATAGACAAACATAATCCTGCACATATGTGCAGTCTGATATTAGTCTACACCACCTGTTTCTTACTTTCAAACCAGAATTGTCAAAAGATTTAGCCTTTCAAATAAAAATTGACCTGCAGTTGGTACTTTCAGTGTGTTTTGCCCTTTGATTTTGATGCAAATTTTTAGCCAAAATTTATTCAGTATGACAAGGGTTAATACTCCCTATTCCCTAACACTGCTTTGTTCCAATATAAGTGCAAAAACGGTTTTCAAGATCATCTAGGACAAGAGCCATGTCTGACATGGCAATCCCCTTCCATGACAGCTTGATAGTAAACTAAAGCCTTATATTACAAAGGGCAATAAAATTATGTAAGCAAGAGTTATTGTTCTGGAGCACTGCACTTCTCATCTATGAGACCTATCCACTTATAAAGTTTCAAGTTGATAGCTATTTAATTTTCAGATATTTGCTGCGGACAAAATCTAAGTATTTAACAAGAGTGCCATCGTCACAAAATACGCCGCAACTTTGCTGCTGATTCACGAAAATAATTGTAGACACTACTTATTTTGACACAACCAAATTAAAAATGACCAAGTTTCATTTAAATCAAGACAAAAAGTTTGGAGGAGTTGCCTTCACAAGGCTGCAATTTCAATAAGCCCCAGGCACTAAGTTTTAAGGGGGCATAATTCAGGGAAATAAATGAGCCATAAAATCCTTGATACATGTACATCTACAAATTATGGTGATGACATTGACCAAGTTTCATTTAAATAAAGACAAAAAAGTAAGGAGGAGTTGTGTTCAAAAGGCTGCAATTTCAATAAGCCCTAGCTACTAAGTTTTAAGGGAGCATAATTTAGGGTAAAATTAATGAACCATAAAATCCTTACTTCATGCTCATCTACCAATTTTGGTTATAACATCCACCAAGTTTCATTTAGATCCAGCCAGAAACTTAGGAAGAGTTGCATTCACAAGGCTGCAATTTCAATAAGCCCCAGAGACTAAATTTTAAGGAGGCATAACTGAGGCAATAAGCCCCAGAGACTAAGTTTTTAAGGGGCATAACTCAGGCAAAAATCAACGAACCGTGAAATCCTTTCTTCATGCACATCTACCAATTGAGGTGATAACATTGACCGGGTTTCAAGAAGATCCAGCCAGAAACTTAGGAGGAGTTGCGTTGACAAGAAAAGTGGACCCAGAGACTAAGTTATCAAGGGGCATAACTCAGGCAAAAATCAACGCAGGGTAAAACCCTTTCTTCATGCACATCTACCAATTGAGGTGATAACATTGACCAAGTTTCAAGAAGATCCAGCCAGAAACTTAGGAGGAGTTGCGTTGACAAGAAAAGTGGACCCAGAGACTAAGTTATCAAGGGGCAAAACTCAGGCAAAAATCAACGAACCGTAAAATCCTTTCTTCATGCACATCTACCAATTGAGGTGATAACATTGACCGGGTTTCAAGAAGATCCAGCCAGAAACTTAGGAGGAGTTGCGTTGACAAGAAAAGTGGACCCAGAGACTAAGTTATCAAGGGGCATAACTCAGGCAAAAATCAACGCACCGTAAAATCCTTCCTTCATGCACATCTACCAATTGAGGTGATAACATTGACCAAGTTTCAAGAAGATCCAGCCAGAAGTTTAGGAGGAGTTGCGTTGACAAGAAAAGTGGACGGACCTACGGATGGACGGACGGACTGACGGAGAAGATGACCCAATATACGTCCGCCTCCGGCGGCGTATAAAAAAGGGCAATAACTCCAAAATTTTGCAAGCAAGAAATTAAGTTATTGTGCACTGCACTTCTCCTCCTTGAGATCGATCCACCTATTAAGTTTACAGTTGATAGCTTTTATACTTTAGGAGATTTAGTGACGGAATGACGGAACAAAAATCTGATTTTGACCTTGACCTTCATGAACAGAAATGTGAATCTCAAAAAAGTTACTAAGTTGATTGTTCTACTATAGGAGAAATAAAGAATCAATGATAAGAAATCATATCAGGAAATTAAGAAATAGCTTATCATATGTAACTTCTCTCTTTCCAGTATTTCAATCAAAAGGTTTGTCAAAAAGCTGCCCTGCGTTCAGAATGACCAAATGTGGCAAACTGTTTGCAAATCAAACCCTGCTTTGAATGCGCACTTGTATGCAAAGCCGTGTAAAATTAACGAACAAATTACCATTTTACTAATCCTGAACCTAGGGCAGATTAGAGAATAACTTTTCAAGGACAATTACCCCTTCCTTCTTCTTCTTTTTCCTCTTGCGTAACTTTTTCTTCTGTTCAATCTTGTGAACCTCAACAAGTTGTGTGAGACTAGCGATGTATTCGTCCGTCTGTTCAAGAAGGTACATTAGACGTTTGTCTTTCTTCTGATCAATCAGCTTTCTATAACCCTCCTCATCTTCTGCCTGTAAACATACAATAGACTCATATTAACCCTTATCCTGCTGAATTTATCTTCAACTCAAACAAATTTCCGTTTTTTTAAATTTCACAGGGATCATGCTAATTGACTCCATAACCATAAAGTTCCAGGGGTCAAAACTGATTTTTAAGGGGTCAAAACCACAGAAATAGTAAAATGTGAGTATAATTTTGCAGGTCTCAGTTTCAATTGACTTTTTTTCCAAGTAATATGAAGTAGGAATTAATCTTTTGAATTCTAAACTTAGTGAAGAAAATATAACTATTAATACTTATCATTGAAAATTTGAGAGATATAACCCTGTTTTGACCCTCAATAATTTCTCTCAAGTGGGTCACTTGGACTCCCTAAAGAGAAATTTCTAAGTGTCAAAATAAAATATTTTCAGATTTTTGAGGGTCAAAACCTGGTTTAAGGGCCAAACACAAACCCTGTTTCAACCAGTCTTGCTAAAAGTTTCTCTCAATAATTAAGTAGAAATCAGGCAGTGTAGGCTAAGATCAGGCTGCGCATCTGTGCAGGCTGATCTTTGTCTATACTGTTTGGCACAGCTTTGTGTCCAGCAGGAATAAGCTATGTACAGCATGATAAGGGTTGTCTGTAATCATACTTAACGAGAACGCCTATTCAAAAGCAAATTTTTTCATGCACAAGTTGAGGGCTTAATGCAGTCCTGTTTAGAGTGCTGGTATAAATGTATATTACATATAGGCACTTATGATAATGATGCTCTAAGTAATTGAATTGTTATGCACAATCATACACCAGGGGCTACGCTGCCCTTAGCCAATTTAGCCAATGGCGAAAATTTCAAAAAATTGGCTAAAGAAAATTCCAATTGGCGAAAATGCTGACTAAAGGGTTAAAAAGGGTAAAATCAGTTTAAACAGCTGTCCAGCGAGTCAAATAGTAATACACATTAATTGTGTTCAGTCAGCCGTTACATAAACTTTTACAGTATAAAGATAACCTTTATCGGAAAACATGTGATTAGCAGACAGCATACTGATTGTTTACTATGCAGTCGGGGTTTAAGCTACGTTGATTTAACAGTTTGTTTTATTGGTTTAGTGCTTTATCATCCTTTAATCGGGTGATTAGCTGAGATATGTTCGGCGATGGAAATTAAAGGTGGATTACGTTAATTGATCAAGAGGTTAATGGCTAGATTTTCGGACACGGAAGATACAGCTATTTTGAACAGAACAGAACAGAACATATCTTTATTTTGACATCCCTCACAGATTTTTCAATCCCTCTGATATTTTTGCTGATATTGATACAATTTTTGAGTATTTGGTCTCTTTTGGGTTTGAGGGCACAAAACAAGAATTAAATTCATTTTCAAAATATTCTAGATATCACCATTCACTGTGGTTGACACAAAATATGTCCTAACTTGGCATTAAGAAACTAACAGACCTTTCCAGCTTGTTGTGAACTTGCTCAAAGATTACTCATTGCACCAGTTTCTGCTGCTGATTGCAAACATTGTTTCAGCAAACAAAATCTGATAAAACACTATCAACCCACAAAATTTGGAAAATCTCATGAGTCTGTCTATAAAATGGCCCTAACCTCGACAGATTTGATTATAAGAGAGCTTTTTAGGTCTGGGCTGAAAAGAAGTATAGGAGAATACTGAAGTAAAACATCAAATTTCTTCAAAAAGTAGAATTAAGCAACCTTTGAAAGTAAACAAATGTATAAATGTACAGCATCATTTTTTTTCTAATGCTGAAATGTATTTGTTAATACAAAGTTGAAACTTGTGTGTGATACTGCTTTGAATTTGCTATTTAATTTACATATTCTTTACATTTTCTATAATATATAAATAAATAATCTTAAAAAAGTGAAGATTCCTTATATTGTTATTGCGGCCCGTTTTCTGACTAAAGATTGGCTACAAGTCGCACAAATTGGCTAAAAAAAAATTCAATTGGCTAAAGTGTTGGCTAAAAGAAATTTTGACCCAGAGTAAGCCCTGATCCACGCACGCATCTTGAGCAATATAGATGCAATCATACATGATTACACATTAAATCAATGTCTGCATAGGCACTTATGCCAATGATGCTCTAAGCCATTGAAAAGTGTTATGCACAATCCTCCATGTGTCTTGCACAATAGACTTGTAGTATTTTATCATTTCCTTAAATGATCTATATACTCAAAGAAACAATCTAATTAGATTACAATTCCTCTTCCTTAATGGATTGAAAAATAAAATAAATACCAACCACAGATTGTGGTGTCCGTAGAGCATACGCCTCTTGACCCAAAGGTCCTGAGTTCAATTCTCAGGAGCGGCCATCGATCTTGGTTCTTTCATTGGCCCACACATTGGGCGCGAGTACTAGTGAATTTATAGGAAGCAGAATCGAGAGGGATTAAATTAAGTTGTAAGAACTTGGTTTCCAATCAATGTAAAATAAATAGGTTTAAACCAATACCAACCATAAGCCTTCTAAGACGTTCTTTCTCCAGCCTTTCCTGTTCTTTCTTCTGTTCTCTCTCTGTGTTTTGATGATGTAACAGAACAGCCTTGTTGAGTTTACTTGCTTTAAGTGACAATGACTTATGGAACTCTTTAAACTCTTTGCCATGTTGGAGGACAGCATTCAGATACTCCTGGAATCAAAGTATATAAGAGTTAGGGACAATCAAAAGCTTTGTTCGGAATTAAGATATATCATCTTTTATACTTTTACCTTTTTTATCTTATACTATCTAAAATACACCATTCATAAGGGAGCATATGATAAATTCATAAGTTATCAATTATATTATGCTGTTTTCTAGATTCTGTGTATGAAATATATAAGCCAATGTATATGTATAGTAAGTGCCTATAAATATAGAAGCATTCACAATAGATTTCCCTTAACTCCTGGAAATCTCCAAATACTAACGAGTCTAATAATTCTAACAATTTGTAAGTAAAGGAAAGACTTAAAGTAGACTAGAAAGCTACATAGTGCACCAAAGCTATTCTTCCTTTGTGAGCAGACACTTTGAGTCAGAAAATCTAGATCTTCTTTTATCATTGGTAGGAGACAAATAATCTGAGAGGATGAGTGCAGCTGTCCGGTTTTTGAACCTCGGACATTTGTATGATAGTCAGATGTACTAACTGACGGCAGCATTAAGTTTTTGTAACTGGTCTGTTATTTTTCTTTATCACAGATTAAATCAGGGGTACTTGCAATACTGTCAATGCACAATTAGTTACACAAATAGCTAATAATCCCTTGAATCTCAACAGATATTTATCTTTGCCTCACCTGGTGTTTCTGTCGTCTCTTTCTCTCTTGTTCCATTTTCTGCTTCTTCTCTAGTATTTCTGTAGATCTGGCCTCTCTCAAGGTCTGCCTTTTTCCTCTCTTGTACGCCTTGAAGTTGAGAGCAGTCTCCAAAGTTGTGTCTCGTCTCATACAGGCAACAACCTCTTGTCTTAACTGGAACATAGAGGATAATGATTTTGAATTCTTCTTATTTATGTTCCTTCTTTTCTGTATTTCCACCAAAGCTATTATATCTTTTCATCTTCTTATAATACAAAGGTGCTTTTCAACAATCTATTTCTATCTCACATAAAACTGCCTTAGAGGATTATAATTTTTCTTCATTTGTATTTATCCATAATGGTACATTAATATATTTTTTCTACATGTAATGCAGATACAATTGCATGTTTAATCATTTAGTTCCAAAAGGAATGGAAAAAAAATATTCAGAAGGATGAGGCAATAAATTTAGATTTGCATCATTTTTCTGTTTTCTTAGAAAATGCTTTACTCATTGCTTGAATTGTAGACATTATACTTTCATACAAATATTTCCTTCAATTATCAAGCAAACTTGACATTAAGTTATTCTGTATTGATGTCTGTTACAACCCTCTAGAGAAAAACAGTCAAATCAACTACGACCTACCTGTCTTTGAAAGTTTAACAATCTCAAAGCTCTTAGTTCTATAGTAGCCTTCATTTTCATATCATCAGACAATGTGGCTGGGATGTCTTGCAACTCTTTAATACGGCCTGCTATTCTTGCTGCTATCCTGTAGTGGAAAAAATCTTACTCTCAAATTAATTCTGTTTGCTCAACGAGGGGAAGTTGTGTTACGTGCCAATGTAACACGAACAAAGAAGCCAGCAACAAACTTTACAATTAACAATATTTATTGACAATAATACCAGAATTATTGACAATATGAAATTAATACAAAAACAATTTACAATACCTTGAATGTTTAATCCTAAAGTTTTAATTTTAGATCCAATTTATTTAAGTTCCTGGTCCACAAATAATAAGTCCAATAATATCTGAATTTAAAATTAAACACGCTTTCAAACACACTAACAAGAAATCCCCTTTTAGTTTAACACAGTACTACTAAATGAAACCATAAGTCTAAATCAAGTGAACCAAGAATGCTGTAGGAACCCCTTTATATAATACTATAGAACAATCTGGAATAGTATAGAACATAAGAATACTCTAGAGTCTGAATCACCTTCCAAAAGGCCTTTCTAGAAAGATCTACATAATTCTACATACATTTACGTAACAGAATCAAGAGATAAGAAAATTCCCAGTCTAAAAATAGACACGGTAAATACCATTAGGTTTATTTATAGCTTATACATAACACTTTCCCCCTTGAAAGAAAAAAAGAAAGGTTTATGAAATAAATCTTTCTTTTTGTATTATCTTTAGCATATACAATGATAATATACTTTACATAATTAATAATATCATGATTTGTTGAAACATTTCAGCACATCTAGCATGAAAATACAAACAATTTTCATCAAAAGAATTGAAAAAGAGATATATATATACAAACATATATACATATAAACAAAAAATATAGTGAAATGGTACTGTTAAATTCAATTTTATATAAAAGATAAGACAATTCAAAATTTTAGACTCTTGACAGAGCATCTGGTATAATATTGTCTTTTCCTTTAATGTGTCTTACATCAAGATCAAATTCTTGAAGTGACAAACTCCACCTCAATAATCTTTGGTTCTTACTCTTAAGTTTGTGAAGAAAACTTAAGGGATTGTGATCACTGAAAACAACTATAGGAGAAGTTGCAGATGTTAAATAAACTTCAAAATGTTGGATTGCCAAAATCAGAGCAAGACATTCTTTTTCAATGGTTGAGTAGTTTTTCTGATGTTTGTTTAATTTTTTAGAAAAATAACAAACGGGATGATCAATACCATCATCGTCTTCTTGCAAGAGAACAGCACCAATACCCACATCACTTGCATCAACAGCTAATTTAAAACATTTGTCAAAATCAGGTGCTAAAAGAACTGGTGTGCTCTTTAGTATGGCTTTCAAGCGATCAAAGGCAACTTGACAGTTATCATTCCATTTGAACTTAACATTTTTCTTTAATAAATTTGTTAAAGGTTCAGCTATTATAGAAAAATTCTTACAAAACTTTCTATAGTAGCCAGCCATACCAAGAAATCGCATCAGTTGCTTTTTAGTAGCAGGCACTGGAAACTCAGAGATAGCATTGACCTTAGATTCTAAAGGTTTAACTTGACCCTGTCCCACAAGATGTCCTAAAAAAGTAACAGTAGCATGACAAAATTCTGTTTTTCCCAGATTAACAGTCAATTTTGCTTCACTGAGACGGTCGAAGAATTGTTTGATTCTTTGAAGGTGGTCACTCCATGTATCTGTATAGATGATGACATCATCGATGTATGCGTCACAGCCATCCAAGCCAGCTATAACCATATTTACAAGCCGCTGAAACATCGCAGGAGAATTTTTCATCCCAAACGGCATAACTTTGTACTGGTACAGACCAGTTGGAGTAGCAAATGCTGATACTTCTTTAGCCCTATCAGTGAGCGGAACTTGCCAGAATCCTTTGAGAAGGTCAAATTTGGTGACATATTTAGAATTACCGACTTTGTCAATACAGTCATCAATTCTTGGAATTGGAAAAGAGTCAGTTTTTGTCACAGAGTTCACTTTTCGATAGTCAGTACACATTCTGTATGTTCCATTTGGCTTTGGAACTAATATACATGGTGAACTGTAATTACTTTGGCTGGGTTCAATAAAGTCATTCTCCAATAAGTAATTCACTTCATCTTGAAGGGCTTTTTGTTTCACTGGATTCATTCTATAAGGATGTTGTTTTATTGGTTGAGAATCTTCCACAATGACATCATGATATATTTTATCAGTTCTTGTGGGGATGTCAGGAAATAAGTGTTTATATTCATTAATCAACTGTTTCAGCTCTTCTCGTTGAGATGGCTCCAAATGTGAAAGTTTGTCGTCAAGATTCTTAAGTATTTCAGAGTTCTCAAGTTTAGGTGGACCAGGAACAGATTTTTCACTAAAGTCTGAACTAACTTCTGATTCAATCATATTTGATTGTTGTGGGACAGTGTTTACAACTGTAACTGGTTTTGAAATAGAGCTATCTCTGTCAAAATACTTTTTTAACATGTTTACATGACACATTTGTTTATTTTTACGCCTTCCGGGAGTATTGATGATATAATTCAAATCACTTGTTTTCTTATCAATAGTATACGGGCCATAATATCTTGCCTGTAAGGGTCGGCCAGGTATTGGCAAAAGAGCAAGGACTTTATCACCTGGTTCGAATTTCCTATCAACACTATGCTTGTCATATCTTGCCTTCATTTTGCTCTGAGATGATTTAAGATTTGACCTAGCAACCTCACATGCCCTAGACAGTTTATTTCTGAAGTCAGAAACATACTGTAACAAGTTCAAGGGTGTTTCATCATCAGCAAGAAATTTCTCTTTTAAGAGTGTTAATGGCCCACGAACAGAATGACCAAAAACTAACTCAAAGGGGCTAAAGCCAAGAGATTCTTGAACAGATTCTCTGACTGCAAATAATAGCAAATGAATACCTTCATCCCAATTTTTATCAGTATCAAAACAATATGACCTTATCATATTCTTTAGGGTCTGATGAAATCTTTCTAAAGCACCTTGACTTTTAGGGTGATAAGCAGATGACCGATATTGCTTGATACCTAATTCATGCATAACCTGTTGGAATATGCCTGACATGAAGTTTGATCCTTGATCAGACTAAACTGATTTTGGAAGGCCAACAAAAGTAAAGAACTTGACAAGAGCCTTAATAATTGACTTTGCCTTAATGTTCCTTAAAGGAATTGCTTCTGGGAAGCGGGTAGAAGCACACATAATTGTCAACAAATATTCAGAACCTGACTTGGTTTTTGGTAGAGGACCAACGCAGTCTATTATTATTCGACTGAAAGGTTCATCAAAAGCTGGAATGGGTTGTAACCTTGCTTTTGGAATAACTTGGTTAGGTTTCCCTACCATTTGACAAGTGTGGCAACTTTTACAATATTTGGAAACATCCGATTTAAGTCCAGGCCAAAAGAAATGAGTCATAATCTTGTGATAAGTCTTGTTTACACCTAAATGACCAGACATTGGACTTTCATGGGCTATACTAAGTATTTCATGGCGATATGACTTTGGAACAACAATTTGGTGATGAACAGCCCAATCATCATCAGCTGGGACATCAAATGGTCGCCATTTTCTCATCAGAATACCATTCTTTTTATAGTAACAAACAGGATTCTGAGACATTTCTTTTTCGGGTAATGCCCTATCAATTAACTTTGAAATCTCAGGATCATTTTGCTGTTCCTGGATTAACTTTGACTTTGAATGCGTTTCATGACCTTGGTCATTTGACCTTGGAGATGACTGACAAAATTTTGACGAGTCTGTCTGAGTATCAGGCAGACTAAGATTAAAAGACTTTTTAATCTCGTCATTGAAATATTGACCAACAAAAGTATCAGTTAAGTCAATATCATTTGAATTTTTCAAGGAAGCTTTTTTAGCCATACCCCGAGTTACTGCACATGAAGGGTACAAATCAGGTATTTCCTGCAAAATAGGATAATCTGTTTGACCTACATTAGGTGTGTCAGTTACAAGAGGATTAACAACAACCTTATCTCCAGCTAAGTCATTGCCTAGCAATAAATGTACACCTTTAAATGGTAAAGAATGTTTAACACCAACAACCACAGAACCAGTAACCAAATCTGAGGACAAATTAACCTTATGAAGAGGAACATTAATAACACCACACTCTACACCCTGAATAAGGACACTAGTACCAGACGAAGTCTTCTCAGAAAAAGGCAGAACATCTGCTAAAATAAGAGATTGAGAAGCTCCTGTGTCTCTTAATATTTTAATAGGGGTAGGTGGACACATATCACCTGAAAGTGATACAAAACCATCCAACATGAACGGTTCAAAAATCTCCATACAGGAATCAGAATTTGGTTCTGCCTTAACAATTGAATTTAACTCAAAAGAAGGCTGTGATTTAGGCTGAAGGCTAGTGAGCCCTGTAGGTTTGGCTGCACTCAGTTCCTTCTTCCTTTTTAATCTAAAACATTCTGAAATAAGGTGACCTGGTTTTTTACAAAAAGTACAATGTACTCGAGATAAGGGATTTTGAACATTGGTTTCACCAGTAGACTTTGGTTTAGGTGAATTCGATTGACTAGACATGCTAGATGAATCACCAGACATAGATTTATTATGGGGGTGTGAGGAAGCAGGTTTTGCTTTATTAACGAAATATTTTTTGTGTGTAAGGTAGTAATTATCAGCTAAACGAGCTGCTTCATGTATAGTTTCAACATTTTTTTCATCTAAATGTGACTTAATGTCAGATTGAATGCAATTTTTGAATTGTTCAATTAATATAAGTTGTCTAAGATTATCATAATTTTGGTCTATTTTCTTAGAATAGCACCACCTGTCAAATAATTTTTCTTCGTTTCTTGCAAATTCAATGTGAGTCTGGCCAGATTCTTTTCTACAACTTCTAAATTGTTGTCTGTATGCTTCTGGTACCAGCTCATAACCTTTGAGAATGAGTTCTTTTACAGTATCATAATCATTGCTTTGTTCTGTTCTAAGTTGCGAATAAATATTGCGAGCTTTTCCTACTAAGACACTTTGGAGAAGTAAGGTCCATTGCTCCTTTGGCCATTTCAAGTTATTTGCAACTTTTTCAAAATGTTCGAAATATGTATCAACTTCATTTTCTTGAAATTGAGGAACAAGCCTAAAATGTTTTGTTACATCAAAATGGTCATTATACATATCTCTGGGCTGATTTGCTCTATCTTGTATTTCTAATTCTTTTAATCGTAATTGAAATGCTCTTTCTTCTCTTTCCCTCTCTCTTTCTATTTCTCTCTCTTCTCTTTCTCGCTCTTCCTTTTCCCTTTCTCTCTCTCTTTCCCTTTCTTCCTTTTCCCTTTGAAATTGCCTTTCTCTTTCTTTTTCTTCAATTTCTCTTTGTGCTCTTTCTCTTTCAATTTCAATTTCTAATTGCTTTTCTTGAAATTTCCGCTCTTCTCTCTCTCTTTCTATTTCCAATTCCTTCTCCCTTTGTTGAAGTTTTAACAGTTCAAGATCTCTTGAGCTTGAAACTGATGGAACATCAACAATGAGAGACAGAGCCTTTTCATCAAAAATGTCCTCATCAACAAAATATTGAACCAAAATATTCTTAATTTCATGCTTTCGCAATGAGGACTTGACTTCTTTTAATTCATAATGCTTGGCAAGATCGAGCAAATCAGGCTTTTTACCCAAATTCAATAACTCCACGGAAGGTTCGTGCGTAAATTTTTCTAAGTCAAAAGACATGGTAGCTTGTTGCTGTATTTGAATAAGAATGTAAGATTTCGATAAATAATAGTGAAAGTGCACTCTAGATTTATCAAAATTGAAATATGAAATTAATTTCTTAAATAATTTTGAACAGTAGATATAAATAAAGAATTTGTTTGATTTGTTTTGTTTTGTTTGTTTGTCTGATATTCGTATCTCGAGACGAGCCCCCAAATTGTTACGTGCCAATGTAACACGAACAAAGAAGCCAGCAACAAACTTTACAATTAACAATATTTATTGACAATAATACCAGAATTATTGACAATATGAAATTAATACAAAAACAATTTACAATACCTTGAATGTTTAATCCTAAAGTTTTAATTTTAGATCCAATTTATTTAAGTTCCTGGTCCACAAATAATAAGTCCAATAATATCTGAATTTAAAATTAAACACGCTTTCAAACACACTAACAAGAAATCCCCTTTTAGTTTAACACAGTACTACTAAATGAAACCATAAGTCTAAATCAAGTGAACCAAGAATGCTGTAGGAACCCCTTTATATAATACTATAGAACAATCTGGAATAGTATAGAACATAAGAATACTCTAGAGTCTGAATCACCTTCCAAAAGGCCTTTCTAGAAAGATCTACATAATTCTACATACATTTACGTAACAGAATCAAGAGATAAGAAAATTCCCAGTCTAAAAATAGACACGGTAAATACCATTAGGTTTATTTATAGCTTATACATAACACTTTCCCCCTTGAAAGAAAAAAAGAAAGGTTTATGAAATAAATCTTTCTTTTTGTATTATCTTTAGCATATACAATGATAATATACTTTACATAATTAATAATATCATGATTTGTTGAAACATTTCAGCACATCTAGCATGAAAATACAAACAATTTTCATCAAAAGAATTGAAAAAGAGATATATATATACAAACATATATACATATAAACAAAAAATATAGTGAAATGGTACTGTTAAATTCAATTTTATATTAAAGATAAGACAATTCAAAATTTTAGACTCTTGACAGAGCATCTGGTATAATATTGTCTTTTCCTTTAATGTGTCTTACATCAAGATCAAATTCTTGAAGTGACAAACTCCACCTCAATAATCTTTGGTTCTTACTCTTAAGTTTGTGAAGAAAACTTAAGGGATTGTGATCACTGAAAACAACTATAGGAGAAGTTGCAGATGTTAAATAAACTTCAAAATGTTGGATTGCCAAAATCAGAGCAAGACATTCTTTTTCAATGGTTGAGTAGTTTTTCTGATGTTTGTTTAATTTTTTAGAAAAATAACAAACGGGATGATCAATACCATCATCGTCTTCTTGCAAGAGAACAGCACCAATACCCACATCACTTGCATCAACAGCTAATTTAAAACATTTGTCAAAATCAGGTGCTAAAAGAACTGGTGTGCTCTTTAGTATGGCTTTCAAGCGATCAAAGGCAACTTGACAGTTATCATTCCATTTGAACTTAACATTTTTCTTTAATAAATTTGTTAAAGGTTCAGCTATTATAGAAAAATTCTTACAAAACTTTCTATAGTAGCCAGCCATACCAAGAAATCGCATCAGTTGCTTTTTAGTAGCAGGCACTGGAAACTCAGAGATAGCATTGACCTTAGATTCTAAAGGTTTAACTTGACCCTGTCCCACAAGATGTCCTAAAAAAGTAACAGTAGCATGACAAAATTCTGTTTTTCCCAGATTAACAGTCAATTTTGCTTCACTGAGACGGTCGAAGAATTGTTTGATTCTTTGAAGGTGGTCACTCCATGTATCTGTATAGATGATGACATCATCGATGTATGCGTCACAGCCATCCAAGCCAGCTATAACCATATTTACAAGCCGCTGAAACATCGCAGGAGAATTTTTCATCCCAAACGGCATAACTTTGTACTGGTACAGACCAGTTGGAGTAGCAAATGCTGATACTTCTTTAGCCCTATCAGTGAGCGGAACTTGCCAGAATCCTTTGAGAAGGTCAAATTTGGTGACATATTTAGAATTACCGACTTTGTCAATACAGTCATCAATTCTTGGAATTGGAAAAGAGTCAGTTTTTGTCACAGAGTTCACTTTTCGATAGTCAGTACACATTCTGTATGTTCCATTTGGCTTTGGAACTAATATACATGGTGAACTGTAATTACTTTGGCTGGGTTCAATAAAGTCATTCTCCAATAAGTAATTCACTTCATCTTGAAGGGCTTTTTGTTTCACTGGATTCATTCTATAAGGATGTTGTTTTATTGGTTGAGAATCTTCCACAATGACATCATGATATATTTTATCAGTTCTTGTGGGGATGTCAGGAAATAAGTGTTTATATTCATTAATCAACTGTTTCAGCTCTTCTCGTTGAGATGGCTCCAAATGTGAAAGTTTGTCGTCAAGATTCTTAAGTATTTCAGAGTTCTCAAGTTTAGGTGGACCAGGAACAGATTTTTCACTAAAGTCTGAACTAACTTCTGATTCAATCATATTTGATTGTTGTGGGACAGTGTTTACAACTGTAACTGGTTTTGAAATAGAGCTATCTCTGTCAAAATACTTTTTTAACATGTTTACATGACACATTTGTTTATTTTTACGCCTTCCGGGAGTATTGATGATATAATTCAAATCACTTGTTTTCTTATCAATAGTATACGGGCCATAATATCTTGCCTGTAAGGGTCGGCCAGGTATTGGCAAAAGAGCAAGGACTTTATCACCTGGTTCGAATTTCCTATCAACACTATGCTTGTCATATCTTGCCTTCATTTTGCTCTGAGATGATTTAAGATTTGACCTAGCAACCTCACATGCCCTAGACAGTTTATTTCTGAAGTCAGAAACATACTGTAACAAGTTCAAGGGTGTTTCATCATCAGCAAGAAATTTCTCTTTTAAGAGTGTTAATGGCCCACGAACAGAATGACCAAAAACTAACTCAAAGGGGCTAAAGCCAAGAGATTCTTGAACAGATTCTCTGACTGCAAATAATAGCAAATGAATACCTTCATCCCAATTTTTATCAGTATCAAAACAATATGACCTTATCATATTCTTTAGGGTCTGATGAAATCTTTCTAAAGCACCTTGACTTTTAGGGTGATAAGCAGATGACCGATATTGCTTGATACCTAATTCATGCATAACCTGTTGGAATATGCCTGACATGAAGTTTGATCCTTGATCAGACTAAACTGATTTTGGAAGGCCAACAAAAGTAAAGAACTTGACAAGAGCCTTAATAATTGACTTTGCCTTAATGTTCCTTAAAGGAATTGCTTCTGGGAAGCGGGTAGAAGCACACATAATTGTCAACAAATATTCAGAACCTGACTTGGTTTTTGGTAGAGGACCAACGCAGTCTATTATTATTCGACTGAAAGGTTCATCAAAAGCTGGAATGGGTTGTAACCTTGCTTTTGGAATAACTTGGTTAGGTTTCCCTACCATTTGACAAGTGTGGCAACTTTTACAATATTTGGAAACATCCGATTTAAGTCCAGGCCAAAAGAAATGAGTCATAATCTTGTGATAAGTCTTGTTTACACCTAAATGACCAGACATTGGACTTTCATGGGCTATACTAAGTATTTCATGGCGATATGACTTTGGAACAACAATTTGGTGATGAACAGCCCAATCATCATCAGCTGGGACATCAAATGGTCGCCATTTTCTCATCAGAATACCATTCTTTTTATAGTAACAAACAGGATTCTGAGACATTTCTTTTTCGGGTAATGCCCTATCAATTAACTTTGAAATCTCAGGATCATTTTGCTGTTCCTGGATTAACTTTGACTTTGAATGCGTTTCATGACCTTGGTCATTTGACCTTGGAGATGACTGACAAAATTTTGACGAGTCTGTCTGAGTATCAGGCAGACTAAGATTAAAAGACTTTTTAATCTCGTCATTGAAATATTGACCAACAAAAGTATCAGTTAAGTCAATATCATTTGAATTTTTCAAGGAAGCTTTTTTAGCCATACCCCGAGTTACTGCACATGAAGGGTACAAATCAGGTATTTCCTGCAAAATAGGATAATCTGTTTGACCTACATTAGGTGTGTCAGTTACAAGAGGATTAACAACAACCTTATCTCCAGCTAAGTCATTGCCTAGCAATAAATGTACACCTTTAAATGGTAAAGAATGTTTAACACCAACAACCACAGAACCAGTAACCAAATCTGAGGACAAATTAACCTTATGAAGAGGAACATTAATAACACCACACTCTACACCCTGAATAAGGACACTAGTACCAGACGAAGTCTTCTCAGAAAAAGGCAGAACATCTGCTAAAATAAGAGATTGAGAAGCTCCTGTGTCTCTTAATATTTTAATAGGGGTAGGTGGACACATATCACCTGAAAGTGATACAAAACCATCCAACATGAACGGTTCAAAAATCTCCATACAGGAATCAGAATTTGGTTCTGCCTTAACAATTGAATTTAACTCAAAAGAAGGCTGTGATTTAGGCTGAAGGCTAGTGAGCCCTGTAGGTTTGGCTGCACTCAGTTCCTTCTTCCTTTTTAATCTAAAACATTCTGAAATAAGGTGACCTGGTTTTTTACAAAAAGTACAATGTACTCGAGATAAGGGATTTTGAACATTGGTTTCACCAGTAGACTTTGGTTTAGGTGAATTCGATTGACTAGACATGCTAGATGAATCACCAGACATAGATTTATTATGGGGGTGTGAGGAAGCAGGTTTTGCTTTATTAACGAAATATTTTTTGTGTGTAAGGTAGTAATTATCAGCTAAACGAGCTGCTTCATGTATAGTTTCAACATTTTTTTCATCTAAATGTGACTTAATGTCAGATTG
The DNA here is from genome assembly GCA_948146395.1 of Fragum whitleyi. NCBI lineage: Eukaryota > Metazoa > Mollusca > Bivalvia > Cardiida > Cardiidae > Fragum > Fragum whitleyi. The sequence continues at coordinate 50,419,473 of OX411548.1, read as the reverse complement.
AATGCAATTTTTGAATTGTTCAATTAATATAAGTTGTCTAAGATTATCATAATTTTGGTCTATTTTCTTAGAATAGCACCACCTGTCAAATAATTTTTCTTCGTTTCTTGCAAATTCAATGTGAGTCTGGCCAGATTCTTTTCTACAACTTCTAAATTGTTGTCTGTATGCTTCTGGTACCAGCTCATAACCTTTGAGAATGAGTTCTTTTACAGTATCATAATCATTGCTTTGTTCTGTTCTAAGTTGCGAATAAATATTGCGAGCTTTTCCTACTAAGACACTTTGGAGAAGTAAGGTCCATTGCTCCTTTGGCCATTTCAAGTTATTTGCAACTTTTTCAAAATGTTCGAAATATGTATCAACTTCATTTTCTTGAAATTGAGGAACAAGCCTAAAATGTTTTGTTACATCAAAATGGTCATTATACATATCTCTGGGCTGATTTGCTCTATCTTGTATTTCTAATTCTTTTAATCGTAATTGAAATGCTCTTTCTTCTCTTTCCCTCTCTCTTTCTATTTCTCTCTCTTCTCTTTCTCGCTCTTCCTTTTCCCTTTCTCTCTCTCTTTCCCTTTCTTCCTTTTCCCTTTGAAATTGCCTTTCTCTTTCTTTTTCTTCAATTTCTCTTTGTGCTCTTTCTCTTTCAATTTCAATTTCTAATTGCTTTTCTTGAAATTTCCGCTCTTCTCTCTCTCTTTCTATTTCCAATTCCTTCTCCCTTTGTTGAAGTTTTAACAGTTCAAGATCTCTTGAGCTTGAAACTGATGGAACATCAACAATGAGAGACAGAGCCTTTTCATCAAAAATGTCCTCATCAACAAAATATTGAACCAAAATATTCTTAATTTCATGCTTTCGCAATGAGGACTTGACTTCTTTTAATTCATAATGCTTGGCAAGATCGAGCAAATCAGGCTTTTTACCCAAATTCAATAACTCCACGGAAGGTTCGTGCGTAAATTTTTCTAAGTCAAAAGACATGGTAGCTTGTTGCTGTATTTGAATAAGAATGTAAGATTTCGATAAATAATAGTGAAAGTGCACTCTAGATTTATCAAAATTGAAATATGAAATTAATTTCTTAAATAATTTTGAACAGTAGATATAAATAAAGAATTTGTTTGATTTGTTTTGTTTTGTTTGTTTGTCTGATATTCGTATCTCGAGACGAGCCCCCAAATTGTTACGTGCCAATGTAACACGAACAAAGAAGCCAGCAACAAACTTTACAATTAACAATATTTATTGACAATAATACCAGAATTATTGACAATATGAAATTAATACAAAAACAATTTACAATACCTTGAATGTTTAATCCTAAAGTTTTAATTTTAGATCCAATTTATTTAAGTTCCTGGTCCACAAATAATAAGTCCAATAATATCTGAATTTAAAATTAAACACGCTTTCAAACACACTAACAAGAAATCCCCTTTTAGTTTAACACAGTACTACTAAATGAAACCATAAGTCTAAATCAAGTGAACCAAGAATGCTGTAGGAACCCCTTTATATAATACTATAGAACAATCTGGAATAGTATAGAACATAAGAATACTCTAGAGTCTGAATCACCTTCCAAAAGGCCTTTCTAGAAAGATCTACATAATTCTACATACATTTACGTAACAGAATCAAGAGATAAGAAAATTCCCAGTCTAAAAATAGACACGGTAAATACCATTAGGTTTATTTATAGCTTATACATAACACTTTCCCCCTTGAAAGAAAAAAAGAAAGGTTTATGAAATAAATCTTTCTTTTTGTATTATCTTTAGCATATACAATGATAATATACTTTACATAATTAATAATATCATTATTTGTTGAAACATTTCAGCACATCTAGCATGAAAATACAAACAATTTTCATCAAAAGAATTGAAAAAGAGATATATATATACAAACATATATACATATAAACAAAAAATATAGTGAAATGGTACTGTTAAATTCAATTTTATATTAAAGATAAGACAATTCAAAATTTTAGACTCTTGACAGAGCATCTGGTATAATATTGTCTTTTCCTTTAATGTGTCTTACATCAAGATCAAATTCTTGAAGTGACAAACTCCACCTCAATAATCTTTGGTTCTTACTCTTAAGTTTGTGAAGAAAACTTAAGGGATTGTGATCACTGAAAACAACTATAGGAGAAGTTGCAGATGTTAAATAAACTTCAAAATGTTGGATTGCCAAAATCAGAGCAAGACATTCTTTTTCAATGGTTGAGTAGTTTTTCTGATGTTTGTTTAATTTTTTAGAAAAATAACAAACGGGATGATCAATACCATCATCGTCTTCTTGCAAGAGAACAGCACCAATACCCACATCACTTGCATCAACAGCTAATTTAAAACATTTGTCAAAATCAGGTGCTAAAAGAACTGGTGTGCTCTTTAGTATGGCTTTCAAGCGATCAAAGGCAACTTGACAGTTATCATTCCATTTGAACTTAACATTTTTCTTTAATAAATTTGTTAAAGGTTCAGCTATTATAGAAAAATTCTTACAAAACTTTCTATAGTAGCCAGCCATACCAAGAAATCGCATCAGTTGCTTTTTAGTAGCAGGCACTGGAAACTCAGAGATAGCATTGACCTTAGATTCTAAAGGTTTAACTTGACCCTGTCCCACAAGATGTCCTAAAAAAGTAACAGTAGCATGACAAAATTCTGTTTTTCCCAGATTAACAGTCAATTTTGCTTCACTGAGACGGTCGAAGAATTGTTTGATTCTTTGAAGGTGGTCACTCCATGTATCTGTATAGATGATGACATCATCGATGTATGCGTCACAGCCATCCAAGCCAGCTATAACCATATTTACAAGCCGCTGAAACATCGCAGGAGAATTTTTCATCCCAAACGGCATAACTTTGTACTGGTACAGACCAGTTGGAGTAGCAAATGCTGATACTTCTTTAGCCCTATCAGTGAGCGGAACTTGCCAGAATCCTTTGAGAAGGTCAAATTTGGTGACATATTTAGAATTACCGACTTTGTCAATACAGTCATCAATTCTTGGAATTGGAAAAGAGTCAGTTTTTGTCACAGAGTTCACTTTTCGATAGTCAGTACACATTCTGTATGTTCCATTTGGCTTTGGAACTAATATACATGGTGAACTGTAATTACTTTGGCTGGGTTCAATAAAGTCATTCTCCAATAAGTAATTCACTTCATCTTGAAGGGCTTTTTGTTTCACTGGATTCATTCTATAAGGATGTTGTTTTATTGGTTGAGAATCTTCCACAATGACATCATGATATATTTTATCAGTTCTTGTGGGGATGTCAGGAAATAAGTGTTTATATTCATTAATCAACTGTTTCAGCTCTTCTCGTTGAGATGGCTCCAAATGTGAAAGTTTGTCGTCAAGATTCTTAAGTATTTCAGAGTTCTCAAGTTTAGGTGGACCAGGAACAGATTTTTCACTAAAGTCTGAACTAACTTCTGATTCAATCATATTTGATTGTTGTGGGACAGTGTTTACAACTGTAACTGGTTTTGAAATAGAGCTATCTCTGTCAAAATACTTTTTTAACATGTTTACATGACACATTTGTTTATTTTTACGCCTTCCGGGAGTATTGATGATATAATTCAAATCACTTGTTTTCTTATCAATAGTATACGGGCCATAATATCTTGCCTGTAAGGGTCGGCCAGGTATTGGCAAAAGAGCAAGGACTTTATCACCTGGTTCGAATTTCCTATCAACACTATGCTTGTCATATCTTGCCTTCATTTTGCTCTGAGATGATTTAAGATTTGACCTAGCAACCTCACATGCCCTAGACAGTTTATTTCTGAAGTCAGAAACATACTGTAACAAGTTCAAGGGTGTTTCATCATCAGCAAGAAATTTCTCTTTTAAGAGTGTTAATGGCCCACGAACAGAATGACCAAAAACTAACTCAAAGGGGCTAAAGCCAAGAGATTCTTGAACAGATTCTCTGACTGCAAATAATAGCAAATGAATACCTTCATCCCAATTTTTATCAGTATCAAAACAATATGACCTTATCATATTCTTTAGGGTCTGATGAAATCTTTCTAAAGCACCTTGACTTTTAGGGTGATAAGCAGATGACCGATATTGCTTGATACCTAATTCATGCATAACCTGTTGGAATATGCCTGACATGAAGTTTGATCCTTGATCAGACTGAACTGATTTTGGAAGGCCAACAAAAGTAAAGAACTTGACAAGAGCCTTAATAATTGACTTTGCCTTAATGTTCCTTAAAGGAATTGCTTCTGGGAAGCGGGTAGAAGCACACATAATTGTCAACAAATATTCAGAACCTGACTTGGTTTTTGGTAGAGGACCAACGCAGTCTATTATTATTCGACTGAAAGGTTCATCAAAAGCTGGAATGGGTTGTAACCTTGCTTTTGGAATAACTTGGTTAGGTTTCCCTACCATTTGACAAGTGTGGCAACTTTTACAATATTTGGAAACATCCGATTTAAGTCCAGGCCAAAAGAAATGAGTCATAATCTTGTGATAAGTCTTGTTTACACCTAAATGACCAGACATTGGACTTTCATGGGCTATACTAAGTATTTCATGGCGATATGACTTTGGAACAACAATTTGGTGATGAACAGCCCAATCATCATCAGCTGGGACATCAAATGGTCGCCATTTTCTCATCAGAATACCATTCTTTTTATAGTAACAAACAGGATTCTGAGACATTTCTTTTTCGGGTAATGCCCTATCAATTAACTTTGAAATCTCAGGATCATTTTGCTGTTCCTGGATTAACTTTGACTTTGAATGCGTTTCATGACCTTGGTCATTTGACCTTGGAGATGACTGACAAAATTTTGACGAGTCTGTCTGAGTATCAGGCAGACTAAGATTAAAAGACTTTTTAATCTCGTCATTGAAATATTGACCAACAAAAGTATCAGTTAAGTCAATATCATTTGAATTTTTCAAGGAAGCTTTTTTAGCCATACCCCGAGTTACTGCACATGAAGGGTACAAATCAGGTATTTCCTGCAAAATAGGATAATCTGTTTGACCTACATTAGGTGTGTCAGTTACAAGAGGATTAACAACAACCTTATCTCCAGCTAAGTCATTGCCTAGCAATAAATGTACACCTTTAAATGGTAAAGAATGTTTAACACCAACAACCACAGAACCAGTAACCAAATCTGAGGACAAATTAACCTTATGAAGAGGAACATTAATAACACCACACTCTACACCCTGAATAAGGACACTAGTACCAGACGAAGTCTTCTCAGAAAAAGGCAGAACATCTGCTAAAATAAGAGATTGAGAAGCTCCTGTGTCTCTTAATATTTTAATAGGGGTAGGTGGACACATATCACCTGAAAGTGATACAAAACCATCCAACATGAACGGTTCAAAAATCTCCATACAGGAATCAGAATTTGGTTCTGCCTTAACAATTGAATTTAACTCAAAAGAAGGCTGTGATTTAGGCTGAAGGCTAGTGAGCCCTGTAGGTTTGGCTGCACTCAGTTCCTTCTTCCTTTTTAATCTAAAACATTCTGAAATAAGGTGACCTGGTTTTTTACAAAAAGTACAATGTACTCGAGATAAGGGATTTTGAACATTGGTTTCACCAGTAGACTTTGGTTTAGGTGAATTCGATTGACTAGACATGCTAGATGAATCACCAGACATAGATTTATTATGGGGGTGTGAGGAAGCAGGTTTTGCTTTATTAACGAAATATTTTTTGTGTGTAAGGTAGTAATTATCAGCTAAACGAGCTGCTTCATGTATAGTTTCAACATTTTTTTCATCTAAATGTGACTTAATGTCAGATTGAATGCAATTTTTGAATTGTTCAATTAATATAAGTTGTCTAAGATTATCATAATTTTGGTCTATTTTCTTAGAATAGCACCACCTGTCAAATAATTTTTCTTCGTTTCTTGCAAATTCAATGTGAGTCTGGCCAGATTCTTTTCTACAACTTCTAAATTGTTGTCTGTATGCTTCTGGTACCAGCTCATAACCTTTGAGAATGAGTTCTTTTACAGTATCATAATCATTGCTTTGTTCTGTTCTAAGTTGCGAATAAATATTGCGAGCTTTTCCTACTAAGACACTTTGGAGAAGTAAGGTCCATTGCTCCTTTGGCCATTTCAAGTTATTTGCAACTTTTTCAAAATGTTCGAAATATGTATCAACTTCATTTTCTTGAAATTGAGGAACAAGCCTAAAATGTTTTGTTACATCAAAATGGTCATTATACATATCTCTGGGCTGATTTGCTCTATCTTGTATTTCTAATTCTTTTAATCGTAATTGAAATGCTCTTTCTTCTCTTTCCCTCTCTCTTTCTATTTCTCTCTCTTCTCTTTCTCGCTCTTCCTTTTCCCTTTCTCTCTCTCTTTCCCTTTCTTCCTTTTCCCTTTGAAATTGCCTTTCTCTTTCTTTTTCTTCAATTTCTCTTTGTGCTCTTTCTCTTTCAATTTCAATTTCTAATTGCTTTTCTTGAAATTTCCGCTCTTCTCTCTCTCTTTCTATTTCCAATTCCTTCTCCCTTTGTTGAAGTTTTAACAGTTCAAGATCTCTTGAGCTTGAAACTGATGGAACATCAACAATGAGAGACAGAGCCTTTTCATCAAAAATGTCCTCATCAACAAAATATTGAACCAAAATATTCTTAATTTCATGCTTTCGCAATGAGGACTTGACTTCTTTTAATTCATAATGCTTGGCAAGATCGAGCAAATCAGGCTTTTTACCCAAATTCAATAACTCCACGGAAGGTTCGTGCGTAAATTTTTCTAAGTCAAAAGACATGGTAGCTTGTTGCTGTATTTGAATAAGAATGTAAGATTTCGATAAATAATAGTGAAAGTGCACTCTAGATTTATCAAAATTGAAATATGAAATTAATTTCTTAAATAATTTTGAACAGTAGATATAAATAAAGAATTTGTTTGATTTGTTTTGTTTTGTTTGTTTGTCTGATATTCGTATCTCGAGACGAGCCCCCAAATTGTTACGTGCCAATGTAACACGAACAAAGAAGCCAGCAACAAACTTTACAATTAACAATATTTATTGACAATAATACCAGAATTATTGACAATATGAAATTAATACAAAAACAATTTACAATACCTTGAATGTTTAATCCTAAAGTTTTAATTTTAGATCCAATTTATTTAAGTTCCTGGTCCACAAATAATAAGTCCAATAATATCTGAATTTAAAATTAAACACGCTTTCAAACACACTAACAAGAAATCCCCTTTTAGTTTAACACAGTACTACTAAATGAAACCATAAGTCTAAATCAAGTGAACCAAGAATGCTGTAGGAACCCCTTTATATAATACTATAGAACAATCTGGAATAGTATAGAACATAAGAATACTCTAGAGTCTGAATCACCTTCCAAAAGGCCTTTCTAGAAAGATCTACATAATTCTACATACATTTACGTAACAGAATCAAGAGATAAGAAAATTCCCAGTCTAAAAATAGACACGGTAAATACCATTAGGTTTATTTATAGCTTATACATAACACTTTCCCCCTTGAAAGAAAAAAAGAAAGGTTTATGAAATAAATCTTTCTTTTTGTATTATCTTTAGCATATACAATGATAATATACTTTACATAATTAATAATATCATGATTTGTTGAAACATTTCAGCACATCTAGCATGAAAATACAAACAATTTTCATCAAAAGAATTGAAAAAGAGATATATATATACAAACATATATACATATAAACAAAAAATATAGTGAAATGGTACTGTTAAATTCAATTTTATATTAAAGATAAGACAATTCAAAATTTTAGACTCTTGACAGAGCATCTGGTATAATATTGTCTTTTCCTTTAATGTGTCTTACATCAAGATCAAATTCTTGAAGTGACAAACTCCACCTCAATAATCTTTGGTTCTTACTCTTAAGTTTGTGAAGAAAACTTAAGGGATTGTGATCACTGAAAACAACTATAGGAGAAGTTGCAGATGTTAAATAAACTTCAAAATGTTGGATTGCCAAAATCAGAGCAAGACATTCTTTTTCAATGGTTGAGTAGTTTTTCTGATGTTTGTTTAATTTTTTAGAAAAATAACAAACGGGATGATCAATACCATCATCGTCTTCTTGCAAGAGAACAGCACCAATACCCACATCACTTGCATCAACAGCTAATTTAAAACATTTGTCAAAATCAGGTGCTAAAAGAACTGGTGTGCTCTTTAGTATGGCTTTCAAGCGATCAAAGGCAACTTGACAGTTATCATTCCATTTGAACTTAACATTTTTCTTTAATAAATTTGTTAAAGGTTCAGCTATTATAGAAAAATTCTTACAAAACTTTCTATAGTAGCCAGCCATACCAAGAAATCGCATCAGTTGCTTTTTAGTAGCAGGCACTGGAAACTCAGAGATAGCATTGACCTTAGATTCTAAAGGTTTAACTTGACCCTGTCCCACAAGATGTCCTAAAAAAGTAACAGTAGCATGACAAAATTCTGTTTTTCCCAGATTAACAGTCAATTTTGCTTCACTGAGACGGTCGAAGAATTGTTTGATTCTTTGAAGGTGGTCACTCCATGTATCTGTATAGATGATGACATCATCGATGTATGCGTCACAGCCATCCAAGCCAGCTGAAACATCGCAGGAGAATTTTTCATCCCAAACGGCATAACTTTGTACTGGTACAGACCAGTTGGAGTAGCAAATGCTGATACTTCTTTAGCCCTATCAGTGAGCGGAACTTGCCAGAATCCTTTGAGAAGGTCAAATTTGGTGACATATTTAGAATTACCGACTTTGTCAATACAGTCATCAATTCTTGGAATTGGAAAAGAGTCAGTTTTTGTCACAGAGTTCACTTTTCGATAGTCAGTACACATTCTGTATGTTCCATTTGGCTTTGGAACTAATATACATGGTGAACTGTAATTACTTTGGCTGGGTTCAATAAAGTCATTCTCCAATAAGTAATTCACTTCATCTTGAAGGGCTTTTTGTTTCACTGGATTCATTCTATAAGGATGTTGTTTTATTGGTTGAGAATCTTCCACAATGACATCATGATATATTTTATCAGTTCTTGTGGGGATGTCAGGAAATAAGTGTTTATATTCATTAATCAACTGTTTCAGCTCTTCTCGTTGAGATGGCTCCAAATGTGAAAGTTTGTCGTCAAGATTCTTAAGTATTTCAGAGTTCTCAAGTTTAGGTGGACCAGGAACAGATTTTTCACTAAAGTCTGAACTAACTTCTGATTCAATCATATTTGATTGTTGTGGGACAGTGTTTACAACTGTAACTGGTTTTGAAATAGAGCTATCTCTGTCAAAATACTTTTTTAACATGTTTACATGACACATTTGTTTATTTTTACGCCTTCCGGGAGTATTGATGATATAATTCAAATCACTTGTTTTCTTATCAATAGTATACGGGCCATAATATCTTGCCTGTAAGGGTCGGCCAGGTATTGGCAAAAGAGCAAGGACTTTATCACCTGGTTCGAATTTCCTATCAACACTATGCTTGTCATATCTTGCCTTCATTTTGCTCTGAGATGATTTAAGATTTGACCTAGCAACCTCACATGCCCTAGACAGTTTATTTCTGAAGTCAGAAACATACTGTAACAAGTTCAAGGGTGTTTCATCATCAGCAAGAAATTTCTCTTTTAAGAGTGTTAATGGCCCACGAACAGAATGACCAAAAACTAACTCAAAGGGGCTAAAGCCAAGAGATTCTTGAACAGATTCTCTGACTGCAAATAATAGCAAATGAATACCTTCATCCCAATTTTTATCAGTATCAAAACAATATGACCTTATCATATTCTTTAGGGTCTGATGAAATCTTTCTAAAGCACCTTGACTTTTAGGGTGATAAGCAGATGACCGATATTGCTTGATACCTAATTCATGCATAACCTGTTGGAATATGCCTGACATGAAGTTTGATCCTTGATCAGACTGAACTGATTTTGGAAGGCCAACAAAAGTAAAGAACTTGACAAGAGCCTTAATAATTGACTTTGCCTTAATGTTCCTTAAAGGAATTGCTTCTGGGAAGCGGGTAGAAGCACACATAATTGTCAACAAATATTCAGAACCTGACTTGGTTTTTGGTAGAGGACCAACGCAGTCTATTATTATTCGACTGAAAGGTTCATCAAAAGCTGGAATGGGTTGTAACCTTGCTTTTGGAATAACTTGGTTAGGTTTCCCTACCATTTGACAAGTGTGGCAACTTTTACAATATTTGGAAACATCCGATTTAAGTCCAGGCCAAAAGAAATGAGTCATAATCTTGTGATAAGTCTTGTTTACACCTAAATGACCAGACATTGGACTTTCATGGGCTATACTAAGTATTTCATGGCGATATGACTTTGGAACAACAATTTGGTGATGAACAGCCCAATCATCATCAGCTGGGACATCAAATGGTCGCCATTTTCTCATCAGAATACCATTCTTTTTATAGTAACAAACAGGATTCTGAGACATTTCTTTTTCGGGTAATGCCCTATCAATTAACTTTGAAATCTCAGGATCATTTTGCTGTTCCTGGATTAACTTTGACTTTGAATGCGTTTCATGACCTTGGTCATTTGACCTTGGAGATGACTGACAAAATTTTGACGAGTCTGTCTGAGTATCAGGCAGACTAAGATTAAAAGACTTTTTAATCTCGTCATTGAAATATTGACCAACAAAAGTATCAGTTAAGTCAATATCATTTGAATTTTTCAAGGAAGCTTTTTTAGCCATACCCCGAGTTACTGCACATGAAGGGTACAAATCAGGTATTTCCTGCAAAATAGGATAATCTGTTTGACCTACATTAGGTGTGTCAGTTACAAGAGGATTAACAACAACCTTATCTCCAGCTAAGTCATTGCCTAGCAATAAATGTACACCTTTAAATGGTAAAGAATGTTTAACACCAACAACCACAGAACCAGTAACCAAATCTGAGGACAAATTAACCTTATGAAGAGGAACATTAATAACACCACACTCTACACCCTGAATAAGGACACTAGTACCAGACGAAGTCTTCTCAGAAAAAGGCAGAACATCTGCTAAAATAAGAGATTGAGAAGCTCCTGTGTCTCTTAATATTTTAATAGGGGTAGGTGGACACATATCACCTGAAAGTGATACAAAACCATCCAACATGAACGGTTCAAAAATCTCCATACAGGAATCAGAATTTGGTTCTGCCTTAACAATTGAATTTAACTCAAAAGAAGGCTGTGATTTAGGCTGAAGGCTAGTGAGCCCTGTAGGTTTGGCTGCACTCAGTTCCTTCTTCCTTTTTAATCTAAAACATTCTGAAATAAGGTGACCTGGTTTTTTACAAAAAGTACAATGTACTCGAGATAAGGGATTTTGAACATTGGTTTCACCAGTAGACTTTGGTTTAGGTGAATTCGATTGACTAGACATGCTAGATGAATCACCAGACATAGATTTATTATGGGGGTGTGAGGAAGCAGGTTTTGCTTTATTAACGAAATATTTTTTGTGTGTAAGGTAGTAATTATCAGCTAAACGAGCTGCTTCATGTATAGTTTCAACATTTTTTTCATCTAAATGTGACTTAATGTCAGATTGAATGCAATTTTTGAATTGTTCAATTAATATAAGTTGTCTAAGATTATCATAATTTTGGTCTATTTTCTTAGAATAGCACCACCTGTCAAATAATTTTTCTTCGTTTCTTGCAAATTCAATGTGAGTCTGGCCAGATTCTTTTCTACAACTTCTAAATTGTTGTCTGTATGCTTCTGGTACCAGCTCATAACCTTTGAGAATGAGTTCTTTTACAGTATCATAATCATTGCTTTGTTCTGTTCTAAGTTGCGAATAAATATTGCGAGCTTTTCCTACTAAGACACTTTGGAGAAGTAAGGTCCATTGCTCCTTTGGCCATTTCAAGTTATTTGCAACTTTTTCAAAATGTTCGAAATATGTATCAACTTCATTTTCTTGAAATTGAGGAACAAGCCTAAAATGTTTTGTTACATCAAAATGGTCATTATACATATCTCTGGGCTGATTTGCTCTATCTTGTATTTCTAATTCTTTTAATCGTAATTGAAATGCTCTTTCTTCTCTTTCCCTCTCTCTTTCTATTTCTCTCTCTTCTCTTTCTCGCTCTTCCTTTTCCCTTTCTCTCTCTCTTTCCCTTTCTTCCTTTTCCCTTTGAAATTGCCTTTCTCTTTCTTTTTCTTCAATTTCTCTTTGTGCTCTTTCTCTTTCAATTTCAATTTCTAATTGCTTTTCTTGAAATTTCCGCTCTTCTCTCTCTCTTTCTATTTCCAATTCCTTCTCCCTTTGTTGAAGTTTTAACAGTTCAAGATCTCTTGAGCTTGAAACTGATGGAACATCAACAATGAGAGACAGAGCCTTTTCATCAAAAATGTCCTCATCAACAAAATATTGAACCAAAATATTCTTAATTTCATGCTTTCGCAATGAGGACTTGACTTCTTTTAATTCATAATGCTTGGCAAGATCGAGCAAATCAGGCTTTTTACCCAAATTCAATAACTCCACGGAAGGTTCGTGCGTAAATTTTTCTAAGTCAAAAGACATGGTAGCTTGTTGCTGTATTTGAATAAGAATGTAAGATTTCGATAAATAATAGTGAAAGTGCACTCTAGATTTATCAAAATTGAAATATGAAATTAATTTCTTAAATAATTTTGAACAGTAGATATAAATAAAGAATTTGTTTGATTTGTTTTGTTTTGTTTGTTTGTCTGATATTCGTATCTCGAGACGAGCCCCCAAATTGTTACGTGCCAATGTAACACGAACAAAGAAGCCAGCAACAAACTTTACAATTAACAATATTTATTGACAATAATACCAGAATTATTGACAATATGAAATTAATACAAAAACAATTTACAATACCTTGAATGTTTAATCCTAAAGTTTTAATTTTAGATCCAATTTATTTAAGTTCCTGGTCCACAAATAATAAGTCCAATAATATCTGAATTTAAAATTAAACACGCTTTCAAACACACTAACAAGAAATCCCCTTTTAGTTTAACACAGTACTACTAAATGAAACCATAAGTCTAAATCAAGTGAACCAAGAATGCTGTAGGAACCCCTTTATATAATACTATAGAACAATCTGGAATAGTATAGAACATAAGAATACTCTAGAGTCTGAATCACCTTCCAAAAGGCCTTTCTAGAAAGATCTACATAATTCTACATACATTTACGTAACAGAATCAAGAGATAAGAAAATTCCCAGTCTAAAAATAGACACGGTAAATACCATTAGGTTTATTTATAGCTTATACATAACACTTTCCCCCTTGAAAGAAAAAAAGAAAGGTTTATGAAATAAATCTTTCTTTTTGTATTATCTTTAGCATATACAATGATAATATACTTTACATAATTAATAATATCATGATTTGTTGAAACATTTCAGCACATCTAGCATGAAAATACAAACAATTTTCATCAAAAGAATTGAAAAAGAGATATATATATACAAACATATATACATATAAACAAAAAATATAGTGAAATGGTACTGTTAAATTCAATTTTATATTAAAGATAAGACAATTCAAAATTTTAGACTCTTGACAGAGCATCTGGTATAATATTGTCTTTTCCTTTAATGTGTCTTACATCAAGATCAAATTCTTGAAGTGACAAACTCCACCTCAATAATCTTTGGTTCTTACTCTTAAGTTTGTGAAGAAAACTTAAGGGATTGTGATCACTGAAAACAACTATAGGAGAAGTTGCAGATGTTAAATAAACTTCAAAATGTTGGATTGCCAAAATCAGAGCAAGACATTCTTTTTCAATGGTTGAGTAGTTTTTCTGATGTTTGTTTAATTTTTTAGAAAAATAACAAACGGGATGATCAATACCATCATCGTCTTCTTGCAAGAGAACAGCACCAATACCCACATCACTTGCATCAACAGCTAATTTAAAACATTTGTCAAAATCAGGTGCTAAAAGAACTGGTGTGCTCTTTAGTATGGCTTTCAAGCGATCAAAGGCAACTTGACAGTTATCATTCCATTTGAACTTAACATTTTTCTTTAATAAATTTGTTAAAGGTTCAGCTATTATAGAAAAATTCTTACAAAACTTTCTATAGTAGCCAGCCATACCAAGAAATCGCATCAGTTGCTTTTTAGTAGCAGGCACTGGAAACTCAGAGATAGCATTGACCTTAGATTCTAAAGGTTTAACTTGACCCTGTCCCACAAGATGTCCTAAAAAAGTAACAGTAGCATGACAAAATTCTGTTTTTCCCAGATTAACAGTCAATTTTGCTTCACTGAGACGGTCGAAGAATTGTTTGATTCTTTGAAGGTGGTCACTCCATGTATCTGTATAGATGATGACATCATCGATGTATGCGTCACAGCCATCCAAGCCAGCTATAACCATATTTACAAGCCGCTGAAACATCGCAGGAGAATTTTTCATCCCAAACGGCATAACTTTGTACTGGTACAGACCAGTTGGAGTAGCAAATGCTGATACTTCTTTAGCCCTATCAGTGAGCGGAACTTGCCAGAATCCTTTGAGAAGGTCAAATTTGGTGACATATTTAGAATTACCGACTTTGTCAATACAGTCATCAATTCTTGGAATTGGAAAAGAGTCAGTTTTTGTCACAGAGTTCACTTTTCGATAGTCAGTACACATTCTGTATGTTCCATTTGGCTTTGGAACTAATATACATGGTGAACTGTAATTACTTTGGCTGGGTTCAATAAAGTCATTCTCCAATAAGTAATTCACTTCATCTTGAAGGGCTTTTTGTTTCACTGGATTCATTCTATAAGGATGTTGTTTTATTGGTTGAGAATCTTCCACAATGACATCATGATATATTTTATCAGTTCTTGTGGGGATGTCAGGAAATAAGTGTTTATATTCATTAATCAACTGTTTCAGCTCTTCTCGTTGAGATGGCTCCAAATGTGAAAGTTTGTCGTCAAGATTCTTAAGTATTTCAGAGTTCTCAAGTTTAGGTGGACCAGGAACAGATTTTTCACTAAAGTCTGAACTAACTTCTGATTCAATCATATTTGATTGTTGTGGGACAGTGTTTACAACTGTAACTGGTTTTGAAATAGAGCTATCTCTGTCAAAATACTTTTTTAACATGTTTACATGACACATTTGTTTATTTTTACGCCTTCCGGGAGTATTGATGATATAATTCAAATCACTTGTTTTCTTATCAATAGTATACGGGCCATAATATCTTGCCTGTAAGGGTCGGCCAGGTATTGGCAAAAGAGCAAGGACTTTATCACCTGGTTCGAATTTCCTATCAACACTATGCTTGTCATATCTTGCCTTCATTTTGCTCTGAGATGATTTAAGATTTGACCTAGCAACCTCACATGCCCTAGACAGTTTATTTCTGAAGTCAGAAACATACTGTAACAAGTTCAAGGGTGTTTCATCATCAGCAAGAAATTTCTCTTTTAAGAGTGTTAATGGCCCACGAACAGAATGACCAAAAACTAACTCAAAGGGGCTAAAGCCAAGAGATTCTTGAACAGATTCTCTGACTGCAAATAATAGCAAATGAATACCTTCATCCCAATTTTTATCAGTATCAAAACAATATGACCTTATCATATTCTTTAGGGTCTGATGAAATCTTTCTAAAGCACCTTGACTTTTAGGGTGATAAGCAGATGACCGATATTGCTTGATACCTAATTCATGCATAACCTGTTGGAATATGCCTGACATGAAGTTTGATCCTTGATCAGACTGAACTGATTTTGGAAGGCCAACAAAAGTAAAGAACTTGACAAGAGCCTTAATAATTGACTTTGCCTTAATGTTCCTTAAAGGAATTGCTTCTGGGAAGCGGGTAGAAGCACACATAATTGTCAACAAATATTCAGAACCTGACTTGGTTTTTGGTAGAGGACCAACGCAGTCTATTATTATTCGACTGAAAGGTTCATCAAAAGCTGGAATGGGTTGTAACCTTGCTTTTGGAATAACTTGGTTAGGTTTCCCTACCATTTGACAAGTGTGGCAACTTTTACAATATTTGGAAACATCCGATTTAAGTCCAGGCCAAAAGAAATGAGTCATAATCTTGTGATAAGTCTTGTTTACACCTAAATGACCAGACATTGGACTTTCATGGGCTATACTAAGTATTTCATGGCGATATGACTTTGGAACAACAATTTGGTGATGAACAGCCCAATCATCATCAGCTGGGACATCAAATGGTCGCCATTTTCTCATCAGAATACCATTCTTTTTATAGTAACAAACAGGATTCTGAGACATTTCTTTTTCGGGTAATGCCCTATCAATTAACTTTGAAATCTCAGGATCATTTTGCTGTTCCTGGATTAACTTTGACTTTGAATGCGTTTCATGACCTTGGTCATTTGACCTTGGAGATGACTGACAAAATTTTGACGAGTCTGTCTGAGTATCAGGCAGACTAAGATTAAAAGACTTTTTAATCTCGTCATTGAAATATTGACCAACAAAAGTATCAGTTAAGTCAATATCATTTGAATTTTTCAAGGAAGCTTTTTTAGCCATACCCCGAGTTACTGCACATGAAGGGTACAAATCAGGTATTTCCTGCAAAATAGGATAATCTGTTTGACCTACATTAGGTGTGTCAGTTACAAGAGGATTAACAACAACCTTATCTCCAGCTAAGTCATTGCCTAGCAATAAATGTACACCTTTAAATGGTAAAGAATGTTTAACACCAACAACCACAGAACCAGTAACCAAATCTGAGGACAAATTAACCTTATGAAGAGGAACATTAATAACACCACACTCTACACCCTGAATAAGGACACTAGTACCAGACGAAGTCTTCTCAGAAAAAGGCAGAACATCTGCTAAAATAAGAGATTGAGAAGCTCCTGTGTCTCTTAATATTTTAATAGGGGTAGGTGGACACATATCACCTGAAAGTGATACAAAACCATCCAACATGAACGGTTCAAAAATCTCCATACAGGAATCAGAATTTGGTTCTGCCTTAACAATTGAATTTAACTCAAAAGAAGGCTGTGATTTAGGCTGAAGGCTAGTGAGCCCTGTAGGTTTGGCTGCACTCAGTTCCTTCTTCCTTTTTAATCTAAAACATTCTGAAATAAGGTGACCTGGTTTTTTACAAAAAGTACAATGTACTCGAGATAAGGGATTTTGAACATTGGTTTCACCAGTAGACTTTGGTTTAGGTGAATTCGATTGACTAGACATGCTAGATGAATCACCAGACATAGATTTATTATGGGGGTGTGAGGAAGCAGGTTTTGCTTTATTAACGAAATATTTTTTGTGTGTAAGGTAGTAATTATCAGCTAAACGAGCTGCTTCATGTATAGTTTCAACATTTTTTTCATCTAAATGTGACTTAATGTCAGATTGAATGCAATTTTTGAATTGTTCAATTAATATAAGTTGTCTAAGATTATCATAATTTTGGTCTATTTTCTTAGAATAGCACCACCTGTCAAATAATTTTTCTTCGTTTCTTGCAAATTCAATGTGAGTCTGGCCAGATTCTTTTCTACAACTTCTAAATTGTTGTCTGTATGCTTCTGGTACCAGCTCATAACCTTTGAGAATGAGTTCTTTTACAGTATCATAATCATTGCTTTGTTCTGTTCTAAGTTGCGAATAAATATTGCGAGCTTTTCCTACTAAGACACTTTGGAGAAGTAAGGTCCATTGCTCCTTTGGCCATTTCAAGTTATTTGCAACTTTTTCAAAATGTTCGAAATATGTATCAACTTCATTTTCTTGAAATTGAGGAACAAGCCTAAAATGTTTTGTTACATCAAAATGGTCATTATACATATCTCTGGGCTGATTTGCTCTATCTTGTATTTCTAATTCTTTTAATCGTAATTGAAATGCTCTTTCTTCTCTTTCCCTCTCTCTTTCTATTTCTCTCTCTTCTCTTTCTCGCTCTTCCTTTTCCCTTTCTCTCTCTCTTTCCCTTTCTTCCTTTTCCCTTTGAAATTGCCTTTCTCTTTCTTTTTCTTCAATTTCTCTTTGTGCTCTTTCTCTTTCAATTTCAATTTCTAATTGCTTTTCTTGAAATTTCCGCTCTTCTCTCTCTCTTTCTATTTCCAATTCCTTCTCCCTTTGTTGAAGTTTTAACAGTTCAAGATCTCTTGAGCTTGAAACTGATGGAACATCAACAATGAGAGACAGAGCCTTTTCATCAAAAATGTCCTCATCAACAAAATATTGAACCAAAATATTCTTAATTTCATGCTTTCGCAATGAGGACTTGACTTCTTTTAATTCATAATGCTTGGCAAGATCGAGCAAATCAGGCTTTTTACCCAAATTCAATAACTCCACGGAAGGTTCGTGCGTAAATTTTTCTAAGTCAAAAGACATGGTAGCTTGTTGCTGTATTTGAATAAGAATGTAAGATTTCGATAAATAATAGTGAAAGTGCACTCTAGATTTATCAAAATTGAAATATGAAATTAATTTCTTAAATAATTTTGAACAGTAGATATAAATAAAGAATTTGTTTGATTTGTTTTGTTTTGTTTGTTTGTCTGATATTCGTATCTCGAGACGAGCCCCCAAATTGTTACGTGCCAATGTAACACGAACAAAGAAGCCAGCAACAAACTTTACAATTAACAATATTTATTGACAATAATACCAGAATTATTGACAATATGAAATTAATACAAAAACAATTTACAATACCTTGAATGTTTAATCCTAAAGTTTTAATTTTAGATCCAATTTATTTAAGTTCCTGGTCCACAAATAATAAGTCCAATAATATCTGAATTTAAAATTAAACACGCTTTCAAACACACTAACAAGAAATCCCCTTTTAGTTTAACACAGTACTACTAAATGAAACCATAAGTCTAAATCAAGTGAACCAAGAATGCTGTAGGAACCCCTTTATATAATACTATAGAACAATCTGGAATAGTATAGAACATAAGAATACTCTAGAGTCTGAATCACCTTCCAAAAGGCCTTTCTAGAAAGATCTACATAATTCTACATACATTTACGTAACAGAATCAAGAGATAAGAAAATTCCCAGTCTAAAAATAGACACGGTAAATACCATTAGGTTTATTTATAGCTTATACATAACAGCTGCTATCCCATTGCGGTTTACCAATATCCAAACATTGATGAATGACATATGATTGAAATAATGTGTGCAGCAGTCAGAGATCAAACCTAGTTAAGATTCTGATGTGTTGTGTTACCTTGCAAATTCTTCAAAAGGACAAAATATGAAGATGGCAATTACAGAAGTAGTATTCTAAGAGCCAAATTAGGACCAGTATCAATAGCCCCTCTGAACAGACTCAAAAATATATTCAACTATAATTTAGGACTTGAAATACATCTATAGAATTTTACTCTTTTTTTCTTTCAATAAGGAAATGAGTGTCATGAATTGACATTTTTAACTGCTAGAGAGGATTTTTAAAACAACATGATTTTAAGTTCACTCACCTATTTTCCCTTTCATTCAACAATTCTATAGGATCCAGACCAGTTGGTTTGGTGACAGGGGCAATTCTGTTCTGCTTCTGTTGCATGGTCATCAGGGCCTGCATTGAAGGGTTAGGGGCAGGACCCATCTTCTGCTGAGGAGGAGTTGTGGAGGGCGGAGTCTGTGAGGATGGTGCTGATTGGTTGCCACCAGCCTGGTTCCCTGCTGGGAATGGTTGCCCCCCTGGTTGGTTTCCTTGTTGATGAGTAGGCTGTGATGGCATCCTCACATGGGGCTGCATTTGCTGAGGGTCACCTATTAAAGGAAACAAGCTAGGCATGCTTATTTTTAAAGTTTGAACACTTCTCCTTTGTGATGTATGTCAAACCTCTTGACAACCAATAGATTCACTCACTCAACAACAATATTCAATATCTTCAAAAAATTTTACCATGGTAATAAAATCTTAAACCAGGTGTATTTATGATTAGTAAGACAAAAGCACCGCAAGCAGGTGCCAACGCTCGGCTGTTAATTATTTCTTAGGCAGATGCAAATAAATGAACTTGTTACCTACATAAAGGTCTTGTCCCAAGCAATGCTCATGTAAAATATGAAGGCTCTTTGACTAACCATTCAAATATTATGACCAAGGTTAAATTTTTTCGAACAAATTTACCCTTGAACAAGAGCTGTCACTGTAAGATGACAATGCCCCCGACACCGCTTTGATTTAGAAGTTATGGCCAATGTTAAAGTTTTTGGATGGAATGACGGACGGACAGACGGACAGACGGACGGACGGACAAGTCAAATTTATGATGCCTCCCTATCGGGGGCATAAAAATGACTTTCACTTTGACTGATGACCTTGAACTTGGTGACAACAGAAAGGTCTTGTCCCAAGCAATGAACATGTGAAATATGAAGGCTCTATGACTGACCATTCAAAAGTTAAGACCAAGGTTAATTATTTTAAAGAAATTTGACCTTGAAAAATGACCTTGACCTTGACTGATGACCTTGAACTTGGTACCTACAGAGAGGTCTTGTCCCAAGCAATAATCATGTGAAATATGAAGGCCCAATGACTTATAAATCAGAAGTTATGACCAAGTTAAATTTTTTGAACAAATTTGACCTTGAAAAATGACCTTGACTTTGACTGATGACCTTGAACTTGGTACCAACAGAAAGGTCTTGTCCCAAGCAATAATCATGCGAAATATGAAGGCTCTATGACATACCATTCAAAAGTTATGACCAAGGTTAAAGTTTGTCACGCCAACGACGCCAAAGTGATCATAATACGTATGGTTTTCTTCGAAAACAGCCGAGCTAATAAATCACTTCTCCTTCAATTATTTCAATTATGTGGTGGTGCAATTTTTGTTTCAGTTATTGACTGATATTCATAATAAACTAAAACAAAATTCATTCCATCTTCCAAAATGGATTAATAAAGACAACAATGAGATGACAATAAATTTACCTGGGGGTCTTGTCATGTGTGGCTGAAACATTCTCTTCCCTTCTAGACTCTGTTTAAGCTGTTCAGGAAGGGGCTGACTTCTAGCCAGGAGTTTATACGCCATAATCTGGGCTCGTAATTGATGCAACTGGGGTGGGGCAAAATGTGGGTGTCTCATTGGCTGCCCAGGGCCCATCTGATTGGGCATGGGGCCACCCATCTGACCTCCCTGCATTGGTCCCGGCCCCATAGATCCAGGTCCCATGTTCCTGCCCTGCATTTGCATTGGTCCTACAAGGTATTCCAAACATGGTACTTTGAAGATATATTAGATAATTAGTTGAACTCTATCATAATACACTATATAAGATGAATTCATTTTCAAATAGTCTCTAAGAGAGCAAACAATTTCTATAATGAAGGGTACTTTAAAGGATCTTAATAAACAAGAGGACCCTGAGGGCCCTAAATCGCTCACCTGATATTTCAAGTAAATTATCATTAAGACTCCATTTCCTATGATAGGGCATGAACCTTCCCATTTTCAACAGAGTTCATTCTTGTGACCTGGCAAACATTTTGATCAAGTTTCATGAAGATTGTACTATATTTGTGGAGTTTGGAGCTCTTACAACAAAATTGTCATTAAGGCCCCTTTTCCTGTGATATGGCATGTATACTTCCCATTTTCAAATGAGTTCATCCTCATGACCTAACAAACATTCTGACAAAGTTTCATGATGATTGGACCATATTTGTGGCTTCTAGAGAGTAAACAAAAAAATTATCATTAAGGCGCCTTTTTCTGTGAAATGGCACAGATCCTTACCATTTTCGATAGACTTCATCCTCATGACCTAACAAACATTCTGACCAAGTTTCATGAAGATTGGACCATATTTGTGGCTTCTAGAGTGAAAACAAGAAATTTGTCATTAAGGCCCCTTTTCCCGTGATATGGCACAGATCCTTTCCATTTGAGCAATTTTCATAAGGGACCACCCAAGGAATATTTCTGCCAAGAGTGGTTGATTTTGACCCATAAGTTTAGGAGGAGATGTCGTTTAAAGAAAAAGTTGACGGACAGACGGACAGATGGACAGACAGACGCTGGACAACGATCGATCACAATAGCACCCTTGAGCACTTCGTGCTCAGGTGAGCTAAAAATAATTCTGTTTATATGCAATTAGGCTTATTGGAAAGTGTTTATCTTGTTAAATATTGTTTAACACTATATTATTCATCAGAACTTCATAAGGTAAAAGGCCTTTATATCCAAACATAATTAAGCCTGTGTGTGATATTTTCAACAATTTCAAACATTAAAACATGCTCAAAGCAAAGACTCTGGTCAGTCTGCGCAGCCGCACAGCCTGTCCAGACCTTTTGCTTTGTGCTATGAAGATTGATCAGGTCATTATCCCTCATGATAAGATCTAGCCTGCATGCAAACATGTAATTGTTGGAAATGTCACACACTGGCTGAATTATTTTTCTAAATGTGGTTTGAGTTAAATGTTATTCAAAGATGACAAAAAAGGATACACTTAAATCTTCCAAAATTCAAAACCATAATGTAGTTTGTTTATGAAATAACCATCAATAAGTTTCAACATTAATGTGCTAACTCCATTTGGATAATAAGGTTTTCATGGTCATCAATGTTTTAAGACAGCCAAAATTTGTCAGGTGACTCAGAATGTA
This sequence comes from Fragum whitleyi, assembly GCA_948146395.1. NCBI lineage: Eukaryota > Metazoa > Mollusca > Bivalvia > Cardiida > Cardiidae > Fragum > Fragum whitleyi. The sequence continues at coordinate 50,396,762 of OX411548.1, read as the reverse complement.
CCTTGGTTATAATTCTGTCCATCCATATTGGGTCCAGGTCCACCTTGATTCTGTTGACCACCCATGTTCATGTTGTGCCCATCTGGTCCATTACTAGAGGGTCTACCCATCTGGTTATTTCCAGGGCCTTGCATTCCCTGTCCTTGATTGTTCATGTTATTCATGCCCTGGTTCTGAACAGACATATTCTGCATGTTTTGTCCCATCTGTGGCTGACCCATGTGCTGTCCTTGTTGCATGTTAGGCCCTGGACCGCCCATATTCTGATTCATAACTGGCCCTGATCCCTGCATATTAGGATTCTGGTTACCACCCATCATTCCTGGGTTACCCATGTAGTTACCCATCCCTGGGTTTCCCATCCCAGGACCCTGCATTCCTGGTCTACCCATACCAGGGCCACTCCCAGGGGCCGTCATATTGGGGCCACCCATGGCAGGGTTGCTCATGTTGGGCACGGGGCCCATGTTTCCACCCTGCATCCCCTGTGAATATCCCTGTCCACTCTGCATATTTTGTGGCCCTCCCTGCATGTTCTGTCCAGGGCCTACACCCATTCCCTGTCCACCCTGCATGTTCTGAGGATGCATTCCCCCTGTTCTCTGCATGTGACCAAACTGTTGGGAATTATTGGACATCCCTTTGTCATCCATCTTGATGTTCTGAAACACAAAAGAGGTTAATTGTTTTGGATTTTTTCAGTAGAAGATAAGTCAAGTTTTCATCAATTGTAAGACAAAGGGCCACAAGTGACAATATAGCTCTTGTGGTTGAAGAAATGAGAATTATTCAATGAAACATGATGAACTTTAGATAATTCTCTCTTAAATGCTAAATGGAATTTGAAATTTTAGCTCTTCATTTTGCATGTGATTATCTGGTAACATTTTGACATCATTGGGACAATGACATCAAATATGGTGAAATAACAGAAAGCAGAATTTAATCTTTTAGTAATTTCACTGGTTTTGATGATCTATTGAGAAATCTCAATAATCCACTGGATAGCAATTAAGAAATCAGTCAGATTGGACTTTTTTTTCAAATTAAGTCCTTGTTCTTTTTTGCAGCCTCTTCCAATTTGGATTAGCTTAGAATTTTGACAAACAGAAAAGACCAGGGCTAGTGCTAGCTTTTTCAAATTTGGGAGTCGTTGACCCCTCCACTATGAATTCCTAAGGGATAAAACAATAAAAGAAGGGGATACAAAGTAACTATTTCTTGGTAATGCTAATCAACTTTTTAAATTTTCTTCTTGGTATCTTTTTAAGCGATTCACTTTTCAAATGAATCTCTTATAAAGATATGAAGGAGACAATTTATTCTTAAACCTTGTCATGCTGAATTAAAATACTCTTTCAGAATTGCTTTCATATCAAAGAACTGAAAGCCCTAGAATCCAAGGGTGTAGGCAATATTTCTCTTTGAAGATTAAATTAATTAAAAACTCTTCCTTTAAAGTGGACAAACAGGTGGTGTAGATCAAGATCAGACTGCACAAAGGTGCAGACTGATCTATACCTCCTGTCAAACCAGGAATAATCTGGGTTCAGCATGACAAAGGTTAAACATTTATGATTTGCAGCAGAATCAAGATGATATTTGGAAAATTGAAGGGGTTAAAATGATCCCCTTGATAGAAACATTTAGGGGTCAGAATAGAATATTCTCAGATTTTGGGGGTCAAAACCCTGGTTTAAGGGTCAAACACAAGTCCTGAAAGCCTAGAGATGAATTTTCTAATATCATTTTTTACCTGTGGAATCCTTTGAATGTTATCTTGTTGGTAAGCTGGTCCAGGTGGTGGGGTGGTTAGAGGACTTCCATCACCCGAGGCCATCACTCACCCCAAACAAATGGAGTCAACTCTTCGTAACTTAGGAATCTGATAATGGAAAAAAAATCTTTATCATAGGCTCGTAAAAAGCAGGGATTAAACAGCAAAGGGTTAAACACTTTAATGAGATAAGAGGCCAATGACAGCCTGAGGGACTCTACTGACTATCAAGTTTAGCTTCAGATTAATCTGTCCAAGAACTTTATTGATTTAAAAAGATTTTACAAATCTGAAAATAAGATAGCATACTTTCTCCCCTTCAATTTTCTCATTTTCCTGTATTTTTCTTTTCTTCAATTTCTCACCTAGGACCTTTCTTGCCAATCATTTGCAACAATACTATAGTTTATGTAAGCTATCACTACCATGTTGGGCTGCTAATCAATAACGCCTCATTATTTTAATTGAGGGGATAATTTCCGTCCTTTAGTTTCAGTCAAGGGGAAATTGTCCACCCTTAAAGTCAGAATGATGAAAGAGATTTTGTCCGTCTGAAAATTTAAAGCAGATTGAGAAATAGTAAAGTAAAGTAAAAGGTTAAAGAGCCTAGTAGTCCAGTAGGCGTACTTATCTGATTTGATCCTTGGCAGATCCCTGAACAGATTTTCTAAATTTAGAACCAATATTGGCTAAGATCTCATAACTAACCTGTCAAGATTGTATAATCAATTAAGTAATAGACTGGTTGAGAATCAAAGATCTACTGTATTTCTCCTATTAGACGCGCCCAGATGTGATGCAAAACGTCATGGTGGCACTATCATTTCAGACTCATTTAACTTGATTCCAAAAACTTAGGTATATCAGGATGATTATGATACCTAACACAAGCAAACTGCCAACTTGTTCGTAAATATTGATTGAAATATGTACACTCCAGATGCGCTTTTCCATTTATCTATTAGCCCTATACATTAGAAAAACAGATTAAAATGTTTGCTAATGATTTTTTTTCTATTATTCAAAGTAATCTATTGAAATTTTGAAACCTTCCACTATCAATTGCAGCCTTCAAAATCAAAGAATTGTGGTAGCAGAAGCCGAGATAAATGGTTTATACCAGATAAATGTTTTATTTAAGATAGGAAGTTCCAGAAAAATTCAATGTTCTGCTACCGATGGACAAAGCGATCTTGTCTATCATTACCTATTCACTAATGAAATAAATAATCCTGTATTCAATCCTGAAATTTGTAATGTATAAAATGCATCCAGTACTGGAGACGATTTCAAGCATGTTGAAGTGAAAACACAACAAACACAACACATATGGAGCTAGCTGAGTCACCGAGTGTCAGCACTCTTTGAAGTCCCCAGATTCTTGCACAGAAACATCACTTTTAATACAAGTTACACACAAGATTTTATGGGGTTCTCTTGTTTTAACAGTACAGTATGAATTTTGACTCAGATTTCATTTTTGATATTTGAAAAAGGTAAATTGATTTATGAAATATTTTCATGACAACGTGAAGAAAGGGAATAATGTTTGCATGTTACTGATGAAGAATTCCATTTCATTTAAGTTTTTGGTGTAATTAAAAAAACAATTAAGAAATTGATGTTTGATTTTATACAGCACTCCTCAAGTATTATGAAAATTAGTTTAAATCTTCTGTTATATTTTAACCTTTTGCGCTTCCGTAAAATTGTGCGATTTTTCCTGCACTAGTTTTCAGAAGTTGAACGATCTTTTGAAGATGGACACAAGTCAGTGATCACCCTAATCCTCATACAGATGGATAATAGTTAAACCACAATCCTTTGAACATTGCTCTGTGGAGTAGCTCTAATAAAATTAAATTTTTCATACCGGATTTTTTCACCACGGACAATAGATTGCTGGGTGTCGGTTGGATAGTCAATGGCCTGGGAATTGTATTTTATGGGGGAGTGCATTTATAAGGGAGGGCGCATCTAATAGGTGAAATACAGTATTACAGTTACTGACTTTGTTTTGGCATGATACATGTTCATCCCAGTAAAATTTCAACTTTTTGCATTACCATGAATTTAATTTTCTCTATAAAACCTTGTAATCTGTTGTAAAGTCGCATAATTTACAGGATCAAATAACTGCTTACCCCTTGAATCTCAAAAGTTGTTTTAACTTCATGAAATGCTTAATTGTCTTTAATCTGTCTGTTTATATATCTGTTTAATTTTCCTAAATAACACATTAAAATTGTACAATCAATTACACACTAGACTGGTTGAAAATCATAGCAACATTTTATACCAGATGGATCCCTATAGGGAACTTCGGTATGACGTCATAGCCCACTAGCCAATAAAAATGGTTGGCGTTGAATCGCCTCGCTCTACGTAATTTATGTAAATATTGCCAAATCTAAATCACCTTTTTCGCTTTACTTGAGGAAATAGGTATCAAAACAATACATTTTTGAAAAGTGAATCATTCGAACTTTTCAGAAAACATGTTTATAAAGATAATAACAAGAATTTAGAATTAATAACCATGCTTTGAAAACACCACTATCAAAAAGGAATAGCATCGATTTGGTTGATTTTCTGCAAACATTAATCATTTTTACCGCTGATTTATCTTGATTTTATTAAATCCTGATTTATTTTTTTCTTTAATATAATATTATTATTAAAAATAGGTTTATGCTTTATTTGATTATGCGTACAAAACAAAATCATTCGGTAAATCGGCATTGATAGTCTTTCCCAATCACTCAAAATATAACCATCAAAAATATATCCAAACAATATCTGTAAGACTATAACAAAATATTTCGGCATGTTACGATTTTCCTTAGATGCCTAATGACATTCCCTAATTAGGGAAAGTTGATTCTTGAATGCCAAATGGTGTCATTATCGATTATTTTGTTTGACAAACCCTTTCACCTTGTTGAAAAACAGTGAAAAGGTATTCAATTTGGGCTAATTGACCTGTTTAAAAACAAAGTGTTCAAACTGAAGATTTTTTATGGTACAACGAATGTTCCATGACCGACAGACGAGAATTCAAAGTCGGCTTGTAAGACAGGCGGACGGACAAACTGACGGACGAACAAACTAACGAACAAACAAACGAATTGACAGAAGGACGGACGGGTGGTTGGATGGACGGGTGGATGGATGGACGGATAGAAGGATGGATGGATGGATGGATGGATGGATGGATGGATGGACGGATAGAAGGATGGATGGATGGATGGATGGATGGATGGATGGATGGATGGATGGATGGATGGACGGACGGACGGATGGATGGATGGATGGATGGATGGATGGATGGATGGATGGATGGATGGATGGATGGATGGATGGATGGAGGGACGGATGGACGGACGGATGGACGGACGGATGGTTGGATTGTTGAAAAACACACAGATAAGTGAATGACTTACGAAGGTCGGAACTTCAGATGTATGAAGGAACTTTGTGCATGTAGCATTTGAAGGGCAATGAATGAATGAATGAATAGTAAGTTATAAATGAATTTGGTTTTATCATTTCAAAACTTTTATATCATTTGCAGTTGTGGATACAGGATTTCTGTAAAGAGGCTTGGAACTTAAAATACAGTTAAACTTCGGTAGCTCGAACACCTTGGGGACTTGACAATTTGTTCGAGAGATCGGTTGTTCGACCAATCCAAAAACTGTAAAGGTACCAGAAGACGGGAATGCGCCACATCCGGTAATACATCGTATCCGAATATACGTATACTTATTTGGTTCTTCAATTTCACTCTTTAATTCACTGTTTTTAGGCTTCTTACGATTGATCCACGGGATTTGTGTTTGAAAATGAATAAAGTAAAAAAATGATGAAATAACTTTAGACTAAAGAGTGTTATTATTGCATTCCCTCTGTTTACAAAAAAGGCTACCGTATTATTATTCCTGTTACGTACGCGGCCTCAATTGCAAGTGAAAAAAATAATTAAAGTGAAATTCAAACACAGTCTAAATGCTGAACCTTAAACGTTTTCGAGTTAATAAATTTACGCCGGTCTTTGAGAAAATGTAGGTCCATCTAAATTTAAAGCCAAAAATTCTAAACGAGTAAATCGTTCGGACCCTTCTCGTCATACTTTCAAGCGGACGTTACGGGTCTGTATGTATTTTGACATCGCTTAAGTAACTAGTCGCCGAAATAACAATAATAGACAATAAATAGTACTGAATGTAAACAGCAGATGGCCAAACAACAAGTTAATTCAATTAAATAAAACAGTGTATTTTTCACGGAATGGTAATTATAATGCACGGTGCGTAATTGACAGTAAGGTGTCAAAAAAGGATTACGAGTTGAAAAGTGTGAAAATCACCTAAATATGACATCTTGTTTTTAGCGATAGACCCTTTGTTCGAATTTCCCTAGGTGAAATATAAAGCATTTTTAACTTCCGGACTGAAGAATGTGTTCGAGAGTTCGACCGTCCTGCTGTACGAGTTTTCCGAGGTCGAACACAATGAATTATGAGCGAAATCTGCCGGGACTGAGATCCTTGTTCGAATTTTCCCTAGTGTTCGAGAATACCCCTGTTCGAGAGACCGAAGTTTGACTGTATAGATGGTGCCTTTTCCTATAAGTGCCCAGTTTAAACTGAATTTCTCTATGGTAATTTAATGACAATACTTCGACCCCTCACTGCAAACCTCCCCTGGATCCATCAATAATTTGATTGGTTTGGATTCTACATTTCTGCTTATTATTACAAAGATTACAAAAAGCATGTATTTGAGTGACTGTAATAGTTCTATAATATCAACGAGATGGTCTTCGTAGGATAGTAATCAGTTAAACGTTGCAATTCTATAGTTGCAATTTTTTGAAGCATGTGGAATATTTTGACTTTTTGTATGACAGCATGTTATTTCTATGTCTGATTAAGCATAATAGGCCAATTTGATGTGTCAACCAAGATTTCACACATTGGGCTTAAAGACTAGTTGTGTCAAACTGAAAGCAACCAATCAGTGGCATATGACATGGCTTTTTGATTGATGCATGACCACGGTCAGATCAAAGAAATCTTGGAATGTGGTATAAAACGTTGCGTAAGTAAGGGGGATCTTTAAGACCCGTGCACGTGTGTGTGTGTTAAGCGGCTACCGTTTTATGACATTGACAATATTGATTGGCGCATCCGGTTATGGTAAGATCAAAGAGATTCGCCGTGTAGTATATGTCATTGGGTTAGTAATGGCAATCTGTATGACACATGTTTGTGCCGATAATGTTTTTCATGTCCCATAATGTAAACTCTCTGCCAGGGTTTTTATACCTAACAGTATGTGTTCGAAAAGCCGTTTCATCCGAATATCTTGGATTTGCAACATTCGCTTATTATCTTACATGACCTTAATTTATAACGTGTGTGTGTGTTTTCCTCTTAATTAATTTGGATTTAATATTTAGATAGCTTTTGACGATTCTCAATATTCCTAGGTTAAAATGACTGGATTTATGTTGTTAAGACCATTCAGAATAAACACAAAACTTAAATCTATGTTTGGACGATCTGAGACGGGATGATTATCGTAATAGGGATAAAAAAAAAACAGCATTGAAATTCAAACTAACATATTTCATTGCTGAGTGGCCAAAAATGCCGCAAATACAGCTTTATTCGCGTCCCATTTCCGATACTTTGGTTGCTCAACTACGATTTATTTGGATTAATATGCCTCTACGGGTGGTTATATTTCGACACAAAGTATTCGTTCCAAAGACATTGTCACATGATGACAACTGCATAACCAAAAGAAGGGGTGATTTATCTACATTTTGACACATTTATCACCTGGAATAAATAATTACAAATGTATAATTTTACTACTTGAAAATTGGATTTTTTGCTCTTTGTGTATGTAAAATTGGTTGGCAAGGCCAACCACTCATATTTTGATGACGTCATCAATACCTGTGCCGAAGTCCCCTATTAGTCTTAACTTTACTCCAGGAATAGTAGGTCAAACAGTAAATTATAGACTTACAAATGAATTCATTTTAGCCTGCTGCATGTTTGCCTTAATTTCTTGATAAAACCCTTTATGTGGCCAATTCCTATTAGCTAACAGGATCAAAAGTTTTTCCCATAAATCGAATTCTGGCTATGCATTATGTTGACATCAGCATTTAGGGAGGACTGGATGGGCTTAAATTTCTTCTTTATGAAAACGCCTTGTAGAAATGTCTTGAATCCGGCTCCATCCTGACCTTTGGATCACAGAGGCAATGATGCTCTAACCACTGATCTATTTAGCATTTTTTTATCTCTTAAATATTGAAAGTAGTCTATAAGCGGACCCGTCTATTAGACATTGCGTATGTTGGCATGTTACCTTCTTTCTAACACAGAAGAACATTTTAACAACATTGATTATGACAAATATGAAAGTGATGAGAGTAATGAACACTCGGCCTCAAATGATATCTATCTATCTATCTATCTCTGGATACTGTCCACCCCTCTCTCGAGTGTTACAGACAGGAAAAATGTGCACGTTGGACTGTTAGTAAAGTGAAAGAATAAAAGTAAAGATCTGACATGTCAGATAAGTGAATGTAGATAAAAGTAAAGTATTGGTTTAAAATGTTAGTAAGTGAGAGTGGAGTAAAAGATCTAGTTAAAAACAATCACCTCCAGACTAATATTGAATACCTGCCACAGCTCTCTTAAACTGATCTAACTCAGAGAGTGTGGCGATATGACAGGGTAACTGGTTCCAAAGGCTAATAGAGTGAGGGTAGAATGAATATTTGATGTAATCAGAGTTAACCTGGATTTGTCGTAGAGAGAGAGGGTGCATATGTCTAGTTAATCTGGTTGGGGCATGGATATACAACGGAAGTTTAATTGCAACAATGTTGTGATATATACGATAAAACATGATAAGTCTGGCGTCAATCCTGCGATGCTCAAGAGACCTCCACCCCAGATCATCCTGCATGGCTGTAACACTCGAAAGAGGGGAATAATCATGCTTGACCCACCTGATGGCTCTTCTTTGGACCTGTTCCACCTTTTTAATATTGGATTTGGTGTGGGGGCTCCACACAGTGGAAGCATATTCCAGCTGTGGCCGGATCAGTGACATGTATGCCAATTCTCTGACTCTCTCCATCTTAGTGGTGATATTTCGTTTTAGAAAGCAAAGAGACCTATTTGCAGCTGCAGTAATTCTTGTGATGTGGGCCGAGAAGTTCAGATCAGAGGATAGATCAAGGCCCAGGTATCTTGCATGCGGAACAGCTTCTAAGGCCTGGTTATGGAGATAATACTTGTGCATGATTGGGTTTTTGCTTCTTGTGACATGCAACACTTGGCATTTGGAAGGATTAAACTCCATGTCCCAGGCTTGTTCCCATACCTGCAGTGCATCCAGATCTTTTTGAAGAGCTTCAGGGTCAGAAGGAGAGTTGATTGTAAGATAGATAGCAGTGTCATCTGCAAAGAGGCGAACTTGAGATTTAGAGACAGATTGAGGTAGTTGGTTTATATAAATAAGGAAGAATAGTGGGCCCAGGACTGACCCTTGGGGCACGCCTGAGGTAACTGGTACTTCATCCGACTTGTCTCCATCAAGGACAACTGTTTGACTTCTACCAATCAGAAAAGAGCGACTCCATGATATAACCTGTGGAGATACGCCATACTCTTGGAGAATATAGAGCAGCTTTTGATGGTTGACCTTATCAAAAGCCTTACTGAAATCCAAGAGTATCAGGTCAGTTTGCTTACCAGCAGAGATGTTTCTGAAGAGACACTCGGTGAGCTCAATAAGTTGTGTCTCACATGAGCGTCTCTCCCGAAACCCATGCTGTAGTTCATAAAGAATGTTGTGAGAGGAGAGATGTGCAGAGAGGTTAGAGGCTACAATGTGCTCCAGGGTTTTGCAGAGGATGCATGTAAGGGAGATGGGCCGGTAGTTTGCTGGATCACTAGTGTCTCCTTTCTTGTAGATTGGGCATACATTTGCTCTGGTCCAGTCATATGGAATGGTGCCGGTAGAGAGGGACCTCTGAAAAAGAATAGTAATAATTTCTACCAGTTCTTGTCTCAGCTCCTTCAGCACCACTGGTCTGATCTGGTCGGGGCCTGCAGCTTTTCCTGTCTTCAGGTTGGCTAAGAGCTTTAATACACCACCTTGGTCAACTAATATCTCATTCATTTGTGGGTACATACAGTGGTGGAGGGGGTTTATTTGTCTCAGTTTCTGTATGCATGACTGGCCTAGGGATAAAGGGGAAATTCCAGAAAAAACTGACTGGAACTGTCTATTAAGGATATTAGCTTTGGCTACATTATCTGACTTGAGATTTCCGGATACTTGGTCTTTTAGAGGAGAAACATTTTGGGAATCTTGTTTTGAGTTTTTCAGCAATGTGTACAGTTGTTTAGAGGAGAATTTGGTTTTGTCATCTGTATCCTTTTGATCTGAAATATCTAAGATCTTTTCAAGGTATGCATTATAGGAGATCTTAATTTTTGATTTAATTTGTGACTTTAGGTGTTTGAATTTTTCCCAGACTTCATGGTTGTTTTTGTTAGCTTTAGCTTTTTTATAGAAGCGGTCACGTTTACCAATTAATTTCTGGATTTCTCTGGTAACCCATGGCAGGGACTTCCTGGAGCTAATTTTCTTGGTGGGAACAAATTTTTCAATCCCAGTTTCTAGGATATTTTTCAGTTTGGACCAAATATCCTCCACAGAGAGTAAATTAAGACCTGGAATGATCTCCTCAGCGTGGGCCCTAACGAAGACTTTAAAGCCTGTCCAATCTGCTTTTTTGTATAAGTGACAGGTTCTTGGTTTTTGTCTGGGAATGGAAGGCCTGGCACTGATTGTTGCTGTGACAATGTCATGATCCGAAATGCCTGCAGCAACTTTCACACTGGAGACAAGAGTGGGATTAGAGGTCAGCAAAAGATCAAGAACATTATCACTCCTGGTACCTTCACTTACCATTTGGGTCAAACCATGGTCATCTAAGATTTCCAGAAATCTGTCATATGTTGCATTGATGCTGGTACCAGGTTTGGAAGAGGGTGTGTGATCAGTGTTCCATTGTAATTTTGGGAAATTGAAGTCGCCAAGTAATAATTTTGTGCCTTTGACATTTTGTGCTAGTTGTAGGGACTTTTCAAGCTCGATGATACTATTCATATCTGATTCATGGGGTCTATAGAAGGAAGATATGATGAGTGGCTTGCTACCTTTGATGTCAACTTTAATCCAAAGGATCTCGCATTCTGTGTTGAGCTTTGGTAGTGCAGTTGCAATTAGGGAGTTTTTCACCATTATGAATACTCCTCCACCCTTTCCTGATTTGCGATCCCTTCGATAAACTTCATAGCCAAGGGTTGTTGGGAATATTTCCCCTGAAAAGTGATCTTTTGTTAACCACGACTCTGTGGCACAAACAATGTCTGGATTCTTGTCCTGTATCAATGCATGGAACTCGTGTTTCTTATTGACAATTGATTGGCAATTTATGCAGAGAAATTTCAGTTTCGAGAAGAATTTTTCTTGCTTTTTCAGGGGCTGGGATTGGTTTGGGGTAGGAATGGGTGTATCTTCAGCAGAAAGAGAAGAGAAACTGTTATGAATGGAAGCTGAGAGGATACCAGAGACATTTGTGTGGTTAGGGCCATCACAGATGGTGCACGTCCAAGCAAAAGACTGTTCCTGGTCAACAAGCTGTTGGTACCAGGAGGAGTCCAGTCCCTGGCACTGCAAGTGGAACCACATTCCACATGTGTCGCATTCCACAGCCGGGTCAGAATCATGAACCTCTGAGCCACAGCTCCCACATGGAAAATCAGGGCCTGGATTAGTCTCTACATCACACGATATAGCCAGAAGCAAAATTGCCAGATGTGCAAGGATTTTATTTATATTGATCATAGCTGGGCGAACAAAGGAAAAGGTTCAGCTTTTTAAGGAAAGTCTGGGATTTTCGGGAAGATTGGAGGTGCAAGAATAAAGTTTGTTGGCGACCTTTAAAATTCCTTCTTTTATCGACCCTTTACTAAGACCCCATTTGGCATACTTACCGAATGATAGTTGTATTTTAGAGATTTTGGTAATAAATTTCCAGTTTCTCTTCGCGCATGCTTTCTGCGCATATTAAGTCGAAGCCGGTCAGAGTACATTCCCTTGTTTCAGATGACCAATCAAATTCGTTTATTTTTGTCTATTTACAAATGGCGGCAGACTTACAACATTTTAGATCGAAACAACTGAAGACAGTCTCTTTAAACCATTTAGCCGGAGGACACTTTAAATAAAGGCACGTTTTAATGAATATGCTCGAATTTTTTAAATGACATACAACCTTGGCGTATTCTTTTGAATCGCAACTACTTTTAGTCATCTGAAACAAGCACAGACAAGATCCTTGCATTTTCCAACATCATGAGTTCTAGGAGTTTGAAGCTAAATAGATTTGTAATTAACTTATCCATCGCAAAATATACTTGATTTATAACCAGGGTTGGCAAGCATTGCCGGGGCGGTTTTAACGGTATACAGACGCTTCGTACCATAACCATTTCGTACCATAAAATATATTACCATTTCGTACCATACCATAACCTTTTCGTACCATAGCGAAGACGTTTCGTACCATATGTTAACCATTTTGTACCAAAATGTAAATTTTAACTAAATGATATTCAAAATATTTATTTCTTTAACAACTTATTTAAACTTTCCTTGTAAAATTGCACGACAATGTTGTATTTGCTTGCGCTGCGGGCCTATAAAGTTTATTTCCTTTTACTAATTAAAGGAGAATGCCAAATAGTGAATAGGTTGATTGGCTGGTATGTTGCTACAAAATTGGTAATAACAAATTGACAATGAATTGTGTGGTGTTTGCCTTCAATTATTAATTGTCAACTGATTAGCAATAAGCCTGGTTTGTTAATTGAATAATGTATTTGGAGACTACAAGAGAATGATGGATTTTGTATTCAATTTCTAAAGTAGTTGCAGTACGTCGTCAATTAATTATTGCATAATTCAAGAAATGAATATGAACTTGTTCAATTAGTTCTATTTATATATAAAGTATATATTATTTTAGTTTTCAAAGAAAACTATAGCAATTTAAGCAATTTAATAAAATATGATTACTATGATTTTAGTTCTAGTTACGAGGTTTTGTTTTGCTTCTTGTTTCGTAACTTATAATATTCAGGATGCTAACAAGTTTACGAAAATCAGGCGCCTTTTGAAATTTATCAGTAAGGCTTCAACAATTATACAAATTAAGGGAAATACATAGAAAAAGATATCATCATCCATCCACTTTTTGTGTATATTTATATGTTTTCTATATTCTATTTCTTAAAGTAATATGTATCATTTATCTTTTAATAAAATGATAAAATATCGACGGAATATTATCAAATAATTTTTTTCTTCTTTTCTGTCATTCTAAAACCACACATATGGTACGAATTCTGTATCAAAATGGTAAGAAATTGATTATCCTGCTGTACAAAATGGTAATTTTATGGTACGAAACAACTTTTCCGATGGCACGAAACGTCTCCACCTATGGTACAAAACGTCTTCGCCTATGGTACGAAACGTCTTCGCCTATGGTACGAAACGTCTGGTACGAAATGGTTATGGTACGAAACGTCCATAATTCGTTTTAACCGGGTGGTTTTAACCGGTTAATACCGCCCCGGTCAATACTCCTGGAAGTGTCAATACTGGTCAATACCGGTCAATACTGGTCATTTGCAAAAAAACAGGTGGTTGATACTGTTTTATTGAATAATTCAGTTGGCTGAGTGAGATTGAGTCGTCAATTTAGTGTTTATTACTATATGAAATAAAGTATATATCATTCACATACTTTTTATATATGGATATATTGGTTTATCAATGAGCTGGCCATGATCATTGTAAAGGCTATTATAATGTCACTTTTAATGAAAACCCTGAACTGACGAAGGTAACTTAATTGACAAGACTTTCAAATTTATCAAATTGAAACACACTGCCACACAATTCAAATTGCAATCAGATGTCAAGCACAATTACTATCATCTCAGTGACCAGTAATTGTGTATTGCTTAAACTAAGAGTCTAAAATACACCAATGTGATCATTTGGTTAGTCCAGACTCAGTTACTATAACATGTATTGGTCTTTTACTTTTCATCATTTCTTTTACAGTATGGTCATTTAGCTATTTATGAATAGAATAAAGTACAGCATTGAAATTTGTAGTATGAAAGGAAATACATTATAATTTAGTTCAAAAGATCAATTGACCGCCAATCGACCACTGTGTGGACCAGATTGCCTTTAGCCTTTCAAAATCAAATAACTTGTTTCCTTTATTACTATTACTACATCACTTATTAATATTGCTTTAGTCTTTTTTATCATAATAAAAGAATATGGCACTAAATGGCAAGATAATATGGGATGGTTATATGAATTGACCAATCGACCAGTATTGACCAGTTAAAACCAGTATTGACCGGTTAAAACCAGTATTGACCACCGGTCTGGTCAATACTCCAATCGACCGGTCGATTGCCAACCCTGATTATAACTTATCTGATTTAGAATTTCAAAACAATCAAGTCGAAATTTTTTTTTTTTCCAAAAGCCCAACTACAATGTAGTCGCCAAAATCGGATATTAAACAATATTTAACATAAGAGGAAATGGGGTTTTCCAAAAAATCTAGGGGCCCAGCCTAAAATCTTGTGGCCATGGGCAACTGGGCTATGTTGTGACTAAAGAAAAAATCACGTCTGATACGTTCTGTAGGTTTAATAATTATGATTTCAAAATACACAACATCGGAAGTGACGTAACAAAGCGCATTAACATAACATAATATAAATTGCGTAAACGCACGTGAATATTAGCGGCGCACTTAAAGATATTACACTTCTCCATTTCTTTAAAAGAAAAAAAAAGAAAGAAAATTTAATAAATAAAATGAATGATTGAATAGATGAAAATGAAATAATGTGCTTAAGTTGTTGTCTCTTAAAGTGAATTATGTTCTTCACTATACTTAAGAATTATAATAACATGTTCTTGAATAGTTCACTTTCGCGTTAATACTCTTTTACACTTTGACATTTATCTACATTAGATAGTTCTATGGTTTAGTCTCGTCTAGTAATTTAACATTTAACACGATCATGTTAGCGATAGTTATTAGTCTCTGTATCTAGCCGGTAGTCGTCTGTTCCTTTCAGGGATCCGTCGTCTTTGGTTCTGAGCCCTATCGGTAGTATTGTTTGTTCCTCGTGTCGTTGTTTGTTTAGATGGTTCTCGATCGGCTCTGGACCTATCACGATTTATCATTTTCCCCAGTAAGTTTTCTCGCCAATTCTCGTCTCGTCTCTCCATTGGAAAGTTCTTGGTTAGATTGAAATGTGTGGCGTCTCGATATACTTTCCTCCCATCACTGGTCCGTCTGGCAGCTACACTCGACCCATCGACCCTGATCACCGTGTATGGCTCATGTTCGTATGCTGTGGACCACTTACTCTTCTTCTGTTGTTGTAATAACACTACATCTCCTTTCTTTATTTTATGATATGTTTCTCTTTGTCGGCGATCGCCGTTGGTCCATTTTAGTTTGTACTCCCGGTCGTTTGTTGTGATATCACATTCCATTTTAGGTATATTGATTGTTACATGTTTGTGATCTAATTTTGTACGAATCTCTCTTCTCATCAATGCTTTGTATGGACTAACACCAGTTGCTGGATGCGGAGTCGATCGGTAGCCCATTAACATGTCGTATATAGCCTCTTGGTTTTCTCTGCCTTGACTGTGAGCAATTTGTTCTGTCTTATTCAATGTTTTCATAAAACTCTCAGCCTCTCCATTGGCCCTTGGGTGGTGTGGTGTTACTCTATGGTGCTCAAATCCCATTTCTTTAGCAAAGTTTTTGAACTGGTCTGAATTGAATGGTGGTCCAGAGTCTGATTCTAGTCTCTTCGGTACTCCTTGGGTTGAAAATATTTTCCTCAACTTTCTGGCTGTTGCTCTAAATGATGTCGAATAAACTTGTTCAACCTCAGGATATCTAGTTTGTTTATCTATAACAACTAAGTTGTAATGTCCGTCGGGGAATGGTCCACCAAAATCTACTGATACTGTTTCCCAAGGTTCGTCTGGTATCTCAGAGGGTTTCGTGACTTCCTTCCTGTGCTCTTTGGTTGTAATTTGACAATTTACGCACTGATCAACAATTTCTTCTACAATCACATTCATACCCGGGAACCAATATTTTGATCTAAGCATTTGCTTTGTTTTTGTTTTCCCGAAATGACCCAGACTATGAGCTGCTTTCACTATGCCTCGCTGTAATGGTTCTGGTACCACTATTTGATTACCTCTGAGTAATAGCCCGTCACTAACAGATAATTCGTCTCTGACCATATAAAATGGCAATACCTCCTGTCTTCCCTTGTGTTTTTCCCAGTCATTGTTCTGAATTCTGTCTATAACATCTCTAAGTATTTCGTCCTTACCGGTTTTCTTTATCATTTACGGCAATATCACTGCATTTTCTGCTTCAATCACCTGTCATATGACCTGTTCAGTATCATCCCTCTCTGTTTCTGTTAATGGATGTCTTGATAAATAATCTAATGGATCTGCTTCGTCCTTTCCTGGTTGGTATATTAACTCATAATCCACATCTTGCATATCCATAACCCATTTCTCTATTCTTGGTAGTAATTAAATATTCGATTTGTTGAACATCGGTATCAACGGTTTGTGACCTGTAATAATCTTGAACCTTGGTGCCCCAAGTAAGTACATTCTGAATCTGTTTTTCGCCCGTTTGACAGCTAAAGCATCCTTTTCTGTTTGACTATACTTCTTCTCAGTTTCTGTCATGGATCTACTAATAAAATGTACGGGTTGTAATCCTTTCGCTGTTCTCTGAAATAATCCTGCTGATAGACCTTCGTGGAAACTTGCCTCTACCCGCACAATAATTGGTCTCCTAGGATCAAAGAATGCTATTGTATTTTCGTCAGTTATACTGTCCTTCAACTTTTGGAATGCCCCTTGTTGTTCTTGCCCCCATACGAATGGAACATCTTTCTTTGTTAACATACGTAATGGTGCTGTTAAAATTGAATACCGCGGTATGAATTTTGATAAGTAGCCAATCATCCCAAGGAAACTTCTCACTGCTTCTTTTGATTCCGGTGGTTTACATTGTTTCACAGCTTTCACCTTCTCCTGTGTTGGCTTAAGTCCATCTTTTGTGAATTTATAACCATAAAACTCAAGTTCTGTCACCCCAAACTGGCATTTGTCTTTGTTGAATGTTACTCCAAATTCACTAGCTCTTCTCAAAACTGTTTCAAGTGTCTTATCATGTTCTTCATTGGTTCTTCCTCCAATAAGAATGTCATCTCTTTGATTCAAACACTTTGGAATGTCACCAAATATTCTATACATCGCCTCATCAAATAAATGTTGTGATGATTTTGCTCCGAAAATTAACCCTTGTCATGCTGAATAAATTTTGGCTAAAATTTTCATCAAAATCAAAGGGCAAAAAGCACTGAAAGTACCAACTGTAGGTCATTTTTTATTTGAAAAACTAAATCTATTGACAATTCTGGTTTGAAAGTAAGAAACAGGTGGTGTAGACTAACATCAGACTGCACATATGTGCAGGCTGATGTTTGTCTATAGTTCCTGCCAAAGCAGGAATATTCCGGGTTCAGCATGACAAGGGTTAACCTCTTTGGTCTCATATTTCCCCATGGCGTACTGAACGTTGCTATATGTCTTGACTGTGGGTCAAGTACTAACTGGTGATATCCTTGTTTCAAGTCCATTTTTGAAAATATAACACAATCATGAAATTTGTAGGTAAAGTCTTCAACCACAGGTGCTTGTAAAATTCTATTTCTCTCCATAGACCTGTTCGGAATCCGTAGATCTACTCTTGCACGTATCATACGTGGTTCTAATTTGTCTTTCTGAATATCACAAAATTTCGGTTTCGGTTGGACTACTAATGGAGAACACCATGTAATTGGTTCATCACCCTCTACTCTTTCAAAGATATCTTCTTGTAAACATTGGTCTAACCATTTCTTTAGTGGGTCCTGTAGGTAATATGGTACTGGTCTAGGTTTTTGTGCCACCGGTACTGCATCTGGTTTCATGGAAAACCTCACCGTAAATTCATCACTATTCTTTTTGTTCTCTATCTTTCCTATACCCTGGAACACGCCTTGATGTTGTTCTAATAGCTGCGTAATTCTCTCTGGCTGTTTTGGGCTGTTATTTGACACATTCTTAACATCATCTTTCCCAATTCATAACTCGTTTGGTTCCTTTAGTGTCCCATCTGGCTTGATTTCCAACATCCCCAATTCAATGAGAGTTGTTTTACCTAGTAATGGTGGTGAATTGATCCTTCCTTTGATGACTATGAATTTTGTCTCACATCCCCGTGTCTGATTACGCACGGTGGTAGTAAACTCACCCTTCACTGATAATGTGTTTTGTAATGTCTTACTCTTTGATAAGAATGTTTGCTGTTGTGTTCTATGTTTATACGCCCTGTATTGGTACTCATCCATCACATTTACATCGGCCCCACTATCTGGCTCTACTTTAACTAAAACATCATCTAACATTACAGGGACAGTCTTAAAATGATCACTTAATTTTCGAATACGGGTTTTCCTCGCGTTGCGAATCTCATGAATAGCATTTAAAAAATATTCTTTGTCAGAGTTTGATTCACTGTCTGAATTATCACGTGATTCTCTATCACTATCTCTTTCTATAGTTCTAATGTCATGGGGATTTCTCTTTTGTTTATGCTCATATTTGCTCTTTCTTAGATTGTCACCATTCCTTAGATATTTATCTTTACTTCGGTTTTTGGACCTTTTTAGCTCACCTGAGCACGAAGTGCTCATGTGAGCTATTGTGATCACCTTTCCGGCGTCCGTCCGTCGGTCGTCGTCCGGCGTCCGTCAACAATTTCTTTATACAACATCTCCTCCTAAACTACTGGGCCAATTAACACCAAATTTTACAGAAATGTTGCTTAGGTGGTCCCCTTCAAAGATAGCTAAAATAATTGAAATCCATGAAAAACCCTGGTTGCTATGGCAGCCAAAGGTGAAATTTTAAGAAAATCTTAAAAATTCTTCTTCTCCTCAACCAGGAGTCCCAGAGACTTAAAATTTGGTATGGATGATCAGTCCATAGACCTGAATTAGAATAGCTAAAATCATATCTGTTGGGCCACCAGGTGTGGAGCACAAGGGGGGGGGGGAGGGGGTAGAACTTAAGGTAAATTTTGTAATCTTTAACCTTCTTCTTCTTTGGAACCTGGATCCCTACAGACTTAAATATTGGAATGGATGATCAGTTCATAGACCTGAATTAAAATAGCTAAAATCATATCTGTTGGGCCACCAGGTGCGGAGCACCAGGGGGGAAGGGGTAGTACTTTGGGTAAATTTTGTAATCTTTAACCTTCTTCTTCGGAACCAGGAGCCCTACAGACTTGAAAATTGGAATGGATGATCAGTTCATAGACCTGAAGTAAAAAAGCTAAAATCATATCTGTTGGGCCACCAGGTGCAGAGCACCAGGGGGGAGGCAGTGGTACTTTAGGTAAATTTTATACTCTTAAACCTACTTCTTCTTCGGAACCAGGAGCCTTACAGACTTGAAAATAGGCATGGATGCTCAGTTCATAGACCTGAATTAAAATAGCTAAAATCATATCTGTTTGGCCATCAGGTGCGGAACACCAGGGGGAGGGGGGTAGTACTTTGGGTAAATTTTGAAATCTTTAACCTTCTTCTTCTTCAGAACCAGGAAACCAAGGAACCAAGAAATCTCTGAAAAACTTTGGTTGCTATGGCAACCGAAGTTGAAATTTAAGAAAATCTTTAAAATTCTTCTTCTGATGAACGAGAAGCCCTACAGCTTTGGAATTTGCCTTGGATGATCAGTTCATAGACCTTAATTATGAGAGCTAAAATTATAACTGTTGGGCCACCAGCTGCGCATTACTAAAGTTATCCCAGATATTCTCTTGTAAAATGATCATGCAAAAACCAACGACTGATAACAGTTCCATTTTGGATCTTGTATTTTCAAACAGCAAAAGCAGGGCAATCTTCTCGTTTCTTGAAAGAATGATAATAATGACAGTACTTACATTGTCGGTGATGTTCTCTTTGTTTCTCATAGTTACCTATGTCTCTGCCTTGTCTTTTTTCCCCCACTTTAGCAACTTCTCTGTGATCGTGTCTCTCTGTCATGTCAGAAACCTGCACCACAGTGTCTTCTAACTGATGAACTTCCTGTAACATCTCCTGTAAACTCCATTTTCTGTTGATAGCCTTCTTGATAAGTGACTGGTTCTCGGTTGTTTATATTATATGTTCCAATATTCGATCATCTTCATCTGAAAATTCACAGTCATGTGCTTTTTCTCGTAGCCGTGTAGCATACGCAATAGTAGTCTCATTTTTGTATGGCCTCATCTTCAAGAAAACATACCTAGCATAATGTTTATTGTTTCTCGGCTCAAAATAGTCATTTTATTTCTCTCTAAGCTTCTCATATCTATCTAACAGCTGCGCATCGGTATTTTCTGGATCTGGCAAACTTTTCTCCAACCTTGAAATTTCTTTTCCTCCATAAATAATCAAAGCGTCTTTCTTATCCTCTGGATCGGTTATTTTGAAAATCTGAATTCTCTCTCAATGCCTTCCAGCCAATCTTCCCACTGCTTTCCAACTGTAATTTGGTCTCCGTCGGGAATAAACTGTATAGATCTCAAATTTCTACTTTCTGTAACAACAGTAATACGTTCTGCCATTGTGATAATTATTCCTCTACATCAATCCCTATTTTCTTTTATCCTCTTTGCCAATGTTGTGACTAAAGAAAAAACCACGTCTGATACGTTCTGTAGGTTTAATAATTATGATTTCAAAATACACAACGTTGGAAGTGACGTAACAAAGCGCATTAACGTAACGTTATATAAATTGCGTAAACGCACGTGAATATTAGAGGCGCGCTTAAAGATATTACAGGCTCCTACTAGTCTTTTTCCCTGCACTTTAAGGCAGATTTCATTTTTTTTCATCATAACAGTTGTTTTACGCAACCAAGGTTTTCTTAACTTTGTCATATTTTTGTCCCATGTCATGAAAGATACCAAGATGAAAATTAGACAATATGTCTGCCTCGATAGCTCAATTGGTAGAGCATTTGACCCGTGACCCGGCGGTTGTGGGTTCGAGTCCTGGTGAAGGCGAGGTGTTTCCTTGGGCAAGAGACTTAATAGACTATTTGCCTCAGTCCACCTAGCTGTAATTGGGTAGCAGTGGTTAGAATCCATTGCCTCTCTCTCTAGGATAGGTTAAAATCTGGTATGGATTAAAAAAAAATATAGATAGGTCATCGGTTTGCATATGTATATATGGTGGTGGGACAATGCATATACCATGACCTTGGTGGTGGGATAAATATATGATACGCCAATAAGGGGGTGCGCCGAAAAGTAAGCGGCGGAATTTACCAAGAACATAACATAACATAACATATGGCTATAAGACTTGTCAGACAAAGTCCTTATTTTGTACAAGAGGTGTTTAAACTTTATTTTGAAACCAACTAAATATTCCATGTATCATATAAAACCTCAAATCAGTATTTTATAACAAGCATTTATCAGGGTTTGACACTTACTTCTCAGAACAAAGACTCCTAACCCTTGAAAACAAGGAGTATGACCAAAAAGTAAGGAGTCCCAAACAAAAACACTGAAGAATTCACTTTTTCTGGGTGCAATTTCATATCTTATCTAATTCATTTCACAAAAAGGGTTGTTTATCTATTCCATCTTTTTGGTGCCATGAAATACCTTACTTTAACACTATCACTAGTGTATATGAATAGAAGAAATATTTGTAATAGAAGAATATAAATTATTATTGGAACTTATGATCCTTTTTTTGAAAAAAAAAAAGTTCAGTATTGGAGAAAAAGGTGACCCTGTAAACTAAGTCATGTACTTGATCTTAAAAAGTTGAACTTTATAAAGAAATTGTTCACTTGAAAGAGCGATATTTCAGAGGAACAGATAAGAGAGGGTATCAGTCTGAAATCTCTTTTTCTCAATGAAACCCTATGATATGGGTATCATTTGAATTGTCTTGTCGAGACAATTCCAATGAGTACCTATATCATTGGGTTTGAGCAAGGACTAGTGGAATATTTAAATTTGAAATTTAAAATACCCCCTGTATTAGTAGCTCTGTATACAGTCCTCCTATTATATATAGCTTGCTTGATGAGGTATAACTTAAAATTTTTGACATGATTGAGCATGACCTCTATCTAAATAATTACACACTTTATTGATTCCAACTTTATATAATTGATAGTTTTTTATTATTTTTGGGAATCATTCATGACGATTTATATATTTATTTTGCGCCACCGTAAGTAGAAGGTTCTTCTAGATATAATTGTAAGGTCGACGGAATTCAGAACATAAGATCCGTGGTTTGAGCCTCAATAAATCTCTTTTTTTTTTCAAAAACAATAATATATGTCTTACTCATTACTTGTTTCATTTTTGGTGAACGAAATTTTCGTTCACCAGTGTTATATACTGTGTATGGAAAATCCTGTAGGATCTTAATAGGTTTTGAATAAAGCAGTACCTCTTTAGATTCAATTTAGTATCTCTAAACCCTTCTCTCTAAAAAATCACTGTTTATTTCCTTGAATGCATGATACTAGCATTCTTCATCAAGTGAAGATAATGAAAATTACCCTTTAAAAACACAAAATTATCTTGGAATGTCTATACGAGCGAATTTTTGATCGGCGTAAGATTGTCGAGACTTCGAAGCAAAAACAAAGTTTGTGTCTGTACACTGTATAGACAGATACTCTGTTTTTGATTTAAACCTTTGCTATTTCAACTTGTAGTAGTTTGCCGGAAATGTGTGTTTATTGCGGTCGTGAACTCACCCCTGATTGGCCATACCACAACTGATGACCTACTACGATTTTACCTGCCTTCTTATGAATGAAGTCTTTGCTTATAAGTCACGAAAGGTCAAGTTTACAAACGAATGGAATGTTCCTGCCGTATTTCTCCTATTTAACGTGCCCGAGCGCGATGCAAAACGTCGTGGAGGCGCTATTATTTCAGACTCTTTTACTTAATTAAAAAAAAATACGTATTTTGGTACCTAAGAGAAGCAAACTGAAAACATGTTCGTAATTATTGATTGAAATACGTACGCTACCCAATACGCTTTTCTATTTATCTATTAAGGCTATAGATTTAAAAGATAAAATAAATTGTAATTCTGTCATTTAAAGTCGTCTATCGAAATACTTGCAGAAGGTGAAATGATTTCAGAAATATTTTCGTAACAACGAAAGGGGATTTTGTTCGCATGTGACTTATGAAGAATAAAGAGAAATAGTTTTAATTTTGTGTTAAATTTTAACCTTTCGCGCTTCCAGAAGACTGCGCGATTTAGGACGCGCTAGTTTTTCAGATGTTGAACGATCTTTAAATGACGCAACCAGCCTTATCCTGATAGGAATTTAAGATAGTTAACCCACAATCTATTGAACACTACGTCGTGGTGTAGCAGCTATTGAAATTAAATTCGAGACCGGAATTTTCACCACGTACCATGGACGGTTGGATGTTGTTGATCGTATAGTCAAGGGCCTGGGAATCGTATTTATGGGGGAGTGTGTTTATTAGGGAGGGCGCGTCTAAAAGGTAAATACGGTATATTTAGTCCAAATTCTCATTGAAACATAAACACGCACCACTTGACTGTGACCAACCTTGATATGAAGTAAAATTTAACCCATTGCATACTTGTGTAATGTAAATATCTTCGGTTACGGGTATTTTTGTATCATATTAACCAAATCCCATTCCCTGTTTTTTTTTTGTTTTTTTTTTTCGTTTCAAACAAGGCCGGAAAACAGGGGATATAGCAATCTCGGTATGATTTACTGTTAATATATGAATGTTGTAAATAGATAAATAAATAAAAGAATCAAATGAACAAATATCCCAACACGATAGACCTAATTTCAAATTTTAACATCGAATGGATTTTTTTTCAAAGTACTTGACATCGTAACTACAACTGTATAGTACATGAAGCGCTTCTATCCCTCGGATGGCTCTAGAATTTCCTCAATACAATGATACATCTATTTGTTTTACCGGAAGTATGTAAAATATTACAAAAAAACGAAATTTGGATTGTGAATCGATCGCCTGTCGACTGGAGCACCTTTACCTTAGCATGGAAATTGGTATTTCTCGTACCAGAACTATAATTAGCATACAACCTTACATAGCTGCCATCTTCTACCCTCTTAGGTTTACGATTATCCGCCGTTTGGTAGGAACAATAGAATTTAAACAACAACTATATTTGGACAATTCATTAGTTGTACAAAATACCTTCCTACATAGACTTTATCGAATTGGGTTTTTTTTTTGTTGTTGTTGTTTTATATTCTTTTTTACGCGATGGCATCAGATAATTATTCTTTCACAAGACTGAATATTACTGAAAGAGACCAAAACCCTGTAATTACAATTACGAAACAGCGGTCTTTTAATTCGGAGGATGGGGGGACTCCATTCACGCCGTACCAGAGCCATAGCGGATAACGTTTAAAAGTCAAAATGCAGAAAGACTGCTGTTTAACCTGCTAAAATATGGGTTCTGCATGTGGACATTGATTTACCTCTCTGACTGCTATTTTTTGAGTTAAGAAAAGAATCATTAGTCTAGACACTATAGTTGCCTGTTTTCTTTTCTCTAGGCTTATCGCTCTCTGTCTATCGGTCTGTCTCTGTCTGTCACTCTCTCTACCTTTCTTTTCCTCTCTTTCTCTTTCTTTGAATTTAGAATTTTTACGAGACACTTTCCCTTGATTATTTTTTACATTTATAATTTCTCTTTTCTCAACGAATTCAATATATCACTTTAGAATGCAAACAGATTCGTTCACCATCAGTACTTTCAGTGCTTTGATTTTTTTGCATTTTTGATTATTATTTCTGTAACATCTCAAATATCTCTACATGTATCTCTTAGACAATAACAAATAAGATTGTTTGTATGCTTTCAAATTCAGAATCTGTGTGTTCTCTCATATATATCTAAAAAGGTTCTACAAGCTGCTTTTAAAAAAAATGTAAACTGATTAACTCTTCTCAATTTGCTCGTTCAAATTTCGACAAACTAGTAAAATTGAAGACAATTTCTTTGACAAAAGCATAAAGTAAAGGTTTCTAATTACTATATCGTCAGAAATCACAAGAAAGTTGTGCGTGGTTTTTTTGTGATATGTTAAAATAAAAAAATAAAAATACATGAAAATAAAAAAAAGGGAAAGAAAAAATGACTTTGTTCAGATTTGAACTGCCAAAAGTATACTTCGTATTACTGCGACCAGGGAACCGTTAGAGACTGTAAGTAAATTTTATGATCAAATGAAAATAACCACCGTTATTCCTCGATGGTAAATGTATTCATCGGTTAATTTATTTGTTGCATGAAGGTCAAATCATGTCTATAATTTCAGGTTGTACTTAAGTAAATTTTATGGCATACTACTAAGCATTCTGTTATTGACAATTTCACTGTAGTTTATTTTATAGAATTCATCAGTATTAAAAAATGTGAAAACTCTGGTGTACAAATACTGGAGAATGAAGGAATTCAATGATTCTGAACAACCAATTTTTTGCTTGACTTTTTACAAAAGTTAAATTTGAGGAATCATTTTTAGGATCACGCTTATTATTCAAACAATAATTTTATATCATGTTGTTAAAAACAAAAAAAAAAATATATATTTAAATTAATAAAGATAAACATGGTCAGGTATAACTACATCATTTGTACAAAACTTACATAAACTGTAACTCTATTATAATGAAATCCATTAGATCGCTGAATCCATTATTATACGCAAGGTCCGCTTGGCTACTGAAATTTGGTGGGGTCAACCATTTTGAGATGCTGCAGCGATATTACTGATCCGCCGTTAGCACTGTTTTGATCGCGATTTTAAATCGAAAGATGGAAATTAGATAAAAAATGAAAACGGGGTCCTGCACTCCAAGGGATACAATTAGTCTGGTGGTGGTGTGGGATTGATTCCTGCTGGTGGTACATGTCCTTTCTAACATTTGCCTCTCACAAATGGGGGAGTAAACCTTAGTGGGATAGCAGCTGGAAGCTAGAAAAGGCTTTAATGATAGTACTTGTGCAAAAAATACTAGGAATCCATTGTTAGGTGCTCCAGTGACTGTAATATGACTGAAAGGTTGTTGAAAACCTCATTTAAACACATCAAAACAAACAAATAAAGCACTCTTTTCAATTTGAACCGTTTTAGAATGAACCTTTGCAAATTTGGATTAGTCTGAAATTGTTTAGTAGCCTCTGTGTTGGACAACTAAACTTACAAAGACCAGTCCATATTGCTCGAGCAACCATTTCTTCTAAGCAACCACTATTAATTATAAAATTCCATGCTTTAAATCAAAATATCTTAAAAAGTAGATGTTATTGGCCTACTATTATTGTAAATTAATCCTTTACTGTTAGAACTCATCAGAATTTAGTCTAAATGAGATGATTCTTTTAACAACATATGATTAACAACATATGATTATTGAGAAATTCACATTGATATACATATTCATTCAAAATTAAGTTTCTAATTTGTAATGTACTAAATAAACATTCTTTTTAACCAGGGATGTGGAATTCAGTACATTTTTCAAAGCCACTTGTCCGTGGACAAGTAAATAGAGGACAAATCTTGTAATGGTACATGATAGAAGTAAGAGATTAATTAGCCAAATGTTTGTATCAAAAGGTAGAAAATATTGTTTTCAATGAAGAAAATGCTGAGTTCCAGCATTTTCTTCTTAATAAAAACAATAATTTCTCTTATTTATCTACGTGTATTCTCTTTTTGTGTGGGCAAGTTCATGTTGATTCTGAACAAGTAGAAAATCATGTTTTACTTGTCCAGGGACAAGTGGAAAAAATGTGTATTTCCACATCTCTGTTTTAACAATTTCTGTTTGGTGGTCCTTTAAGTGATGGCTTAATAAATATTTTACTGTACCACCATTAAGACTAGTTTTTCTGCAAAATAGATTATCCATACATGAATTTCCCTAACCACTGTACAAATCTTTTTGCATGTATTACCATTTGGAAAAATAGTTGATTGGGAAAAATAGGGCTGTGTTCTCTATCTTTGGTTTTTTAGCTACACTGGCCAAAGGCCCATGGGGCTATTGTCAAGGTGTTGTGTCCATCATGCGTCCGTATGTGCGTCCATCCATCCGTGCATCTGGTCGTAAACTTTTTCTTTAAAAATCTTTTCCTCAGAAACTCCTGGATAAATTTCAACCAAACTTCATAGGAATAATCCTTGGGTGACTCTCTTCCAAAGTTGTTCAAGAAATTTTGATCCAATGAAAAACATGGATTTAATGAGAGTGGCTAATTTCCAAATATGGTAAAATGTGAGTTTTCTCAGATTCTAATAGATGGATTCAAATTAAATTTTACATGAATGATTCTTTGGTGACCTTTTATCAGTCTACAAAAAATTATTGTGATCGGATGAAAAATATGTATTTTATGGGCGGAGGTCATTTTTTCTGTGTGTTATGTAGTGGAAACTTTGTAAATCATTTTCTCAGAATGTAAGTGATGGTTATCAATCATTTTTCACTAGAATGATTCTTCAGTGACGCTTTATCAGTCTACCGAAAATTATTGTAATTGGATGAAAAATATGATGTTATGGGCGTAGGTCATTTTTAGCTCGGCTGTTTTCGAAGAAAACCCGAGGTATTGTGATCACCTTGGCGTCGTTCGCGTTGTTGTTGTTGTTGTTGGCGTTGTCGATAGCGTGACAAACTTTAAACTTGGTCATAACTTTTGAATGGTAAGTCAAAGAAGCTCGGCTGTTTTCGAAGAAAGCCCGAGGTATTATGATCACCTTGGCGTTGTTCGCGTTGTTGTTGTTGGCCTTGGCTTTGGCGTTGTCGTTGGCGTGACAAACTTTAACCTTGGTCATAACTTTTGAATGGTAAGTCATAGAGCCTTCATATTTCACATGATTATTGCTTGGGACAAGACCTTTATGTAGGTATCAAGTTCAAGGTCATCAGTCAAGGTCAAGGTTATTTTTCAAGGTCAATTTTCTTTAAAAGATTTAACCTTGGTCATAACTTTAAAATGGTAAGTCATAGAACCTTCATATTTCACATGATCATTGCTTTGGACTAGACCTTTCTATAGGTACCAAGTTCAAGGTCATCAGTCAAGGTCAAGGTCATTTGTCAAACCTTGGTCATAACTTTTGAATGGTAAGTCATTGAGACCTCATGACCTTGGTCATAATTTTTGAATGGTAAGGCAAAGAGCCACCATATTTCAAATGAGTATTGCTTGGTACAAGACCTTTGTGTAGGTACCAAATTCATATATTTGCATTTGCCTAAGAAATAATAGACAGCCGAGCGTTGGCACCCGCTTGCAGTGCTTTTGTTTCTATATGTTATGTAGTGAAAACTTTCAAAATCATTTTCTCAGAATGTAACTGATGGTTATAAACCAAATTTAACTGCAATGATCCTTGAGTGACCCTTTATCAGTCTACAAAAAAGTTATTGTGATTGGATGAAAAAAATGTATTTTATGGGTGGAGGTAATTTCTCAATATGTTATATAGTGGAAACTTTGAAAATCATTTTCTCAGAATGGATATCATTCAAACTACATTGGTTTGATCCTTGGGTGACCCATTATCATGCAGCCAAAAATTATTGTGATTGTATGAAAAATAAGACTCTTATGGGTGGAGGTAATTTCTCTATATGTTATATAGTGGAAATCATTTTCAACATCAGTAGAACCCAAATATCTAACAATCTAGTCAAAACTTTGATTTGCTATTACAAGAATTTCAAGCCTGTGGAGCGCCTCAAGCCATTCATGGCTTTATAGTAGTGATTTATTAATTTGAAAGGTTGTTACTTAATGTAATTTTAGGTTCCAAACCATGTCTTTCATTCGGCTTAACAAAGGAAAAGCCAAACCTCCACCAAGAAAGAAGAAACCTGTGAAGCCTAAACCATGGGATGTACGTTAGCGCTTGTGTTCAACACCTAGACCTTCCCTGCATTCAGGATGACAAAACAGTGCAAACCAAATCCATGTTAAATCCATGTGGGCAAAGCAGGATATAATTTGTAAACGGTTTGCACTGTTTTGTCATCCTGAACACAAGTTAGGGTTTTGACCCTCAAAATTCTGAAAATACCCTATTTTGACCCTCGCGTATTCCTTTAGAGGGGTGTGTGTTTATTTAACATGATGACTTTTTAGGAATGCCCTTTATTGACTTTTGAAAATTGTATTTTCATAAATGGTCTTCTTCATATCGAAAGTAAGAAACTGTCGGTTAGTTTAAATAAAAAAAAGTTTTTTTCATTTTTTTTGTTTTTACCCCTTCCAAAGTAGTTTTGACCCCAGGAATTTCATGGTCAAGGATTAAATGACTTCTGAATTAAAAAGCTAGCAGAATCCAAGTAAGTGGTAAATGCTTATATAACTGTTTATAGGAAAACATTGTGAGAAAAAAGGTGGGATTATTCTCATTTCCCATTAGCCCAGTATGCTTTTGCAATTATCAATTGAACACTCTGTTAATTTCTGTTTCCTATAAAACTCATTCAGGGGTCAAGTTAATAGCACAGCTTCAGCTAGAAAGGGGTATTTTTGATTTAAGATCAAAGTATTTCAACAATTATAGCACAATCCTTTTGTTGTTGGTACTACATGTAATTGGAATTGTCTTGTCAAGACAATTCCAATGAGTACCCACAATGCAGGGTTTTATTAAGAATTAAAGTTTTAAAATGGTCTTTACCCTTTCCTATCTGTAGCTCATGCTTAATAGGGTGTAACTCCTTAATTTGAAATTATTATTATTCCTCCCTTTTCGCTTGTCAGTCTGTCAGTCCGCCTGTAGCCTGTTTTTTGTCCAGAGCGTATCTCAAAAAGTATTCAAGCTAGAATCATGAATCTTCACAGGTGGATAGATCTCATTGAGGAGAAATGCAGTGCACAAAAACCACAACTTTTCTAATCATATTTTGTGAGTTATTGCCCCCTTGTTGATAGACAAAGAATAGGCTATTGACCTTATTTTATGGGGGCATAATTGTTTTACACACATTTCTTGCTTCTCGAAGAAACTAAATGATGTGGATACTCATTTGATTTTTTTGTCAGACTTGTCTAGAAGATTCCAATAGTACCTATAACACCTTTTTTTTGCCTCCTGAGAAAAATATGTTGATTGTACTGTGCTTTTTCAGGACACTGTGAGTGATCTAGATGCTTACAAGGCAACACCAGATGAAATTGTAAGTCTTAAAATCTTTATTGAATGAGTAATAGCATTTTCTGGTGGAATATTTTAAAACTATATTGTAGGTCCATAAAAGGATTTAGGAATGAATGCTCATTGTCTATTCTAATAGGGCATATCCATAGAAATAGTGTTTTCTTCTGTATGTGAAATATAAGTTGTGTATTTGTAAAATAATTCATAAATATACTTTTTTGCTTCCTTGTAACATAGTTTTCTAGTTTTCTTTCTTAATTTTACATAAGGGAAGGAAACTTAACTCTGTTGTTTTTGCTTTTGTTTAAACTTTCCATTAGATTTAAGTCTGCAAACACTTTGCAATTAGGATGAATGAAATATTGTTTCTTCTAGGAAAGGTTTAAAAAAAATTGTGACTTGTATAGCTATTCTCGATTTTTCAAAGGCATATAGACGAGAATCACACAGATCAAAGCATGCTGTCAGTACCCATCTATTGAAGGGAAAGTTGAAACAGGGTAAGACTTATGGGTAATGTTTTCAGGCTTTAAACATTTAAGTAAATAAACATATGTAGTCAAGTCCCTTTTATATATACATCATTAGTTGATGATATCAATATCTTTGAAGAGTTTTGTGGAAACAGATTGTTTATTCATTTAAATATTACACTTTAATCCTGTATTCTAGAACTGGAAAGAAAAAATGTGAACAGATACCTTAAAACTGTACAAATATGTTTACATAATCTGGATCAAGGATATGATTATCCAGATATGAACTAATTTGATTTCAATCTGTCTTGATTGCTATCTGTCTTAAGGTAATGGACCCGTACTAGTTCCGCAACATTTCGTAACTTATCATCTTTTACAATGTTGACAGAGGTTTCCTTATGAAAATCATTAGGAAACCTCAGTTAACACTGTAAAAGTTCATTGCTTTCAAAACGTTGTGGAACTTTTATGAGTCACTACCTTAACCTGTTTTGGTAGAATTAACATCTTGCCTATATCATAATTATGTTGTTTGTTAGCACGTTGTGTGTACTCTAGAGAACACATTTATTGATCAAATGTCTTAGGGCCAATGGCCGCCTTGATGTTAAAACTTGCTAATTCTGAAAAATAGCTGCTTTGCATGTCTGTATTGTAAACCAAAAGGCGTTGTGACCCTACTTATAAAACAAACAAGAGTATTGAATTGTTTGTTGTCATGATTAAAGCAAATGGTGGTTCTGTTCACAAATATTAGATATAATAAATAATTGTTAGCCAAAGCCTACATGATGGCAATTCATACTTTTTGTTGGACAATAAGTAAAAGATGGCATTGGCCAGATGTTGGTAATGTGAGGACAAAAAATTTATTTTATGTTACATAAAACTGCCAATGTTACTATTTCTTATTTCTTGGCCAACGATGAGGCAGAAATTACATGGTTAATTAAGCAAATACTGAATGTAAATAAAAAAGTTCTTGAAAAGATAGAAAAATGCATCTGTGTTGTGTGAAAAAGCCTGGTCCATCACTGACAATAAGTTTTTGATACAGTATCAACTGCCAAAAGTCTAAAATTCATTACCAACTAGTCTGTAGATTTTTACATGAAGGTACAAGTCACATACACATCACTGATCTGAGAAAAGTCCACTATTGAATTGGCAAATGCACCGATCAGTCGGCAACTGGTTGCCGATTTTATCACTGATTGCACAAAAAGTTGTAGGGTAGGCATCACTGAGGCATTAGGGCTCGAGGTTATAAAACTTTTCTCAGGCTCAACTGAGAATTTTCTCAAATTTTAAATTTAGATAAATGTGTGAAAATAAAAGATAATATTAATAAGTTGTTATTTATTAAAACTTATAAATATTATCTTTTAATTTAATACATTAAAATGAGTATTTAAACAGAATAACGGCTTTAATCTCAAATTGAAATTTGAGAAAATTTTGAATTGAGAATGAGAAAAAGTTTTATAACCTTGGGCCCAAATCCTTTATATGATAGTAGTTTTATTTGTTTCTTTGTGTATTGCTATTTCTTTAAACAGAATAACGGCTTTAATCTCAAATTGAAATTTGAGAAAATGTTGAATTGAGAATGAGAAAAAGTTTTATAACCTTGGGCCCAAATCCTTTATATGATAGTAGTTTTATTTGTTTCTTTGTGTATTGCTATTTCTTTAAACAGAATAACGGCTTTAATCTCAAATTGAAATTTGAGAAAATGTTGAATTGAGAATGAGAAAAAGTTTTATAACCTTGGGCCAAAATCCTTTATATGACAGTAGTTTTATTTGTTCTTTGTGTATTGCTATTTCTTTTTATTTACAATTATACTTTTTTAACAATTCTGCCTTCATGTGGCATATATGCTTTGCAAAGAAATCTTTTTTAATTTACCTTTAGGTAAAAGAAACAGCCCATTAAAGACCAACTCTCAGGCCAGAAAGTATGCCATTATGAAAGAAGTTCTCTATGATCAACAACAGGTTAGCACCATCTACAGATAGAATTTTAACCTGTTCTGTCTTCAAACCTTTGCTAAACTCATCTCCAATCACTTCAAGCCTATTCCTGAATATTTGGCATGATGACAGATCTCAATGATACACATCTGCACATACATGTACTAAGGTTAAGGCCATCTTACAAAGTCAAGGTCATGTTGTTAGGTCAAACATTTGTTCTAAATAAACACATCTTATTTATTGAAGAATTAAAAATGCCCTATATTTTTGTGGAAAGTTGATGAATCTATTTTGGAAACAACAAAATTTAAATTGTTCACATTTACAAATAAAATTTTTACTATTCACTGAAGGGTAGGAATTTGATCTGAAACTGAAGTATACAATTCAATGTCAACTTCTTTACTGCGTTTACAATTTATAGGTATTTTAGCAAGGGAATCAAATTATCATCCATGACATTTCAGTTACAAGATGTTCTAGAGAAATCTGACACCATGATGGCTGTTGTAAAAGATTTGTTTGGGGATGATCCTAGGGTAAGTAAGGACTCAGTTGGCAAACTCTGCATAAGCAGCCTCATTATAAACAACAAAACCATCGTCATAGCACAGTGGTAGTGTGTCAGACTATTATTCAAAAGGCCTTGGGTTTGATTACCAACAGTGGCACTCATGCTTTCCAACTTATTGTCTGCAATCAATGGGTTGATAATAATAGACCTATGTGAGATAGCAGCTGGAGGCTAGGAAAGGATGTAATGGTGGTACTGGTGTGAAAAATACCAGGAATCCATTGCAAGTTGCACTAGCCACCACGATATAAATGAAAAATTATTGAAAGGGGTATAAAACTATTTAAGCAAAACAAATGATCATAAACAAAATTTTGTATCAAGCCATATTGTTTTAAACAGAGTTAACTGTATTTGATGCTAAATCAAAAGGGTCAATATTCAGATAATGCCCCAGATGAAATAAAGACATGAATTATCAATATTTCACAAGGTCTAAGGGCTATAGCATATTTATACAAAGATCAAACAATTGAAGGTGAATTTATGAGGAGTACTAAGAAAATAAAAGGGACAAGAAAAAATCAAAATAAAAAGTTTAGATTTTTTTCTGTCTGTTGTTTGTCTGTCTGTTTAACAAAGATGACTCACAACGATGATTAATTCTTTATTTACTGTTTTTAGAGATTCGCTGGATTTCCAACAGTCACAACTGCTCCAAATTCTGTTGATGATGAAGAGAGATCATTGGTACGACTTCCCGGTGATATCAGAACTAGATCAGAAGTCCTTAGTGATTCTGTTATGGATGGATCGGCATTGAATGAGTTTCAAGATTCTGACTCCGGTAAGTTTTCTCTCATATATATGTCCTACCTGTTGTCACGATGGGAAAAAAAAAATCAAATCAAAGTGCTGAAAACACTGGATGCAATAATTGTGAGTCATTATTTGTTTAAAAAAAACATTTATTTATAAATATTTCTTGTTAACAGGGAAATCACTTGGTAAAGACTTAAATCAGACTGCACATAATACATGCAGACTGATCTTTGTCTTTACCTCCTGGAAAGCAGGGGTATTGTGGTTTGACCATGACAAGGGTTAAAATGTAATGTCTTAACCTTAAACCTGCACTCACAGTTTTATATCTTCTCCAAAAAAAGATGGTAGAAAAAAGTCCTTGGTGGAAGGAAAAATAATTTTTGACAAGAATTTCATTCTTTCAATTAGCTTTGCATAATCATTTTCTTTGACTATATATTGAAGATGTTGTCTTGGGAAAAAAAGAACAAATTAGTTGAAATTAGTATCTCATATTTTTTACAGAGGAAGACATTTCTGCGGTTCCATTAGTCTATCAGCCCAAACTTAATATGCAGCGATTCCAGCAGTTTATTGAAGCTGAGGAGAAGAATAACACATTAAGTACAATAAGTGGTCAGGCAGGGCTCAGTCATTTAGGTCCAAATATGTCCAGACAGCCCCTACAAGGAAATGCTCAAAGTTCACAGCTACCTGAACAGTCAGGTATGCTGTCTCAAGGAGGTGAGTTATGGATAGCCCTCTTATCAAGGAGTTGGTCATTATGGGTTTAATTCACGTTTTTGGGGATGTAAACATTTGCAGAAACCCCTAAAAATGGTTTAAAGCCTGAGTGCGAAGCACAAGGGCGTTAAAGCATTTTGAAGGTCTCTGCAAATGTTAACGCTCAAAAAACCATGAATTGATGCTATTATTGCATAAAAATAAAGACTACAGTATTTATTCAGCAGAGATTGCAAAATAATTAATAGAAAAGTCTCAAAACCAGCCACAAACCTTCGAAACGCTGGCTTAATTGTGCCATCAACACTTTTTTCATACCCCAATCGTGAATTCATGACGTCACCAAATTACATGCAGGGATATCATTGACAACTTTGGTTACACTCTTAATAAGTGTTAAACCTGAATATGTTTGATGCATTTTACATATCATTATGTATACTCGTCAAAATTAAATCTTTGACGTATTATTAACAAAGTGCATTGATTTATATTAACAAATGTTGCAGAAAAAAAAAGTTTCATTAAAATCGATAAGCTGTTTAGGCCCAAGATTGAGGATATTTAATTTAAAAAAAAGCCGGGTGTTAAAGGCGCATGAATTTACTGATTAATCCATGTTTTCTCCCATTAACGCCCTGGTTTTTTCCGTGAACATATGCCCATAACGACCTGAAAACGCACATTTTATGCAATAATAATAAAAATCATCACATTAAGTACCATTAGTTGTCAGGCTGGCCTTAGTTTTTTAAGTTGGAATATGTCCAGACAGCCATAGCAAGGAAATGCTTAAAGTTCACAGCTACCTGCACAGTTGGGTATGCTGTCTCAAGGAAGTGAGCCATAAGTTATAATTCTACCTGTATGAGACTATTAAAAACAAAACAAAAAAAATGTTGAATTCCATTAAACAAATGAGGTCTCAGTGTGTATTATTTAACAGGTTTCTGGATGGCTGGTAAAATGTAAATTAATCTGTCTGTCTGTCATTTTTTTTTTTTTTTTTCTGTAAACAAACATTTTTCTGTCACTAGAAAATTATAAACCGGCTTTCACTTGAAACTTTGAAGATATGTTCACTATCAAAAAGAGTATTCTAAACTATCAAGGGGGGACAACTCAGGCTTTTTTTTTTTTTGGATAAATTATGCTCATGTTTAACTCCAGTATTTCTATCAACATTTCTATCAAACAAAGCATGTGTTGCTTTTGTTCTTCAAATCTTATCAACTTTAACAATGTCTAACTGAATTATAATTCTTTTGGCTATAATATGTATTTGAATGTTTTTAAAGTTCTAAGGCAATGATTATCAAATAATTTAGATAAGTGCATATTACAGATGGCTCTTTCCAGACCCCTAAGGGAAACAAGAATCCTCACAATGAATCTCTAGAGATCCTTCGTCCCCCTGGATCAGCTATTAATGATACGAGTAAAGTCAACAAGACAAAACGACGAGTACCAAGACCTGAACCTCCTGAGCATAACACATCATCTAACTTTAGTTTGACGGACCTCAGAAAGGTAAACTCACTTGTTATGTTTTACAAGTTTGATTTCCCTGTCTAATTCTAGCCTTTTAAAAAGCCAATGATATATTATTTTGGTTTTGTCAGTTTGTCTGTCCATTTCCCTTTGATTTATGTATAAGCTTGTATAGAGGATATAGAGGATAATCTTTTGTTTCAGTGTAAGATCGATTTATATTTCATTGAGTGAACAACAAAAGCTATATTTACATGAGTGGCTGGGCCACGAGTGAAAATATAGCTTTTGTTGTTCATGAAATGAAATATTAATCGATCTTACTCGAAAAACAATCGATTATTCTATTTCTTTAATGCAAAAATGAGACAAAATACGAAATTTCTAGGACATATTTTTGTAAACCGCGTCATTTTTCGTGTGATTGCTATGCAACGTTCATTGTGACGTCACTTATTTCGCCCCACATAGATGACGTCAAAAAGGATAAAATGCACAAAAGCAGGCTATAAGTTTTTGATAATTTCACTGCTTTTGCAGTGAGATTATCAAGTGATAATCTACCGCTATTTCTCGATAAACCACCTTTAAGCATTAAAGAAAGCTCCTACATTTATGTAGAGATTTTGTAGGGAATTTGTAATTGGACTATTAAATTGAAAGCAAAGTAGAGTTACTGATACTGGGGATATTTTCCAATGAGATGAGTGCATACGGTTATGGATAAGGTTCTGTCTGTCCAATTGACTGTCTATCACTCTTCACCTAACACAATTGAAAATATGTCAGAGACTCAGGAGGTCTAGAGTTTGATCCAAGGTCATCACATAATCCTTTTTGATATCTCTCACCCACAAATATGTTGTTATCATAGACGTAAATGAGCTGTGTAACTGGAGGTTGAGACAGGATATAGTGGTAGGAATGGTATGGAAAATACCAGAAATCCATTGTTAGGTGCACCAGCAGTCAGGGTATAACTGAAATATTTTTGAAGGTGCTGTAAAACTCATTTGAGCAAACATACTCTCTAACTGGTTGTGATATCAAACCCTAGCTCAGCAAACTTTAACCAAATAATTCATAAAAGTCATTGTGACATGCATCACTTATCTTTCATCAGTGGATGACCCAAATACTTCATCTAGTAGAGGTCCACAGCTGCCTTGCATTCAGGTTGACAAAATCGAGGCAAACTTTTTTTGCAAATAATACCCCACTTTGCATGCAAGTGCATGTGCAAAGTTAGGTATTATTTGCAAAAAAAGTTGTCATGTTCTATTATCATGAAGATAGGGTTAGTGCATCAGATAAAATGTTGTAATTGTTCTGGAGTTACAAACAACAGGAAACTAATGGTAGTTAACCCTTGTCATGCTGAACCCGGAATATTCCTGCTTTGGCAGGAGCTCTAAACAAACATCAGCCTGCACATATGTGCAGTCTGATGTTAGTCTACACCACCTGTTTCTCACTTTCAAACCAAAATTGTCAATACATTTAGTTTTATAAATAAAAATTGACCTACAGTTGGTACTTCCAGTGCTTTTTGCTCTTTGATTTTGATGGAAAATTTAGGCAAAATTTATTCAGCATGACAAGG
This sequence comes from Fragum whitleyi, assembly GCA_948146395.1. Classification (NCBI taxonomy): domain Eukaryota; kingdom Metazoa; phylum Mollusca; class Bivalvia; order Cardiida; family Cardiidae; genus Fragum; species Fragum whitleyi. The sequence continues at coordinate 50,358,797 of OX411548.1, read as the reverse complement.
GTTAACCAGTGGCAGCCCCATAACTAAAATACGGTTGTAAGTGGTATAAAATACTGTTCAAATACACAGTGTCAAAAAATCATGCTATCAATTTGCCAGGAGAGTTTTTCCTGTAACCTCAAAAGAAACTACAGAACAATGCTCATACTTTGGCCAGACAGCAATATCCTCTTTAACCTACAATGTTAATAAATTTCATTTAGAATGCAATGACATTTGTATATTGTGCTTTAGATCAAAATGAGTTTCTTGTTTATCCATTAGGTATTAGAAATACTTGAAGATGAAATAGCTGAGTATGAGAGGGTAACAGGGAGGCGACCTCCAGCAGAGCGTCAAAGACAAGAGACCTTTTCTGGTTACACACTAGCCATCGTTGACTCAGTCACCAAACTGACACGATATCTAAAGGAAAGTGAGTTACGACTTCAGGCAGAGATGACTGTTAGAGAACAACTCACTCAGGATGTTGTACAGTTTAGAGCACTTGTGGACGCCCTTACAACAGTAAATATTTTGTTTTCCATATATGAATATGTGACCCATAATGCAAAAAGAGACCATCTCTGAACTCTGTAAAGTAAAATTATGAAATAGAAATTTGTTCCAGTAGAGGTCAATATATGGTGGCATGTCAAAAATTCACATACTGGAATTTAGAACAATAATTCTAGATTAAGAAAATGTTCCAAATCCGAAAAGTTTTGATCCTAGTCAGTCTGCGCAGTTCGCGCAGACTGACTAGGGTGGACACTTACTGCACTACCCAGATGATCCCTTTTTGTGTGGTTGGTCACATATAAATAATTTCTTTGCCTCTGCACCCTTTAGATCTTGGATACAAAACAACATTTAAATGTTACATTTTTATATTATTTAATTCATTCCGACACAATTATGCATCCTGAGACTGAAGAATGCGGTTGCATTGACGTTAGAAACAACAGAAAGTCATTATCAAGTGCACCAGGCACTACAATATAACTTCAAAACTATTAAGAGTGGTTTTAAATCCCTTATAATCAATTCAAAATTTGTTTATGTACACTGAAACTGATTACTAAATGGTCAACTTGCATTTGTCTTATTTTAAAGATACTCGTCTTCCTTTGATTAAAGAACAGTTATCTTAACATTAATAGCCACTCAATTAGTCGTATTCTGTAATTCACATTTCAACATTAACAAGATTCAGATACAAAAGGAAATGTTACTTTTTTCATCAAAAAACAAGTGGCTTTTGAAACATTTGTTTCGTTGTATATTTCATTAAAGATTATCTATAAAAGATTTCTAAATGGTCATTATTGATTTATTTCAGGATATTATTTTCACACAAGAAGAGTTTGGTAAACTTGCTGATGAATTTCAGAAATTTAGAAAAAGTACAGAGCAGGAAATTATGAAGCTTAAGGTAAGTGAACAGAGAGTTATTTTGATAAGGGGTCACTTTAAGGTTGTGGATGATTTCATTAGGAAACCATGGTTATCACTGTTAAAGATCATGACTTATGAAACTTTGCGGAACTATTGTTGGTCCAATACCTCAAAAATGAAATAATGAAGTTGAAGGTAAGTGAACAGAGAGCTATTTGATTTGGGGTCACTTTGAGGAAGTGGACCCCTCATAGTTCTCCAAAGTTTTTGAAGTCATGAACTGAAACAGTGTTAACCAATTTTTCCTTATGATTTCATTAGGAAACAACGGTTTATTTATATTGTTCATGACTTCAAAAACTTGCAAGAACTATGAAGGGTCCACATCCTTAAAGGTGAAAATTCTCAATTTAGGTAGCTACTTTTACTCCATGTTTAAAAAAATGGGAGACCTGAATTTGAAAATCAGCAGACTAATGATAAGCTGAAAAAAGCCACAAAAATGATCTTTCTTGAGATTACTAAAACTTATGATATTACAGTAGAATCCCTATATTAGCAAATCAGATAATGGGGATTTTTGGTTATTAGCAACTTTTCCTCCAGCACTAAACCATTTCTTCTACAGCCTAAGAAAAATTTGTCAGATAATAGGAACTCTGATAATAGAAACTCTTGGATAATGGAAACATTTTTTTTGCACCGTGACCCTTTTTTATTGGATATAAGAAACCATCGGGAGGTAGAATCGGGATGAGAATATTTCAAAGAACAAATTAGCAAGTTTTGAATTTAATTTTCAGGTGACACCGCAATTCTGAAAGTACACAAAGACATGTCAAGTTGTTTATCGCACCTTAACTCAATTCGTTTTTCTTATTTTACTGTATTAATTCAATGTTTAAACAATTGCTTTGCTTGCATTTTTAGCTCACCTGAGCACAACATGCTCAAGGGGAGCTTTCAGGGTGGTCCGTCATGCGACGTGTGTCGTTTGTCGTCAACAATCTTAAAAACTTCTTTTTCTCCTGAACCACTGGGCCCATTTCAATGAACGCTTGCCAGAATGTTCCTTAGGTGACCCTTTTTGAAAATTGTTTGCTAAATTCTGATTGGCCAATAAATATGGGCATGTCAGGGCGTGCATTTTTTCACATTGAAATCTTTGAACGACATCTCCTACTGAACCAAAGGGCCAATTTCAATGAAACTTTACCAGAATGATCCTTGGTTGACCCTTTTCAAAAATTGTTCGCAAAATTTTGGTTGACACATAAATATTGGTGTGGCAAAGAGGGCATATTGTGAGCCCAAAATCTTTGTATGACATCTCCTCCTGAACCATTTGGCCGATTTCAACAAAACATTACCAGATTCTTCCTTGGGTGACCCTTTTCAAAATTTGCCTGCAAAATTTTGATTGACCCATAAATATAGACATGGCAGGGCGGGGCTTATTTTAAGTGTAAAATCTTTGAACAATATCTCCTTCTGAACCATTTGGTCGATTTAAACGAAACTTAACGAGAATCTTCCTTGGGTGACCCTTTTAAAAAATTGTTCTCAAAATTTTGATTGACCCATAAATATGGGTGTGGCTAGGCGGGGCATATTTTGAGCCCAAAAACTTTAGACAACATCTCCTCCTGAACCATTTGGCTGATTTCAACGAAACTTTACCAGAATCTTCCTCTGGTGACCCTTTTCAAAATTTGTCTAAAATCTTTGAACAACATCTCCTCCTGAACCATTTGGCCAATTTCAACAAAATTTTACCAGAATCTTTCTTGGGTGACCCTTTTCAAAAATTGTTCATGATATTTTGATTGACCCTTAAATATGGGCGTGGCAGGGCGGGGCTTAATTGGAGTGTAAAATCTTTGAACAACATATTCTCCTGAACCATATGGCCGATTTCAATGAATCTTTAGCAGAATGTTCCTTGGGTGACCCTTTTCAAAAATTGTTCGCCAAATTTTGATTGACCCATAAATATGGGTGTGGCAAGGCAGGGCATATTTTGAGCCCAAAAACTTTGAGCAACATCTCCTTATGAACCATACGGCTGATTTCATTGAAACTTTACCAGAATCTTCTTCAGATGACCCGTTTCAAAAATAGTTTGCAAAATTTTGATTGACCCATAAATATGGATGCGGCATGGCAGGGCTTATTTTGAGACTAAAATCTTTGAACGATATCTCCTCCTGAACCATTTGGACAATTTCAAAGAAACTTTACCAGAATCTTCCTTGGATGACCCTTTTCAAAATTTGTCTGCCAAATTTTGATTGACCCATAAATATGGGCGTGGCAGGGCGGGGCTATTTTTGGGCCTAAAATCTTTGAACAACAAATTCTCCTGAACCATTTGGCCAATTTCAACAAAACTTTACCAGATTCTTCCTTGGATGACCCTTTTCAAAAATTGTTCATGAAATTTTGATTGACCCTTAAACATGGGCGTGGCAGGGTGGGGCTTATTTGGAGTGAAAAATCTTTGAACAACATATTACCCTGAACCATTTTGCCAATTTCAATGAATCTTTAGCAGAATGTTCCTCCTGAACCATTTGGACAATTTCAAAGAAACTTTACCAGAATCTTCCTTGGATGACCCTTTTCAAAATTTGTCTGCCAAATTTTGATTGACCCATAAATATGGGCGTGGCAGGGCGGGGCTATTTTTGAGCCTAAAATCTTTGAACAATATATTCTCCTGAACCATTTGGCCAATTTCAACAAAACTTTACCAGATTCTTCCTTGGATGACCCTTTTCAAAAATTGTTCATGAAATTTTGATTGACCCTTAAACATGGGCGTGGCAGGGTGGGGCTTATTTGGAGTGTAAAATCTTTGAACAACATATTGCCCTGAACCATTTTGCCAATTTCAATGAATCTTTAGCAGAATGTTCCTTGGGTGACCCTTTTCAAAAATTGTTCGCCAAATTTTGATTATCCTATTAATATGGGTATGGCAGGGCAGAGCTTATTTGAGACCAAAATCTTTGAACAACATCTCCTCATGAACCACTGGGCTGATTTTAATGAAACTTCACAAAAATGTTCCTTGGGTGTCCCTTTTCAAAAATTGTTCATGAAATTTTGATTCACGCATAAATATAGGTGTGGCAGGGCGGGGCTTTTTTTGAGCCTGAAATCTTTGAACGACATCTCCTAATCCTTTTCGCTGATTTCAAGGAAACTTTACCAGAATCTTCGTTGGGTGACCCTTTTCAAAACTTTGTTTGCAAAAATTTTTATTGGGCCATAAGTATGGGCATGGCAGAGTTATTCTTATTTTGAGCCCCAAATCTTTGAACAACATCTTCTCTTGAACCACTGGGCCGATTTCAATAAAACTTTACTGCTTTGATGACCCTCTTCAAAATTAGTTTGCAAAATTTTGATTAGCCCATGTGCATGGTAGGGGGGGGGGGGGCAGGGCATTCTCTGGAATGAAATTTCTTTTCGCCAACACTTTCGACAAATGGAAAAAAATGGAGCCAAATTTGGTTTTTAGGAGCCAAATATGGAGCCATTTTTTATTTCTGAAAAATTGTGATTCATTAAATCTAATGTTCCTTTTATATAGCTCATCATCTAGGGGGGTTGTATTTTAATGTCAATTAACATTTAATGGACAGTTAATTTTTGTGAACAATCACAGAAGTGTTAGGGGTAGCCAAGAGGTTATTATTTCACACACATGCCTTTTGCCTCAATTAATTGCCAGTCACTCGTGAGCGTGTCTACACAATATCCTCTCAGCATATGTCAAAATCAATAATTCCTGATGGGTCAAAGTTTGATTTTTTTTTGTCGTCAGTCCTTTTGCCAATTTCGTTTTTTTATGGCCAAATTCATTTCATTTTCGCATTTGGCGACAATGGCGACCCCCAGAGAAGGTCCAGGGGGGGAGGGGGGGGGCTTATTTTGAGTCGTCTCAGTAAAGAATGGGTGGGCAGGGTCTATTTTCACTTTAAGTGCTTGGAATAACATCTCCTCTTCAACAATTAAGCAAATGCTAATGTAACTTTGTCAGAAGGTTACTTGGATGGGTCCCACTGGACCAAGAAAATTCAGGTGAGCGGTTTAGGGCCATTCTGGCCCTCTTGTCTTAAATTCATCGAGCGTTGTCAGTGAATATTCAGATGACTGATTTCATCGCGCCAGACTTCTTAATTCATTTTTCCTCTAAGATAAAAAATCTTGCATGCGAAAATGGCTTTTTGAAATTGTTGTTTCAAAAACATTTCATTGCCAAAAATACTTACTTCAAATTTGAAATTATGATCCTACTCAAAATATCTGAATGATAAAGACATGAGAAAATAATAATCTTTTTTGTCGAACCCATTTTCAAAATGACACCACTCTGTTAATTTCTCGGAGAATGACCCGACTTCAAAAGGACCGCCAAACACCTGGCTTGGCTGAGAGTGTCTGTGGTTTTCCAACGACACATTTTTCTCTCATGTTAACTCAGCAGCCATATTTAATCACATAAATAGTGGGATTAAAGCGGACCTGCTTTTTAAACAAAAGGTAATTTGTTAAAGCTAACTGTGTTCACGTCTGAACTTAGTACCAATCAGCAATCTTAGGATTTGGAAGCTGTTGGTACTCAGAATAATTAATTATAGCCAAAAAGTAAATTCAAAGATATATTTTTTTCCATTTCATACAATTAATAGGGCTACAAATATAAGAAATCAATCGAAACTGAACAAATATACATGTATGTACAGTCTCTAATGCCAATAATATACTCATACACTTCCGAGATTGGGTTTCTGACTTAAACGGGAATGAATGAATCTGTTGAGACATTTTTGTTTTGTAGATTGTAATAGGCTTTTAATTACATGTCTAAAACCAGGGTTTGACTCCAATGGGAGTCCGGGAGACCAAGACTCCTTATTTACCAGTTAGGACTCCTTCATTTTGCAAGTGAGGAGTCTGGTTGACTCTCTGGTTCATATGAGAATATTTTAATAAAAAACTCAATGTACACAGTTTCCTTTTGAACCCTCATTAAAACTCAAGTTGTTGAAGAATACATATGCTTCATCTAGTTGTATTTTTAAAGGAAATCAAACTTCCTTTCTTTTTTTGGTGGGGTGTGTGTGTAAAAGTTTGGAAGAGAAGAACAAGTAGTTTTTTCTTCCCACAATATCTTCCCCATTTAGAAAAAATGGACTCATTACCTTGAGCTTGAACACCTTAATTTCACAATTATGGAGTCCAATGGACTCCTTACTTATAGAAGTAAGTGTCCAGCCCTGTTATAACTCTCTTTTCATGTTTAGCTCTCTTGAGGACAATGTATGTTGTTTGTTGTCTGTCATGCAGTATCTGTGCTTACACCATAGGACCCATAATTTTGGTTTATTTTTTCCGGATCTTGGTCAGATGTTTGTCTGGTCACAAGGATGAACCCTTTTGAAAGTTAGAATTTTTCTTTGGAAAACTAAAGAGAACGGGTCCTACTGAAAATTTCTTTATTTTCTTTTGAAAGTGTACAGAAGATCAGTTTTGAAGGATTTCATGTTTTCATCTCAATTAGAAGTTTGAGTGAGCGATCTAAGGAAATCTTGATTCTCGTGTATTTTACAGGGAGTGCCAATTCAAACCTCAAATACTGCTACACAAAACGGTATCCAGGAGCCTATCACACACACCACTCCACCAAAGAGTCAGAAACTACCAAATGATATACAGAATGGTGAGAATAAAACGAAAATATAATATTATCTTGGAATTCAATCAATTCAATTGGGGGGATGCTTAATGTATTTTAATAGATATTCATTGTCATACAAACCTACATAACAAAACAATGAAAGTAGGAAATTATTTATAATGAACAATCTTTTAAACACTATGCCCTCTGCTATTTAAATTTCATTTGAGACCTGCTTTGTACCATTGTTTCTAGCTTAATTAAACTTTGGCGTTCTTTGACTATTGAAAAAAAGACTTAATCATGAGTCCCTCATGCATATTTTAGAACAACAAGTTCCTGCCCAGATTCCCTATGGAGAACACCTTCAGCCTGTCAACTCAGCTGTTATGTTGTCTCCCCCTGTACGAAGAACTAGGGTCAATGAAATGGATAAAGATAATGGAAATAGTAAGTCATGTTTTTTTTAACTCATTAGATAATCTAAAGCCATTTGATATCTTAAGACTTTTGTTGTTAGAACATGTTCCAGTGTATTTTATTACAAATGCAGTTACCTTTTAGTGTTTATAATAAAATCAAGTATTTCTAGGACAGTTTGTGTATTGTTTTTGGTTCACATAGATAAAAGGTCAAGGTCACAGTCAATTTTTGTTTAAAGGTCACAGTCTGCCTTTGTTTAATTTTCGTTTCCGGACTCTAACTCAAAAACAAGCAACCTAGAATCATGAAACTACATACAAATGCTGCTTATGACACAAAGAAGTGCCCTATTGTTTTTGGATCACATAGGTCAAAGGTCGTTTTTATCTGTTTATAGATGACTCATTAAATGACTTCAGTATTCTATGACCACTCTTTCAAAATCCTCTATTTCCATTTTGTTCCAGAACAAGGTTCTCTCATGGATCTGCCAGAATATACATCAGGTGTAGAAAGTAACAACTCTGCTGCACAAGATTCGTTTTCAGATTTACCAGGGCTGTGTCCGACTAGCAATGCACAGATATTAAACCAAATAAACACAGCTTCACAACCAAATATGGCTGGTAGACCCGGTCAGTCTATACCAGTGACAAACTCAAACCCTCAACAAACGAGTCAACCCCATCAAAAACCTAAATCAAGCGTGCCCATTAACTCTGTCAGTGTGCCAAGACCAACTCCATTAGTACAAAGTAATGTAGGAATCCCTTTCCCAAGTGAACAAGGACAAATAATTCAGACAAGCTCACAGAACATGCCAGCCTCTTTCCTGCAGAAGAATCAGCCTATATCAATATCTACCCGCAGAGATCAGGTGTGTCAGCAGTTTGTGGTGGATGATCAGGGTCTACTGTCACACAGATCCCAGGACAGTACGGACAGAGAGTATCTGGCTTCACAGATTGCTGCCTTAAACAGACAGCATGAGGAAGCTCAGAAGAGACTTCAAGGTTTGATGTTACAGAAGGAGATGGCTGCCCAGCAGCAGCAACAGCAGCAGCAAATGGCACAACAAACGCAGCCTGAGCAGAGAGAATCTCAGAGTCAGACCAGAGACCAGCCAGGGAGTCAAACCCAGGGTCCTCAAGGTCAGCCAAAAACACAGTTACAGTACATACAGCAACAAAGACTGATTGCCCTGGTTCAGCAACAACAACAAAGACTTCAAGAACAACAACAACAAATGCAAGGGCAGACAATTCAGCAAGGACATGATCCAGCTAGTCAACGTCCAAAACCAAACATTCCAGAACAGTATGTCATCAATGGGGATCATGAGGAAGGGAGAGAGTTGAGGTCTTCACATGACATTCCTGGGCACCGAGTCCCTCCTAAACAGGTATATATATATATATATATAGGCTCATGTCATTATGTGCATAAAGCCAAGATTTGAAGCAGTTGGGAAAGTGAAAGAGATCATAATGAGCATGTTCGTGATGTGTCCAGCAACTTCATGCGAGCGCTAGAAATGACTTAAATCTGCCTGTGCAATTGCAGTCTGATCTGATTCTTTACTATGTGCTCTTTAGATAGCAACTGGCTCAAAATATCAAATAAATAGTCACTAACCTTAATTTACAGTGTGACTTTCCAGCCTCTTCAATGCACAAAAAAGTCGTGCTTCACACAAATATGAAATTGTTTGAAATGTTACACAAAACTTCAAATAGTTACTGAGCGACTTTAAAAACTCAACAAAGTAAATTTGAACACGAAAAAATAGATTTGTTTTGACTGAATTTAGCTTAAATCATACAAAGAAGATACTCTGTTGATTTGACCTGTTTTTTTTTTTATCTGACGCTTTGGTTAGTTTCGGCATAGCAATCTACTTTTCACTCTTTCTTTGTCATTGAACTTTTAATGGTTCATTGATTTTACAAATCAGAAGCTTTGGAAGGTAATTACAAGTAATCATTTCAAAAACCAATGAAAGAGATGAAATCAACTCAATCACTTTGCAAAGACTGTACTCTGAATCGAGTATGTCAAAAGGGAAATTGTTCCTTAGAATCGAAACAGGGTTTACCTCGATTGAACTACAGAAATATCTGTTTATTCTATCAATATTTGAATATCTGAAAGGTAGGACCTTGCTAATAAGGAGTTTCAGGAGACTTAACGTGTAAAAATAATGTTAGTGTCATGTAAACATGCTCATAATGTCATCTCAGTTCTAAATGGCATGTCAGCTAAGGGGTTAAAGCGTTAACAGGCTTTGTTTGCTAAAAGGGCATTTACATGAACAACGTTTGATGTTCTTCGAAAGGAATGGAAAAGCATGTAATTGATGTCATTTCTGGTCAAAAAGCCGATGCTTTGGTGTAGTCTTTGGACAAAAAGAGCTAAATCACAGTTTTGATGATGTGTTTAAACCTCTTGATTCATTCAACCTAACTCTAAAATTTGTTTGGCTTTTGTTTCATTTGAAAAGAAAATATCGTCCGAACAGTAGGGCTATGGAGAAATTTTAACTTTTGTGGGTATGTTTTATTTTTTGTGGGTATGTTTGAAATTGTCACCATATTGGGAATATAAGAGAATGTTTAAAAATGATGTTGATGTTTGATTTAAGGTACCTTGGTAAGGTAACAAAATAAGGATATTCTAGTCCGAGTCTGTTCACTTTTATTTGCATTTTAGTGATGTTTTTTAAGTATTGCGTTTTTAAAGTCGCTCAGTATATTTGTTGGCTAACAAGATAGCTTCAAGTTGGTTATTGAGTACAAAACACAAAGTGAAGATTCTAATCAGACTGTGTTAATACACAGTCTGATTAGAATCTTCACTTGGTACACATGATAAAAATGTCACACTTGTAAGCCATATAAGAATGGTTGGAATCGCTTATTCATTCTATTCAATTTTAGTTTAGGCTCTGAGTAATAAGCTTTTTGTCTTCCAGTCTAAGTAGGATTAGCACCTGGTGATTTCCATTGGGTTTGACTTCGATGTTATACAAAGTATATTTTGTGGTTAAAATATTACAATTATAGAATGCAGCCAAAGAAATCAAACCAGTGCTTTTCATTTTTCTGTGTCCTTGCTTCACCTAATCCCATTTAGACTGAAAGGGAAATTTCTGCAATACTATAATCTTATTAGATGTATTTATATCTCCCGTAGTGCCAATAACAGTTCAATTGTTCAGTGCAAGACTGTACTAAGTGTAAATACATTTTATATACACTTAGTACACTCTTGCACAAACCCCTCAAGTTGCAAACATAAAACCATTGCCTCTCTTTTACAGGTTGGTTTACCAGACTACCCCGTGTCACCCAACATTTCTCCTATATCTAGAAGATCTGAAAATATGACAGACGTGTACCGGTCTGTAGAAAGTCAGGTATGTTTGTTTTGGTGTCTAGCTTTTGCCTTTTGTTAGCTCGCCCGGGACGAAAGTCTCGGAAGAGCTATTGTCATACCCTCGGATGTCGGCGTCAGCGTCGGTGTCGGCGTCCGCATTAGGTTTAAGTTTTTATTTCTATCAATATTTATCCTAGAGGCTTTATTTTTTATAGAAACACTCATTAGGGCATAGGCTTTCATTTGAGACCAACATCCATGTCGAAATGACCTTTAGACTGTGACCTTGACCCTTTCAAAAAAACTTTAACCAAAAACTTTAACCAAAAACTTTAACCAAAAAAACTTTAACCTTGCTTATATTTTCTATTAGCTTTAAACTAGAGACATCATTACTTCATATGCCCACTCATTAGGTGATAGGCTTTCACCATAGACAAAGGTCCTTGACATTTTGACCTTGACCTTGACCCTTTGTGGACTTAGAAAAACTTTAACTGAAAACTTTAACCAAAAACTTTAACCTTGCATATATTTTTTTAATGCTCTAACCTAGGGACATCATAGCTTCATATATATACTCACCAGGTGATAGGCTTTCACGAGAGACCAAGGTCCTTCACAATTTGACCTTGACCTTTACCATTTGTGGACTTAGAAAAACTTTAACTGAAAACTTTAACCAAAAACTTTAACCTTGCTTATATTTTCTGAAGCTTTAACCTAGGGACATCATTACTTCATATACATACTCATTAGGTGATAGGCTTTTGTGAGAGATCAAGGTCTTTGATAATTTGACCTTGACCTTTTATGAACTTCGAAATACTTTAACCAAAATTCTTTTACCAAAAACTTTAACCTTGCTTATATTGTCTGAATGCTTTAACCTAGGGACATCATTACTTCATATACATAGTCACCAGATGAAAGGCTTTCACCAGAAATCAAGGGCCTTGACAATTTGACCTTGACCTTTTATGGACTTGGAAAAACTTAAACTGAAAAACTTTATTAAAAATTTAACCTTGCTTATATTTTCTAAATGCTTTACTCAGGGCCATTATTACTCCATACACATACTCACTAGGTGATAGGCTTCTACAGAGACCAAGGTCCTTCACAATTTGACCTTGATCTTGACCTTTTGTGGACTTAGAAAAATTTTAAAGAAAAACTTCACGTTTGATACAGAGAAATTCCATTGGTAACCTCATCTGCTTGTAGGCTTTCACTTTACCCTAACCTTATACATGCAAATAAAACAAAAAAGTTTTTATATTTCTTAATTACTACTCAAACAGATATATATTAGATCATGGACTTTAACATTAAAAGAAACCACTTTGAACTTCGGTCTTCGGTCAAGCGCTGTTTGTGACAAGCAGCTGTTTGGGCGAGCTACGTTGTCCGCGGACAACTCTTGTTATCATTACGTCTGTACCTGATGATAAAGGCCTAACCCAGGTGTGTGGAAATAAAGACTTGGACAAGTTAAAGATGACTTTCCACTTATCAAGGATTTATTTTTATTGGAAATTACAAATTTGATGGTATCTTGGTTCAGGGATATGAGGAAGAGGTTCTCTTTACCATATTCATAAGCTTTATTTGCTTTTTCTCCAAAATGTAGGCAAGGAGTAATAATGATAACTAGCTTGTCGTTTTCTCAGAATACTCTAAAATTGGAAAAAATGCCCTCAAAAATCGGTGAAAACAATATTTTTTTGAATTTCCACAAATTTTTGCGTGCTTTGTCAACCTCTCATGCATCTCTATCCAAAAGCATAATTTGAATTTCTAACCATAGTTTTATAATGATCACAGAAACGCAAATGTTTTTTTTAATGGCGAAAAATCCAACAAGAGGACCAAGATGGTCCTAGATCGCTCACCTGAGTCTCTATGACCCCTTGGACATCACATTAATTAGATAGGCAGATGTCAAAAAGAAGATAATTGCCTAAGATCAATACTATGGAACGTTTACAGCGAAGAGCAAGACAGATATGCCTTTTTGCTCTTTGATTCTATGTAAAAAGGGATGCACCCGGGTGGACCCCAAAAGTGACCCGAGGGTCTTGATATGAACAAACTTGGAAGAGGTCCATAAGATGATGCTACATTCTAAATATGAAAGCTGTCTGCCTTCTGGTTTAAGAGCAGAAGATTTTTGAAGGTTTTTCCATTTTCACCCATCGTGCTCAGATGAGCTGAAAGGGATGTGCCCGGGTGGAGCCCAAATATGACCCAAGGGTCTTGATATGAACAAACTTAGTAGGGGCCCACAAGATGATGCTACATATCAAATATGAAAGCAGTGTGCCCTCTGGTTTCAATTTAAGAAGATTTTAAAAGATTTTCGCTCTTTGATTCTATGTAGAAAGGGTTGTGCCCGGATGGAGCCCAAATATGATTCTAGGGTCTTGATATGAACAAACTTGGTAGAGGTCCACTAGATGATGCTACATACCACATATGAAAGCTGTCTGCCTTCTGGTTTCATAGAAGAAGATATTTGAAGATTTTCATTTTTTTACCCTTTGTGCTCATAAGAGATAAAGGGATGCACCCGTGCAAAGCCCAAACATGACCCAAGGGTCTTGATATGTACAAACTTGGTAGAGGCCCACTAGGTGATGCTACACACCAAATATTTAAGCTGTCTGCCATCTGGTTACAGAGAAGAAGATTTTTAAAGATTTTTGCTCTTTGATTCTTTGTAAAAAGGGCTGGGCCCGGGCAAAGCCCAAACATGACCCCAGGGTCTTGATATGAACAAACTTGGTAGAGGTCCACTAGATGATGCTACATACCAAATATGAAAGCTGTCTGCCTTCTGGTTTCAGACAAGAAGATTTTTAAAGATTTTCATATTTTCACCCTTTTTGTTAAGGGTAAAGGGAAAGTTGAGGGTAGATTTCATTTATTTGAACAACTTTGGTAGAGCTTGACCCAAGGAACATCCCTGCCAAGTTTCATCAAGATTGGCCCACTGGTTTAGGAGGAGAAGATGTTTAAAGAAATTGTGGACGACGCACGACGGACGACGGACATTCAACGATCCCAATAGCTCACCTTGAGCACTTCGTGCTCAGGTGAGCTAAAAACGGATGTGCGGACGTCCTTAAATTATTTTAGGGTACAAATGGACAAACACACAGGTCAAAAACAATATGCCCCTGATCTATCGATGTGGGGGCATAAGCTTCAAAAAGAAAATGTATACACTGAATTTCAAAACAGATCATATTTAGGTCAAAGTGCATCTAAAAATAAACTTTGTCTAGCTTTTCTCCTAAAGACTAAGATTTTTCCTCTTGTTTATTATAAGGATAACAGCGTCACAGTGCCAGCCAGTCGAGGTATCATGGTGTCATTACCAAAGGTGGAAATGGATATGTCAGGTGGCAGCCCTTCACAAGGACATTGAATAATTTGTGATGAAACTATCAATTTTCAGATAAACAATAGATGTTCTATCTTTCAATCAAAATCTTTTAACTACCGCTGAAGTTACGAGGGTTTGGTTGCCCAAGCAAGTCATAGTAAACTTTTAAAGTTAGAGGATATATTTAGAGAAAAAGAAGAAACTGCTTTAGTTTTCATGATGATGCCTTTATTGTGGATGCCACTCAAGGTATCATGGTGTCATTGCCTATGGTTGTCTATTCTTAAGGTAGCAGAATCACAAGAGATTAATCCAAGTTGTTGGAACTTTTGTACCAATTGTTGTAAATAAACAAGAGCACTGCCTAGGGGTGCGTATGCTGAGCTGATTAGTGCTGGATGGTGAAGTCGAAAAAGGGGCATAATTTGAACAAAATGCATTTAGAGTTATCTCCCTTGATAGTTTAGGTTGCTGTTTTGATGGTGAAGATGTATATCAAGTTTCAAGTGAATGCCTTCAGTAGAACCAGAGATATCACAAAATGTCAAAGTTTTCGCACCACAACGACAACAAAGACAACAACACCAAGGCTATAGCAATACCTCCAAAAACAGCCGAGCCAAAACGTGTTTAAACCAGTAAACATACAATTTTTGTCTAATTAGCTTTGTTTTTCTCGACTTTTATATTACTAGAATTCAAACTTACCAGCATCAAAGAGCAGATAGAATGTTTTTATTTATTTATCATACAATAAAATGTGCTGGCATTTATGGCCAAAATTATATTTTTGTGGAATTTAAAGTTTAGTTTATATTCTATTGCCCTTACACTGATCTCTAAGGGGGTATGTTTTCTGTCTTGTCTGTTTGCATGGCTGTCTTTGAACTATGAGAAATAACAAATCACTTTATGGATAACCTTATATTGGATGTAAGGGTTATCTTTTATGGTCGGACAATTACCTGTTTAATTAGGACAGTTGTGTTTAAAAAGACTTGTATTGTTTTGCCGAGTGTATCAAGCATACATTGTATTTAGTTAATTTATATACATGCAGGTTGATTTTACTTTCTAATGAAAAATGAATATTTGAAAACCAACTCAGTTCCTTGTAATTGCTATGGCCTTCATACAGACTTTTAAAATATCTATAACTGAAACATAGCTGAAAATAACCCTGTGTAGGCTGGAAGTCAAACCTACATAGAATGGAAACATTGAAATTTAAGGTTTACAAGACCAAAATGTTCTTTTAACTGAGCCAATTAAGATCTCTGATGCAGGTGTCAGGAATTGTACTTAAACTTTCTTAAGCTATGCTTGTAATGTAGAAAGGTATCGCCACAGCCTGTACATAGTAATATATTTGGATGGCCTAGTGGGAAAGGCACTTGACTCCCGTCTTTACTGAAACTCTGAGAAGACTTAGAATTTGGATTTTTTATACAAACTATGTGCTAAAACGTGACCCACAATCATTCAACTCCATACACATGTTGCCAATGACTTACGGAATTGCCCTTCTGTTTTGGAGTCAAGAGGGTATCAAGTTAAGGTCTCATTTGAACTAGAAATGTGTCACGGACATGGATGCCTCTGCAAATATTGCAATTGTCCCAAACAGTTTTTTTCATGTGAAACTATAGATCCGCAATTTAGAGTAAGTGATCAAAGGTCAATTTTGTCTATTCAGTTATGGACAAAATTGACCTTTGATCTCTCACTTAAACTTGTGGACAAATAGTACTAATCAGGTGCAACAATTGCAAAATTATCTAGAAATTATTTCATAAATGTAGATGACATGCTCCAGACATGAGCAGTTTTTTCATTTGACATTCACCTGTGGCCTTGGCCCCAAACAAACTCCTCATATGAGATTAGTATTCATCAAGGAGAACAGCTAAGCCAAGTAATTTTGAAATCCTTCAACACTATAGAGTCCAATTACTTAACACTGAGCTAAATTCCCTCCATTTGATGTAAGACCTTGAAAATTCATACCGAAGTTTCAGATAGTACAAAACATACCAGTACTCCTACCAGAGATTTTTAGGGGGACCTACACTTCATTCTATGATGCAAGTCCTTCTGGCCTGTGAGTTTAAGTCAGTCAATGAAGGATAATTCATTGAATTTAAATTCCTCAATGGATAAGAAAGATTTGGAGGACCTAACTCAGGTAGAAAACTGGTTAAATTTTGAATTCACTGGTCTTGAGGACTTGCGGCAAATTAAAGTTAGTGTCAAACCCTGTAACACAGATGTGCACCCAAGCTTTTGGGATACATCTTTTTTTATGACATGGATAATAATTGAGTCTGTGGGCGACATTTACAACAATTTCACACATGTTTGCAGTACAAACATGGAGCAACCTAGGCAGCCACAAAATAAATTTAGACAATTGGCTGATAGACTGAAGATTGGTTAAAACCTTATTTATCTATAGAGCGTATAGTGAAGACTCTGTTCAGACTGTGTGAATGAAAAATCTAGCCAGGCTTTTCTTTGTGCACATACTAAATTGTTGGAAATGTCATGCACAGACTCATTAGGCCAACTTATTTCTGGCCTTGACAGGTGCATTGTTTTTAAGTCAGGTCACAATCAGCTGTGCATTCAGGTTTGCTCATTGTTTTCAAATTATACCCCACTTAGCATGTGCAAAGCAGGTATAATTTGAAAACGATTTTCAACATCTTGTCAGTCTGACCGAAGGGCTGTTTTCTAATTGTGACCTGGCTGAAAAACAACAACAACAGGACCCCCATAATTTTGTTGCTAACCCATCCTCAACTGATGGCACTGCCAAATAGACAAGTGCTGGTGAGGGGTATTTTCCACTTTGTGATAATTCTAGGGCAAACTTATTTCTGACACTGGGTGGGTATTGTTACCGGCTACATCAGAGTATCTCTCAGCATGCTACCAGTTCTAGACTGGTCAAAATATTATTAGAATAGCCTTGTAAAGGCTATTCTGATATCTGACAGCGAGACCAGTCTACACCCGACCAGAAAGCGGGCCAGAAATAAGTTGGCCCCTAGTTGCCAAAATTAGAACCAAGAGTCCAACAGGAATGTGCCAACAATAAGTCAAGTGTGGAACCTTACAGATTAGATTTAAGGTAAGTTTATCAAAGAACAAGATGTTGAATGTTTCGCTGGTTTTAATAGCTTCTATTTACATTATGTCATAGACTAGAAAAAATATAATTAAAACAATTCTCTCTTTTTTTAAACCCTTTCCCAGATAATATCTCTTTTATGAACCTGAAAAAGGGTAAATTTGAAAAGTACAGAGCTACAGATAGAGGGGGTATTTTGGTTTTCAAATTTAAATATTTCATTATTCCTAATTTAAACCCTATGTTGTTGGTACTCATTTGAAACGTCTCATCGACACGATTCATATAAGTACCCACAACATAGGATTTCTTTTGTAAATCAAGATTTTAGACTGGCTTTACCCCCTCTTATCTGGACCCCTTGAAAGAATACAGAAAGACTTAATGGCTAGTAATAAGTTATCTCCCCTTCATAAACTATTTCAGTTCAAAATTTTCTACAGAGCTATTAACATCATCTGCAATCTCTTTCAAGATGACTTGAAATTCTTTTGTGTGATAGGTCCAATAAATCAAATACAAATGTCGAGAATGTATGATTGAACTATGTGTAGTTTCAATGAACAGAGAGAATGGCTTAAACAATTCTCCCTGATAAATAAATTATCTGTCTCATAAATCAAGTTAACATTACAATATGATCTACCTTTTGGGAGTAAAATAACCCTGTTGAATATCTTTGATATTACACAGGTTTTATTACACCAGTTGAATAACTGCAAATAAGCAAAGAACATATAGCTACGCTATATTTAGTTTTGAAAATGACATTGCATTTTCTGACATCATTATGGAATCAGTGTTGTATGTTTCCGGAATAACTGAATCTTTGACAATTTGACAGCTTAGTGTTAACCTTTATAAATGCTTCTATAAATATGGCATGTAGGCATAATGTATAACAAGAGATGTTTGCAAGACATATATGCCCCCCATAAAAGGAGGTCAATGGCCTATTCTTTGTCAATCAACAAAGGGCAATAACTCACAAAATATGATGAGTAGAGTTATGGTTTTAATGCACTGCAATTCTCCCTAATGAGATCTATGCACCTATCAAGATTCATGATTCTAGCATGTATGCTTTTTGAGATATACATGTGTAATCCGGTGACAAAAACAGTCAATGGACAGACAGAGCACCCAAGATGTGCAAAGTAATACACCCCCTCTTCTTTGAAAGGGCTGCATAATTATGCAGGACTAAGATTTTGATGATAAACAACTAATCTGATTTTAAATAATAATTTTAAACTTACATGTGATCTGGGCCAAAGATTAAAAAAACTACTTTTCTACTTAACTGAGAGTCTACTCAATCTATGTTGGCATATTTGTTTTATTTCTCTGTAAACACTGAAGAAAGCTTTTTAAAACTGAATATATTATTGCTTAAGTGTAAGATCTTTAATTTCATTTAATGTTTTAATTAATCTGTATTTAACTTTAAATTGGAGTAAATTCTCAGTTGAGCTTCAAAAAATGTTATATACTCTTAGACCAACATGCAATCATAATATTCTGTGATAAGCTGGCCCTAGATCACTAACCTAAATTTGTAAAGGAACTGAAAAATTAAGTCAAAATTCCAAATTCATCTTCATTTTCATCACAGTGGGCCAACTTATTTCTCACCCCGGGCGGGTATTGTTGCCCGCAAAATCAGAGAGTCTCTCAGAAAGCGGGCTACCAGCACTAGACTGGTCCACATATCGACTATCAGAATAGCCTAGAACAGGCTATTCTGATATTCGATAGTGAGACCAGTCTACACCCGACCCGAAATCGGGCGAGAAATAAGTTGGCCCAGTGCTACCATTAAACACTGAAAAAGATTAAAAGGTTCCTTTTTTGATACCACTCATTCTTATGAGCCAACAAATGGTCTAAGTTTCATTAAGCTAAGATTGTGGCCTTCAGAGAGTAAACAAGGCGTTTGTCATGACATCTCTTTCACATATTTTAAATGGGAAGCTCCAATTTTGATATGGTTAATCCTTATACCCTGACAAATTTTCTGACCACATTTAACAAAGATTTAACCAAACTCTAGGCTATGAAAAGGCCTTAGGCCCACGGCTTGTGTTTGACCCTTAAACAAGGGTTTGACTCCCTAAAATCCCATTTAATTTTTTTGACCCTCAAAAATTTCCTGCAGGGGGTCATCAATTGTTTTCTGTCAACTAAAAATCTATAATACAATGATACAACCTAACAATGAAGTGTATCTACACTTTATTGTTTATGTTGTTTCAGTCATAAAGATTACTTTAAAAACCAAAATAATTTCATGTTTTGCTGTTTTTGACCCCTTCAAAACCAGTTTTGGCCGCAGTATTGAACGGTCAAGCCGTCAATGAATCCCTATTTGAAAAAGCTAGCACAAGCCCTGAAGGCCCTTTAAAACATGTGTTTTCAAATTATGCATTCCCATTAGACAGGGTTCATCCTTGTTAACTGACTGAAGTGAAGATTGAAAACTTTGTTCCCTGGTTACTTACTGTGTTTATGTCAGACAGTTGGGGTTCATACAGCTCAACATGAGCATGTTTAGGTCTAGTGAGCTAAATTCCAAAATAAATTTGGCAATTTTGAGATTCAGGATTAAATTAATGAGAATTGTCAAGGTCATGATCTGCAATAAATTTGAAGTTGACAATCTGTTTAACAAGGGGATCATTTCAAGTCATTGCAATGTCTGGTGGATTTGTTTGTTTTGAATGGGGTTTGACTGATTTCAAAAGCTACCTTTAACAAATTTTCAGTTATAACAAAGCCACTGGGGCACCTTATAATGAATTCCTGTTGCACTAACAACTGCAGTATGACAGCAACTATTGTCTGGTAATGGTCGAGTTTTCAAAAGGCATTAAAAAGGCTATAGAAACATAGAAGTTAATTGTTTGTTTTGGTGTAGGATCGATATACCATTCATTGAGTGAAAAATAAATACTATAATATTATTTTACTGAGTAGTGGAATCTGGGGCTCCTTTTACTAAATGTCTCACGAAAATATTGATCGTAAGTCAAAATCACAAATCATACCTGGTTTTTTCATTCACTGATCAATTCTGCCTTGCAATATCAAATTGGAATTGTCTTCAGGAGACGATTCAAATGAGATGATGCATGGCAGAATTCCATACTTAGTTACTACTGTAGAATCAACTTTAGTTTTTGACTTTGGCAAAAAATGATTGTAAGATGTTGACTAAAACTGGCCCCAGGTGAGTATATCAAGGGGTCAGAGCAACACAATAATAAATGCCTATAATTATAGGCATTTACAATAGTGTTCGGCTAACCCCTAGAATAAGTTTTTCTGTTCAAGAAATGGAAGATGAAGTGATCTTACACAAAAAACAAACAATCAATCTACTTATTCAATGCAAACTTTAAACAAAATGGTGTCTACAACTGAGGCCATTTAGGCCAATAAAAATATCCAGGGAATTGACAAAAATAGAATGTTTAAAGTATAGGTTACTGTGAAAGGAAAAGATATGATAGTGTGTGAAATTGAAACTAATTTGTTATAAAGATTTTTTTCAATCTTTTTCTTATATAGAACACCTTTTGTGGAGCACAAATGATTGACCTTCAAATAAATCGAGGGTTCAGTGCAAGACTGTACTAAGTGTATAGTGTATACACTTAATACAATCTTACACTGAACCCTCCATATGTGAACATGTCAAGGGGTCAGCACAAAACTTCTGTAAGTGCCTATAATTCTTTAGGCACTTACAATAGTATTGCCCTGACCCCTTGGAGTTATGACCTTCTGAAAGGAATTCTGTAATTTTGATTTTTCAAACGATAAATTGTTTATTCATGTACATGACTCAAATCCTACTTTCAAGCCATTGAATTTCTGTCAAAGCTTATTATAATAATCCAAATATCAAACACTCAATTTTTATAGTATACTAGTTAAAAACATTTTCTTTTTAAAAACAAAACCTGTACTTTGAACATTTTTTATATCTAAAATATTTCAACAATTGAAATTTTTGGTAAATATGTCTGACAACAACAACAATAAAAGTTCAGAGGTCGAGGGGACAGGGGACATGAATGATCCAATTTGATTTTAAAATTCTAAGCACTGTTTATCTGTCTCATTTCTCTTTCTTGGCTTTGGCCTCTTTCTTGCCATCTGATTTACTATCTTTTTCTGGCTCCTTTGGTTCGGGGTGGTCCTCATAACTGAAACAGAGAAGGAACACAAAGTCATACATGTGACCTGTTTTGAGAAAAGGGATCATCTTAGTCCAAAAACTTTCAGCCCAAAGATTTTGCCTTTAGTCCAATTAAGAATTATCATTTTCAACTACCATACTTTTTCCAAATGTGACCCATCATGCAAAAAGGAACATCTGGGTAGTTCATAAAGTGTCGACCCTAGTCAAAATGCGTGAACTGGGCAGCCTGACTAGAATAGACACTTTTTACACTTTAATACTTTTCTGCTAACCTTGAATAATCAACCTTCTTTCCTATGAAGGAATTTTTGAAATCGGACATCTGGTTGACCTGTATTAGAACAAGTCACATTTTCAAGTATATATTGCGGAGATCCCAGATGGTCCCATTTTACATGACAGGTCACAAATGTAAATTCTGGTTGACCTCTGCAGGAAATACCAATAAGTACTTATTATGGGTTTATTGTTTCTGGACCTTCCGATTCTTGAACATAATTTTTGAATTAAAGCTTTCAATTAATGAATCAAAAATTTGTTCCCTTGAAATTCTTTTGGATCTCCAATATTCCTGATAAATGATGTCTGCATATAAAGCAACACAACTTTACTAATTATCAATTCTTTTTGATAATTTTCCCATCATATCTTCAAATGGAGTTGTTTTGCATACATCCAAGTATGAAATATGCTTTCTGTAATTTACAAATTGAAATCTCATCAACAAAATGATATGTGCGATAAAAATCACTGACACTGCTAATGTTGTTAAAGCGCTGTATGATTGACGTGAATCCGACCCCTGCTATTTAGATGAATAAGTCTGACTATGCCTACTTTGCTTTGTACATGCTTTCATAGGAATGAATTACAAACGGTACTGAATGCTATATATTTTCTTAATTGATAAAATATGTCCGCAATTGTTATTTAAGCATTTTTTTCCACAGAGGTCAAATTCAGGTCAAATAATCCAAGGTATATATAGACATTGACTGTAAATAAAATTAGTATATGTATTTATATATAATTAGTATTGAGAGTTTAGTGCAAGATTGTACTAAGTGTATATACAGTGTATATACACTTAGTACACTCTTGGGCTAAACCCTCGGTATATATACTCACTTGAAAAGCTGTTTTATTTCTCCTTTAATCAGGGCTAACAATATTGGTACTCCTAAACATGCTGGTACTAGGTATAGTAAAGCTGGCTGAAAATAGATGCAACATTTTTTAGTTTACTAAGTTTGTACAAAAAAAGTCAAGGTCCAAAAATTATTATAATTAAGGTAGTGGACCCATTATTGTTCTTCAATGTTTTTGAAGTAATGAACTTTAACAGTGTTAACTGAGGTTTCCAAATGATTTTCAATAGCAAACTTCGGTCAACATTGTGAAAAATCATGAGTTCTGAAATGTTGCGGACCTATTATGGTTCCACTACCTTTAACAATATTGCATGATAAAGCTTGAAGAGATCATGCATAGCAGTTTTTGATCATTTTAAATATTCAAGTAGAGTCATTGTAAATTTTGCTGTTTAGATAAAATATTTCACTAACATTTCATTTGAACCAAAGAGTAAGGAGAGCTTACACTGATTTCTTTCTGAAGCCATATATGAGACAACCAAAATAACAGCTGGACAGAATGCCAATATGCACTTACTATTGATATACCCGGTAATCAATCTTATCTGACCCTGGTATCATTTCAAATTGCATCCATCTTTCAAAATTGAACATTCTAAAATTTGGAAATGGGTACGAGTTAGTCTAAAATGAGGAAAGAAGTCCACCTACCTGGGCATGCTTGAAGACATGCATCACTACAATTGTCAAAAGTAGGCCTAGGAAGTACGCTAAAAATGTCGCATAGAAGTAGGTCTTCCCCTTTTTCTGGCTGAAATAGAAATTGTAAGGTAAAAAATTCATGAAACTTCAATCCTCTAATAAATGAGCTAGTGTGTCATTTCCAACAATTTCAAATACGCGCAAAGCAATGACTCTGGCCAGCCTGTGCATCCCCACAGTCTGACATGAGTCTTCACTATGCGCTTAGTAGATAGATAAGGTCTCAATGCATCTATTAACCATCAGGTAACTTTATATTTACAGTTTATTGCTGACTAAGCTTCTCCATGTTTGCAAGTCATGTACATTTCAAATTGTTGGAAATGTCACGCAAAGGCTCAAATGTTTGTCCCCTTTTGCAGACATCACAATTTACAATTACTTGAAGTTGATTTTCAACACCATCAAGCCACAAGTAATACTTGTAAACAAGTTTTTCCAAAGATTTTTCAATTTTGCAATGAAAAGTTTAATAAACGCTGTTCCCATTGCATACCAGGGTTAAAAATCCAGTTTGTTCCTTACATTTGTAAGGAACAAACTGGATTTAGAACTCTTAGCTTCCAAAGGTGACCTAGGAAATGCATCTCATTTCCAAATAGATTTTTATCAATGTTTTGTGATTTCTAAAAACACAGCCAGTTATATGTATTTCTCCTTCCTTACAAGAGTTGACAATTCTAACAATGTCTTAAAGTTATTATAACATTTATGGTAAAACATAAATGAACAAGAGCTGTCACTGTAAGATGACAATGCCCCCGACACCGCTTTGATTTTAAATTATGGCCAATCTATGTTGAAGGTCAAGGTCATCCAGGGGTCAAGGTCACCAAAGTATGTGCCTACAGAAAGGTAATGTACCAAGGAATGTTGTGGTAAAGTATGATGCGAATATGTTAAGTAATAAGGAAGTTATGGCCAATGTTAAAGTTTTTGGACGGAATGACGGACGGACGGACAGACGGACGGACGGACGGACAAGTCAAATTTATGATGCCTCCCTATCGGGGGCATAAAAATGTAGGGAGTTGCATTCCAATGAGTATGTTTGAATAGGATTTTACGCTGCTCTTAACAATCTTTCAGTTATATTGCAGTGGCCGGAGCAAACAAGAATGGATGCCTGGTATTTTTCTCACCTGTATTACAATAACATCATTTCCTAACCTCCAGCTACTATCCCACATAGTGTCCATTATCAAGCCTTTGGTGGGAAACAAAAATCAGAAAGGATGAGTGCCACAGTCGGGGATCGAACCTGGGGTCTCTAAATTGATAGTCAGACGCGCTTAATTCCAATGAAAAAAGAATCAAAACTTTTTTTTAATTTATTTACAAATATTTCAAAAGATTCTTTGTTTAACTCTTTTCCAAATAAAACTTAAAGAAATCTATATGATGATTCAAGTACATATTATAAAGACCTACCTCATATCATATCTCAACAATAGAGCAATAAAGATTCCAGGAATCACAATATCTCCTAGACCCAACATGGCAAAATTTTTGGCTTCAAATCCATTTTCTATCAAATCTTGGGGGAACACCACTACAAAACACAATTGTAAGAATGAGACAATTTGAGCAATTGTATTGTTTAACCCTTTCCTGTTTTTTAAAATTTTGGACCTGTCCAAATTCAAAGGTTTTGCAGACGAAAATTTAAAGTAGATTTAATTTGAACAAGATGTGTTTGTGAAACACGAATGCCCCCATAACAGCATTTTTTTCAAAGTTTGACCTTGACAGATGACCTTGACCTTGTCACATGACCTTGACTTTGGTACTAGTAGA
Source organism: Fragum whitleyi (assembly GCA_948146395.1). NCBI lineage: Eukaryota > Metazoa > Mollusca > Bivalvia > Cardiida > Cardiidae > Fragum > Fragum whitleyi. Next base: position 50,333,549 of record OX411548.1, on the reverse strand, counting down.
TGCGGATCATTGAGATCTATCATCATGCCAAATATTAGCTTTGTATCTTGAATAGGCTTGAAGATATTGGCAAGGTTAAGTTTTCGGACAGACATACAGACAGACAGACAGACGGACAAGAGTAAAACAATATGCCCCCAATCTCTCGATATGGGGGCATAAAAATAACCATTCAGTAGGGTCGAAAATAGTGTGGAAAAAGAAGAAATTGCTTGTCAGGAGCAATTTTTTCTTTTGTCACAATATTTTCTCAATCAAAAAATCACAAGCACGTTAAAAGCAGGGATTAAACAGCAAAGGGTAAATTTTCATGTCAAGATGTCTGTCTCAACAATAAGTCAAACAATTTCAAATTTGCAAATATTTAGAGGCTGAAATTGAACTGTCTGATGACAACAATTTTATAACAATAAAGTAGTGTTGGGCAATCGGTTTCAAATTATAATTGATAATTGTTTTTTTTTGAGGGAAAATTTAATCAACTAATGATCGATTGTACAATCATTTTCAATTTAGAAATTAATATGACAGCACTCCCAGTATCATCTTTTGAAGAATACAATGTGAAAGTTTAGTTAAAAATAATGACCTAAAGACTCTTTCTGCAGATTTTTTACATAAACTTCATGGATCAGCATGAAACAGTTGTAACTGCCTATTAACATATAGGCAGTTACGGTACATCTGTTTCATGCTGAGTCATCAAACTTGTGTAGGTTACGATAACAACATATAATGGCTTTCGTTTATGTGTTAGCAATTGATTAAATCGATTATGAAATTTCTTAGTTGATTATCACAATCAAAGGCCCAAACCAACCAATTATCCATTACAATCAATTAATCTGCCCATCACTTCAATACACAAACAAGATGTGTTTGTGAAACACAAATGCCCCTGTAACAGCATTTTTTTTTCAAAGTTTGACCTTGACAGATGACCTTGACCTTGTCACATGACCTTGACTTTGGTACCAGCAGTATCTTGAATAGGCTTGAAGATATTGGCAAGGTTAAGTTTTTGGGTTAAGTTTTTTCAAAGTTTGACCTTGACAGATGACCTTGACCTTGTCACATGACCTTGACTTTGGTACCAGCGGATGCGGATCATTGAGATCTATCATCATGCCAAATATTAGCTTTGTATCTTGAACAGGCTTGAAGATATTGGCAACGATAAGTTTTCCGGTTAAGTTTTTTCAAAGTTTGACCTTGACAGATGACCTTGACCTTGTCATATGACCTTGACTTTGGTACCAGCGGATGGGGATCATTGAGATCTATCATCATGCCAAATATTAGCTTTGTATCTTGAATAGGCTTGAAGATATTGGCAAGGTTAAGTTTTCCAGTTAAGTTTTCGGACAGACGGAAGGACAGACGGACGGACGGTCAGACAGATGGACAGACGGACAGACAGACGGACATGAGTAAAACAATATGCCCCCGATCTCTCGATATGGGGGAATAATAATATTATACCACATGGTCATCAACCAAAAGTATGGCTTTCTGACTTTGATAATAAAAGCAAATTTGATAGAAATCCTGTTGACTTGGTTCCATTGAAAGTATAATCAACAAATCATGGGAAACAGAATGCAAGTAATTCTTACTTTATTGTATTAAATGAAGGAATAATGATGAATAATACATCTAAACAATTATACATGTAATATTTCTAAATGATAAAAGGCTACGTATTCATGTTTATTGTATCATTTTATAACATTAAAACTTCAAATGTAAGCCAGTTTTAATGTGACATTGGAACCAAACACAAAGGAAATATCCCATACATACAGTTCCACCTGATAACAAAATTCAGCCAGTACTTACATTTGATTGGTGCTTCAAATGATTTTGCAACTGTTACCATGACATCAGTACCAAACACCCAGAATATATCATATACAAACAGGCCTCCCAACAATATACAGCCAGTACTTATACTGTTTAGAGACAGAAATTCTACACCATTTACTGAGAATGCCAGGCCAAACAGATTGTTGGCAATCCAGTGCTGAAATAGACAGAATAGATAGGGATTAGCCCTTTCCTGTTTTAGAAAAATTTTGGACCTGTCCAAATTCAAAGGTTTTGCAGACGAAAATCTAAAGTGGATTTAATTTTAAAAATAACCATTCTGTACTGTAGAAAATTTTGTAGAAAAAAAAAAGAAATTGTTTGTCACAAACAATTTCCTCTTTTTCTACAATATTTTCTCAATTACATATCTTAGGGACGTAAAAACCAGGGATTGGACAGGAAAGGGTAAAGTGATTTTTTTCTACCTTCTTGACATGATTTATTCCTTTGTTAGGTGTTTTGTATGACAAAAAATATCTAATGAGGTTGGGGGAATTGATTATTGTCACTGCCGAGACAATTATCAATTCCCACAACCGAGTTAGATATTTCTTTTATACAATACATTAAGTATGTTATTAATATATTATCTTATAACCTCTATTTGCCTCTATTATTGTTTATGTTCCCAACAGAAATACTAGTTTCTAAAAAACCGCATTATTGCATTGTTCTAAAAATATCCATATGATATCATAAAAAATATCATATGGGATGTTATCACTAAGAAACTAAGATAAAATATAGTAACATTGATTTCTTTAATGCTATTCAGTGGATAATTTAGAAATAATAATGGATTATTATTTCATAAACTCAACACCTAACCAGTAAATTTATTAAAAACTTATACCCCTTTCCTGTTCTTTAAACCCCATTTGTCTTTATCTAAGTAGAGTTCCAAAAAGTGACATCATCATGAACTTTTCATAGCAATCACATGCAAAAGAACAAGAGTGCCATAGTCACAAAATACGCCGCCACTTTGCTACTGTTTCATGAAAATAATTGTAGACACTACATATTTTGACAGAACCAAATTCAAAATGACCAAGTTTCATTTAAATCAAGACAAAAAGTTAGGAGGAGTTGCCTTCACAAGGCTGCAATTTCAATAAGCCCCAGGCACTAAGTTTTAAGGCGGCATAATTCAGGGAAATAAATGAGCCATAAAATCCTTGATCCATGTACATCTACAAATTATGGTGATGACATTGACCAAGTCTCATTTAAATAAAGTCTAAAGACAAAAAGTAAGGAGGAGTTGCGTTCAAAAGGCTGCAATTTCAATAAGCCCCAGATACTAAGTTTTAAGGGGGCATAATTTAGGGTAAAATTAATGAACCATAAAATCCTTACTTCATGCTCATCTACCAATTTCGGTTAAAACATCCACCAAGTTTCATTTAGATCCAGCCAGAAACTTAGGAAGAGTTGCATTCACAAGGCTGCAATTTCAATAAGCCCCAGAGAATAAATTTCAAGGGGGGGCATAACTGAGGCAATAAGCCCCAGAGACTAATTTATTAAGGGGCATAACTCAGGCAAAAATCAACGAACCATAAAATCCTTCCTTCATGCACATCTACCAATTGAGGTGATAACATTGACCAAGTTTCAAGAAGATCCAGCCAGAAACTTAGGAGTAGTTGCGTTGACAAGTAAAGGGGACAGACGTACGGATGGACAGATGGATGGATGGACGGATGGACGGGTGGACAGACGGAGAAGATGACACCAATATATGTCCGCCTCCTGCGGCTTATAAAAAGCTTAACGAAAATTTGTGCTAAACTGTGCGTAAGTGAATTTATCCATGATATTACTGTTTGATGAATGATGAAGCAACAGACCAGCAGTTTACCTTGAACAGATTTAACAGCTTTTGACTTTCATCAAGTTACCAGGTATTTTTTTCTTACAGCTATACAAGTGTATAGTTAAACATGTATGTCCTCACCTTTTTAATGAGATACCACACTCCAACAACACCACACAGCACCAGTACTAACAGATCTTTTCTGTCAAACTTCCAGTTTACTATCTCTGAAATAAGTATACAAATTCAGGGTTTTAAGGGACACAGGTTTTGGAAGACAGAGAAGCACAAACAAGAGGACCATGACAGTCCTAGATCACTCACCTGAGTCCCTTTGACCCCTGGGACATCACATTAATTAAATAGGAAGATGTCAACAAGGAGATAATTTCTACATATGATCAATACCACGGAAAGTTTTCAGCCAAGAGTAAGAAGGATATGCCTTTTTGCTCTTTGAATCTATGTAAAAGGGATGCACCAAATTTGACCCAAGGGTCTTGATATGAAAATACTTGATAGGGGCCCACTAGATGATGCTAAAACATTCCAAATATGAAAGCTGTCTGCCATCTGGTTTTAGAGAACAAAATTTTTAAAGATTTTCGCTCTTTGAATCTATGTAAAAAGGGTTGTGCCAGGGTGGAGCAAAAATGTGACCCCTTGGTCTTAATATGAAAAAACTTGGTAGAGGTCCACTAGATGATGCTACATACCAAAGCTGTCTGCCTTCTAGTTTCAGAGAAGAAGATTTCTGAAGATTTTCCTTATTTTACCTTTCGTGCTCAGAAGAGCTAAAAGGGATGAGCCCGGGCATAGCCCAAATATGACCCCAGGGTCTTGATATGAACAAACTTGTTAAAAGTCCACTAGATGATGCTACACACCAAATATGAAAACTGTCTGCCATCTGGTTTCAGAGAAGATTTTTAAAGATTTTCACTCTTTGATTCTATGTAAAAAGGATTGCGCCACGGTGGAGCCCATATATGACCTCAGGGGGTTGATATGAACAAACTTGGTAGAGGTCCACTAGATGATGCTACATACCAAATATGAAAGCTGTCTGCCTTCTGGTTTCAGAGAAGAAGATTTTTGAAGATTTTCCTTATTTTACCCTTTCTGTTAAGGGTAAAGGAAAAGTTAAGGGTGGATTACATTTATTTGAACAACTTTGGTAGAGCTTGACCTAAGGAATATCCCTGCAAAGTTTCATCAAAATTGGCCAACCGGTTTAGTAGGAGAAGACGTTTAAAGAAATTGTGGACGACGCACGACTGACAACGCATGATGGACATTGTACGATCACAATAGCTCACCTTGAGCACTTTGTTCTCAGGTGAGCTAAAAAGAGGCCGGGACCCTAGAATTCTTCTGCTACAAGTCCAATAGAACCTCTTGAGATCATCATCAGAAAGGATTGAAGACTGTCTAAAACAGTCTTTAATTGTTTTTCTGATGTTGACCCTTAAAAAATTCATAAATATACCTAGAACACTATTTTTAATTTAACCAGAGAATGGCTCTAAATGCACATAAAGAATAAGATCATCCCTTAATAGAAATATATTACATCTAAAGCACTACTATGCAAAAGAAGCACTACAATCTCAATTATTAAGTCTTTGGTACCCTGTTTTGTTAAAATTCAGTCTAAAACCCTTCCAATTAACTCAAATAATAGTAAACAACTGTTGTTCAACACTTTGAAACCATATACCTTATACCATCTGATTTAATAGCTCTTTTACTTAAAATCCAGTTTAGTAAATATCAATAAAGAAGATTACCTGGTATGATTTAAAATAGTTAAACTAGCATACTTGATTCAAAATGACTTCTTTCAAAACACACCCTCAACTATTAATTGCTGATTTGGGTAGAATATCAAATAGAGTAGATAACTGAGATTGTGCTTGGATTTGAATTTACCAATTATAGCCAGTTAAAGACATTTCCATTGTTTCATGCCCATAGCAGGTTAGCTACCCAATCAGTAAATTTAGAAGAATAGCTTATGACAATCAGTTGAGAATGGTCTTATACTTTACGTGCGCTTGTGTACACAAGTAACCCTGCTCAATTGAAATTTTGTTTCTCAACAAATTCAAAATTTTCAGAACATTTCTACCAGTTTGGCTGATTTATATTTAAGAGGCTGGATCATCTAACAATAGATTTCTGATATTTCTAACACCAGTACTACCATTACATCCTTTCCTAGCCTCCAGCTGCTATCCTACATTTTTCGACGATTATCGGCCCATTGGTGGGAGACAAAGTCAGAAAAACTGAGTGCAGCCGTCGGGAACGAACTTGGGACCTTTTAAATGATGGTCCCACATGCTACCAACTGTGCTATGATGGCAACCATACCAGTTTGTTATATCCACAACAATTAAGTAGAAAAACAGGGAGTGTAGGGTATATACTGTCTTGTGCTAAACCCTCAATTTGATGTAAATGATGAGTAAACTTAATAAATGAGTTTATTTCTGTATCAAATTTCAGGTAAAAGACCTGTAATAGTTCCACAACATTTCTGAAGTAGTGAACATTAATAGTGTTAACGGAGGTTTCCTAATGATTTTCATTAGGGAACCTCAGTAAACATTGTGAAAGATCATGAGTTCCAAAATGTTGCAGAACTATAACGGTTCCACTACCTTATATAAGATAAAAATTTGTGCCTTCAAAAACCAAGTACATATATCAGGGGTATAGTGCAAGACTGTACTAAGTGTATATACAATGTACCTTAATATGATATAACTACACTGCCTTTTATAAAAGGTAGCTTTCAATCCATATTTACAAGAATTTTTGAAGTAAGGAAAGGGACTATTTCTTGACCTACCTTCTTTTTTTTCTTTCTTCCCTTGTGTGAAAGTCAGGTGATATTCCTCATTTGGAAATATAGGCGGTATAAAAGGATGAAGAAGAGGGCTGTAAATTGAAAAGACTGTAGAGTTAATTGTTCTAACAAGGTTGCAAATTGTCGTAAGATAAGCCCATTGTAGTGCTGGATGCCCTAGTATGAAAATTAACAAAGGTAAATAATTCAAGATTATGAAAAGATTATAGTAAGTTACCTTTTTGAATGAATCAACACTAACAATAATGTCTCTATTGACTCTTTGTCTATGTGTTTTTAATTATTAAGATCTTTATAACAATATATTAAGGAAACAACAGACTCAGTAATCAAGAGAGGAACATACATGCCAAGTTTCAAGTCAATCCAACATAAGTTGACAGAGTTATGCTCCAGTCAAAGATTGTTTGTTTGTTTAAATGGAGTTTTACACTGTTTCAACAATTTTTCAGATGTATTCCTAGTATCTCAAACACCTGTACTACCATTACATCCTTTCTTAGCCTGTCTGATCAAAGAAGTGGAGAGCCACAGGTGATCTCATTATATGTCCTGTCTTCTGACAGGCCTTTAATAATTTTAGATAGTGCATAGATTGCAATTTATATTGAGAAGGCTAAAATGACTCCATGCAGAAAGTTTGTGAGGTTCAAAATGAGATCTTTGGAAGTCAAATTTAACCCCTGATAGTTTAAGCTGAATGAGGTGTACTGCAACTTTTACCATTATTTCAGTCATATTTGGAAGGCTGGAGAGCCCAACCAGGGGTTGACACTAATATAAGTTCTCCATCGAGAACTGTGATTTTTGGTGAGGGTTGGTAGCACTTCATTCTATGATGCAGGACATTTTGGCCTTTAAATTTTTTTCTCTCAGAGACTTCAGTTCTTGATATCTGGGGATGTTGCATGCTTTAGTTGTGAGTATAGACCTAATAAGATGTAGGGAAAACTCTGTGGAAAATAAGAAATTGTTAGTATCAAACAATTTCTTCTTTTCCACACAGTTTTTTCTTATCTCTGAAATTAATTCATGTAAAATGTTATACTTATTGCTTGAGTTTAAATTGTGCCAGGGCTAGTAATGATCTGGAGGACCTGTTCTCTGAAAAAAGGACCAGCGAAATTTAAATCAACCATTTTACTTAACGTCTTACGACAAAAATAATCGTAAGTCAAAATCTAAAATCGTACCTTGTGCTTTCACTTTAGGTTAGATTCTGCTTTGCAATATCTCATTGGAATCCTCTTTAGGAGACGATTCCAATGATATAATGCATGGCAGAAATCTGTTTTTGGTTACTATTGTAGAAGCATTTCTAATCTTTAACTTACGCAAAAAATGATCGTCAGTTGTTTAGTAAAACAGGCCCCTGGTCTAAAGGGTCTAAGGCAATGTTGAGTTAGTCACAAACGGTGAAACCCTGCAAATCAAATATATTCCTGGTATTTCTCACACCAGTACCACCACTACACCCTGAGCCCCCAGATGCTCATTCCAGTTTTTTCAATTTTGATTATTGACTCATTGGTGGGGGACAAATGCTAGAAGGGATATTGACCATAGCCTGGATCAAACTCTGGACCCCATAATTGACTTTTTTGCTTATATGTATTGGATTAAAGCCCTTTCAACAGTATTTCAGTTAAGTCACAGCTGGTGCACCTAACCATGCTTTTCAGTATTTCTGACACTACTACATGCACTATTGGCGGTGTATGATGATGAACAGCAAACAATGATGATCTAATTCTTGCAAATATACATCTAAACCATGAATGGACTAAGAAATGGGTAAAGCAAGATAATTATTCACAGAATCTATAAAATATTTTTCATACCTTGCTATGTGAGCCAGGGCCAACACCCCAAGAAAGAAGAAATACACTTGTAGAAGCATATTTATATACTCTTTTGAAAATATCTGAAAATAAAGATAAAATCAATAATAACACAAAGAATAGGTTAGTAATCAAAAAGGTTAACAACTCAACAATAAAGGAAGTGTGCCTGTAATAATTTTGCAACTTTAAGGAACTCTTGATCTTTCACAATGTTAAACAATGTTTCCTACTGAAATCATTATGAAACCTTGGTGAAAAGTTAAAGTTTATGACTTCCAAAACATTGCCGAACTATTACAGATCCACTACCCTAAGATTTTACAGTCCCAGCACTATGTAGACTTTTTTAAATTATCCTCAAGTTTTTGTGTAAAAATTGGTATGATGTTCACAGGATCAAAGTAGACAAGGTATTGATAGATTTGGGATCATTTACAGTAAAGACTGTAAGACTTTCAAAACAGTCTTCCATTCTTTTCTGAAGATGATTTCTAGCCTAGTAGGGGGTCCAAGGGATTCACATCAGAATGTTTTAAAAATTCTGGCAACTCACAATTTGAATCTAAGGGGAGTCCTGGAGTCAGAGACTCCTTGTTTTAGTTGATAACCATTTGGGACTCCTTTTGTAAGTATAATTCTGTTGGGCTGAACCCAAGGAAAATACTTTAACAAATAAATACATATAGCACTTTTCCTTTAATCCTTTGCTGTTTAATCCCTGCTTTTTACATGTCTGTGATTTTATTATTGAGAAAACATTGTGAAAAAAGAAGAAATTGCTTCTGACAAGAAATTTCTTCTTTTTCCACACTATTTTCTACCCTATTGAATGGTTATTTTACAAATTAAATCCACTTTTAATTTTCGTCTGCAAAACCTTTGGATTTGGACAGGTCCAAAATATTTAACAAGGTGCCAAATTGTCACAAGATACGCCCGTCACACTGCTTAGTATTAACTGGGGGTTTGAATAGAACTGAGGTTATTTTGAATGAATATTTTTTGCACCCATGTAGTTTCATTATCCTAGCTATTATACTTTTACAGATATACTCCGGACAAGATTCAAGTCTGAAAAACGACAAAGGGCAATAACTCAAAAAATAGGCCAGGTAGAGTTATGGTTCTTGTGCACTGCACTCCCCCTTGATGACATCTATACACCCATGAAGTTTCATGATCCTAGCTATTATACTTTTACAGATATACTCCGGACAAGATTCAAGTCTGAAAAAAAACAAAGTGCAATAACTCAAAAAATAGGCCTGGTAGAATTATGGTTATTGTACACTGCACTACCCCTTGGTTAGATCTATACACCCATGCAGTTTCATGATCCTAGCTATTATACTTGTAGAGATATACTCCGGACAAGATTCAAGTCTGAAAAACAACAAAGGGCAATAACTCAAAAAATAGGCCAGGTAGAGTTATGGTTCTTGTGCACTGCACCTCCCCTTGGTGAGATCTATATACCCATGAAGTTTCATGATTCTAGCTATAATACTTTTACAGATATACTCCGGACAAGATTCAAGTCTGAAAAACAACAAAGGGCAATAACTCAAAAAATAGGCCAGGTAGAGTTATGGTTCTTGTGCACTGCACTCTCCCTTGGTGAGATCTATACACCCATGAAGTTTCATGATCCTAGCTTTTATACTTTAAGAGATAAACTCTGGACAATATTCTAGTATGAAAAACAACAAAGGGCAATAACTCAAAAAATAGGCCAGGTAGAGTTATGGTTCTTGTGCACTGCACTCCCCCTTGGTGAGATCTATACACCCATGAAGTTTCATGATCCTAGCTATTATACTTTAAGTGATATACTCCAGACAAGATTCTAGTATGAAAAACAACAAAGGGCAATAACTCAAAAAATAGGCCAGGTAGAGTTATGGTTCTTGTGCACTGCACTCCGCAATGATGAGAAGAATATAATTGCCAAGTTTGAAGTCAATCGGACTTCAAGTGACAGAGTTATGCTCCGGACAAAGAAGTGGACGCCGCCGGACGCCTGGACGCCCGGACGCCCGGACAACCGGACGCCGGACGCCACGGGTGATCCCATAATACGTCCCGTCTTCGACGGGCGTATAAAAACAGGAAAGGGTTAAAACCTTATATAAAAACTGTAGATATTTTAACCCTTTTCAGAACTGTACATCATTTACTGCAGAAGCTCTTGAAGATAAAATTAACTTGCATAACTGCTAATACATGTATTTAAAAAACATCTTCTTCCAAGTTCTTTGGAGGGGGAAAATTGCTGGAAAAGAACAAATTGAATGTTAGAAGCAAATTTTTCTTTTCCATAATGTTTTCCCATGATGAAAATTGGGACTCCTTGAGCTTGGAATCCTTGATTTCTAAAGATGCAATCCAATGGACTCATTACCAATAATTGAATCCTGCTAAATATTTGCAAGTCTCAGAAAACCTTGGGAAACCAGGGCCCTGTTTTACTAATGAACATACGATTATTTTGAGTTAATTACTTAAAACAAATCTGATTGCAATCAGATGTCTTGTTACACTGTTAACACAAAAAACTTGGTTGTAAGATCATTAGTGAAACGGGGCCCTGCATCCCTTTAGTCCCTAGGTACCTACCTTAAAAATGATATATATTCCAAACAGTGTACAACTGGCAATTATAGGAAACATGGCTGCATCTTTACCAGTCATTGTCTCAGGTTTCTCGCCAGAGTCCTGCAAATAATATAAAAGTCTGTGTGTGACATTTCCAACAATTTCAAAGGTGTGCCAGGCAAAGACTCTGGCCAGCCTGTGCATCTGCACAGTTTGACCAGGGTCTTCACATTGCGCTTTGTAGGTCCAGTAAGGTCCAAAAGTGTCTTAAGTCAGTCAGGCAAACTTCCAATTATACTACATGTCAGTCATGGTTGGTTGGTGTTGGCCCTTCATGCACATGTCAATTGTAAATGTAAAGTGCAGGCTCATAAATCAACTATGCACCAACCTTTTACAAGAGGGCCATAGTGGCCCTAAATCGCTCACCTGAGTTAATGGGCTTAAGATCTGACCTCTTAACCTAGTTTAAAATCACACTTGACCCAAATTCAAACCAGACTGAGATTTTATAAAGACTATCAAACTGACACATTCTCATGATGATTGGGAAAAATTATGACCTATAGAGTGTCTACAAAATTTTTCCAAGATTAGACCCTGTGACCTCATTTTTGACACCACTTGACTAAATTTGAAACTAAACCGAGATTTCATCAAGACAATCATTCTGACCATCTTTCAGGTTGATTGAGCAAAAAATATGGCTTCTAGAGTGTCTACAAGGTTTATCTAAGATTTGACCCTGTGACCTAATTTTGGATCCCACTTGACCCAGATTTGAACTTGACCTAGAATTCATCAAGAAATTGATTCTGACCATTTTTCATGTGGATTGAGCAATCATTTAAGCTTCTAGAGTGTCTAAAAGGTTTTTCTAAGGTTTGCCCCCCTGACCTCATTTTTGACCCCACTTGACCCAAAGATGAACTTGACTGAGGTTTAATCAAAACATTCATTCCGACCAATTTTCAGGTTGATAGAGCAAAAATTGTGGCTTCTTGAGTGTCTACAAGGTAATTCCAATATTTGTCCCCATGACCTCGTTTTTGACCCCACTTGACCCAATTTCAAACTTGTCCAAGATTTTATCAAGAAAATCATTTTGACCAATTTTCAGGTTGATTGAGCAAAAAATATGGCTTCTAGAGTGTCTACAAGGTTAATCTAAGATATGACCCTGTGACCTCATTTTTTACCCCACTTGACCCAGATTTAAAATAGACCTAGATTTCATCAAGACATTCATTCTGACCAATTTTCAGGTTGATAAAGCAAAAATTGAGGCTTCTAGGCCGTCTACAAGGTTTATCTATGATTTGACCCCTTGACCTCATTTTTGACCCCACTTGACCCCGATTCGAACTTGACCTAGATTTTATCAAGAAATTGATTCTGACCAAATTTCAGGTTGATTAAGGAAAAATAAGGCTTCTACAGAGTCTACAAGGTTTTTCCAAAATTTGACCCCTTGACCTCATTTTTGACCCTACTTAATCCAGATTCGAAATTAACTGAGAATTCATCAAGACAATCATTCTGACCAATTTTCAGGTTGAATGAGTTATTAATATGGCTTCTAGAGTGTCTACAAGGTTTATCTAAGATTTGACCCTGTGACCTCATTTTTGACCCCACTTGACCCAGATTTGAATTTGACCTAGATTTTATCAAGAAATTGTTTCTGACCAAATTTCAGGTTGTTTTTCTTAGATTTGACCCCGTGACCTAGTTTTTGACCCCAGTTGACCCAATTTCGAACTCGTCCAAAATTTCATCAAGACAATCATTCCGACCAAAATTCAGGTTGATCCGGCAAAAAATGTGGCCTCTAGAGTGCATACAAGGTTTTTCTATGATTTTAACCCATGACCTAGTTTTTGACCCAAGTTGACCCAATTTTAAACTTGTCCGAGATTTCATCAAGACAATCATTCTGACCAAAATTCAGGTTGATCAGACAAAAAATGTGGCCTCTAGAGTGCATACAAGGTTTTTCTTCGATTTGATCCCGTGACCTAGTTTTTGACCCCAGTTGACCCAATTTCAAACTCGTCCGAGATTTCATCAAGACAATCATTCTGACCAAAATTCAGGTTGATCCGGCAAAAAATGTGGCCTCTAGAGTGCATACAAGGTTTTTCTTAGATTTGACCCCGTGACCTAGTTTTTGAACCCAGTTGACCCAATTTCGAACTTGCTCGAGATTTCATCAAGACAATCATTCTGACCAAATTTCAGGTTGATCGGGCAAAAAATGTGGCCTCTAGAGTGCATACAAGGTTTTTCTTAGATTTGAACCCATGACCTAGTTTTTGACCCCAGTTGACCCAATTTCAAACTCGTCCGAGATTTCATCAAGACAATCATTCTGACCAAAATTCAGGTTGATCCGACAAAAAATGTGGCCTCTAGAGTGCATACAAGGTTTTTCTTAGATTTGACCCCGTGACCTAGTTTTTGACCCCAGTTGACCCAATTTCAAACTCGTCCGAGATTTCATCAAGACAATCATTCTGACAAAAATTCAGGTTGATCTGACAAAAAATGTGGCCTCTAGAGTGCATACAAGGTTTTTCTTAGATTTGACCCCGTGACCTAGTTTTTGACCCAAGTTGACCCAATTTCGAACTCGCCCGAGATTTCATCAAGACAATCATTCTGACCAAATTTCAGGTTGATCGGGCAAAAAATGTGGCCTCTAGAGTGCATACAAGGTTTTTCTTAGATTTGACCCCGTGACCTAATTTTTGACCCCAGTTGACCCAATTTCGAACTCGTCCAAAATTTCATCAAGACAATCATTCCGACCAAAATTCAGGTTGATCTGGCAAAAAATGTGGCCTCTAGAGTGCATACAAGGTTTTTCTATGATTTGAACCCATGACCTAGTTATGACCCCAGTTGACCCAATTTCAAACTCGTCCGAGATTTCATCAAGACAATCATTCTGACCAAAATTCAGGTTGATCCGACAAAAAATGTGGCCTCTAGAGTGCATACAAGGTTTTTCTTAGATTTGACCCCGTGACCTAGTTTTTGACCCCAGTTGACCCAATTTCAAACTCCTCCGAGATTTCATCAAGACAATCATTCTGACCAAAATTCAGGTTGATCCGACAAAAAATGTGGCCTCTAGAGTGCATACAAGGTTTTGCTTAGATTTGACCCCGTGACCTAGTTTTTGACCCCAGTTGACCCAATTTCAAACTCATCCGAGATTTCATCAAGACAATCATTCTGACAAAAATTCAGGTTGATCTGACAAAAAATGTGGCCTCTAGAGTGCATACAAGGTTTTTCTTAGATTTGACCCCGTGACCTAGTTTTTGACCCCAGTTGACCCAATTTCGAACTCGCCCGAGATTTCATCAAGACAATCATTCTGACAAAAATTCAGGTTGATCTGACAAAAAATGTGGCCTCTAGAGTGCATACAAGGTTTTTCTTAGATTTGACCCCGTGACCTAGTTTTTGAACCCAGTTGACCCAATTTCGAACTCGCCCGAGATTTCATCAAGACAATCATTCTGACCAAATTTCAGGTTGATCAGGCAAAAAATGTGGCCTCTAGAGTGCATACAAGGTTTTTCTTAGATTTGACCCCGTGACCTAGTTTTTGACCCCAGTTGACCCAATTTCGAACTCGTCCAAAATTTCATCAAGACAATCATTCTGACCAAAATTCAGGTTGATCCGGCAAAAAATGTGGCCTCTAGAGTGCATACAAGGTTTTTCTATGATTTGAACCCATGACCTAGTTTTTGACCCCAGTTGACCCAATTTCAAACTCGTCCGAGATTTCATCAAGACAATCATTCTGACCAAAATTCAGGTTGATCCAACAAAAAATGTGGCCTCTAGAGTGCATACAAGGTTTTTCTTAGATTTGACCCCGTGACCTAGTTTTTGACCCCAGTTGACCCAATTTCAAACTTGTCCGAGATTTCATCAAGACAATCATTCTGACAAAAATTCAGGTTGATCTGACAAAAAATGTGGCCTCTAGAGTGCATACAAGGTTTTTCTTAGATTTGACCCAGTGACCTAGTTTTTGACCCCAGTTGACCCAATTTCGAACTCGTCCGAGATTTCATCAAGACAATCATTCTGACCAAAATTCAGGTTGATCCAGCAAAAAATGTGGCCTCTAGAGTGCATACAAGGCAAATGTTGACGACGGACATCGCACGACGCACGACGGACGACGCACGACGGACGACGGACATCCACCTAACCACAATAGCTCACCATGAGCACTTCGTGCTCAGGTGAGCTAAAAATGTACCTGAAATTTGCTGCACAACCTTTTTTTGTGGCCTGAGCTATTCAAATATGAATACCACAGTCCCGCCCCTTAGATAAAGCTCTGTGACATCAGTGAAATATATGGACCAAATTAAGAATGAACTATTAATAGATCATAAATCTAAATCTGTTGAAGAAATTTGGCTGAGTTTTCAGATGCTATTTCTACAGGTATCAAGAAATTTGTTCAAACCAAAAGAGTAGGGAATAAGAGATCACTTCCATGGATTACACAGCCTATAAAACGTCAAATTAGATAAAGGGATGATGTCTATTTTAGATTGAAGAAAGATGGAAACAACAAGATAAAGACTGCATTTCTGGCTCTGAAAAGAAACATAAAGAAACAAATATAAGTCTCTAACAATAACTATATTGAATACATTTTAGGCCTTGATAGAAACACTGAAAACAAGGAGAAAGCAAAAGATTTAACAATAAGAAACTTATCAGTCTGATGCCAAAAATGCCAAGCAAGTCTCAGCAGGAGTAGCTCCCCTTCTCGATAAAATTTCATGTACCATCAAATCAGACAATACAGAAATGGCAGACATTCTAAATTGACAGTTTCAATCAGTCTTCACTCCAATGACACCCAATTTCTCTGGCTCAGTCCTGCCTTTCATCCACAAGACAAAATGTTTTCCTCCTCTTTCAGAAATTATCCAGTCATGCCAGACATTTCCATCTGCACTGGTGGAGTACAAAAAATAATATCCAACTTGAAACCAGACACAGTAAAAGGACATCAAACCTCTAGTACTAAAAAACTTGTTATCAAATTCCCCTATCTTGCAAATTCTCTTTCAGAAATCCCTAGATACAGGAACCCTACTCCAGGTATGGACAAAGGCAAAGATGAGCCCACTCTTTAAGAAAGGAAACAAAGAAGATCCTGCAAATTGCAGACCTATATCCTTAACATTTATATTGTGTAACGTTCTTGAACATATTGTAGCATCAAATATAACCTAATATTTTGACAAAAATAATATACTTTTTGACTTACAGCATGGCTTCAGAGAACGGTTTCATGTGAAACCCAGCTACTGCAACTGACCGACTATCTTGCCAGAAACCTTACTTAAGGAAAACAAACTGATCTAGTTTTGTTAGACTTTAGCAAGGCTTTTGATAAAGTTATCCATCTAAAACTTGTATAAATTGCAGGAATATGGAGTAAACAATGCTACCCTTTTGTGGATTAAATCTTTTTGTATAGGCAGAACAAAAAAGTAGTCTTAGAAGGTGGATGCTCATCTGAAATACCAGTCATGTCAGGAGTACCTTAGGGTTCGGTGCTGCTTGGCCCTCTTCTATTTCTTTTATATATTAATGACCTTCCCAACACCATCAACAACCATGTCTGTTTGTTTGCAGATGACACTGCCGTTTACTTATCTATAAATACCTAGCAACACTGTAAGACCCTGCAAGAAGATCTAGACCAGTTAATGCAGTGGGAAATAAATGGGAAATGGAGTTTTAACCTCAGCAAATGCATTGTCCTAAATATTACTAAATAGAAGAAAAAGATTTCCTTTGATTACAGGCTACAAGGACATGTACTAGAGACTGTGGACAATGCCAAATACCTAGGAGTTACAATATCTGGAGATCTTTCCTGGCACAGGCATATGGACAGTATAACAGCTAATGCAAATAAAACTTAAGGTTTTCTGCGAAGAGACATCCAGACCAAAAATAAGCAGATCAGAACAACAGCGTACAACACTTTGGTTAGACCCCAGGTAGAATACACATCAACTGTTTGGAGCCCTTACACAACATCCTAGATATCAACAAAGTAGAAAAAGTTCAGCATAGAGCAGCAACATGGGTTCAAAAGCCATGTTCAAGAAGTCTTGATTCTTTTCAGGTAGTGAACCATTGCTAAAGGCCAAAATTCTTTTATCAGACCTTTTGATCTAACACTCACAATACTTTTAAAATTTGGCACCCAAACCAATGACTAACAGTTTTTATTCCAGCACGGACGCACACCTGCCAGTAATACGGGTGTCCTGTCAACTCGGCCTGTAAAAAACAAGGCCCGCGTAAAACTCGGCCTGTGTAAAACTTGGCACATCAACGCGGCCTGTATATAACTTATACAGGGTTTTGCCTATTAAACGGATATATAAGCACACTTATCAGATAGTAAATCATTGTGTGCAATGTACTTAAAGAACTGCAAATTCACGATTGATGACATAAATCTACGATCTTCATATTAAAAACTCATATAACTTGTCATCTTCTTTTGTGCTTAGAAAAAAATGATTTGAAAAATTAATTTGAATATAGTATTTAATTATGTCTATTTTATCTCATATTTACACAAATGCCATACAAAAGTAAAATAAGATTATTTTTATAATCAAAAACCTTTTTAACGATTGATTATTAATCTAAAAAGAGCACATAAGGTCCCAAAAATATTTACATTGCATCGTCATACATGTAACTATATATCAACAGGCCGAGTTAACGGGCCGGCGGAGTTATTCACAGGCCAAGTTGACTGTGAACCAGTAATACCCGGAAGGGGAGTAAGGCAGTATATATCGATAGATAGGTAGTGAAAAGTCTGGGTAGGAAACGTCTAAATAGTAAAATGCAGGGCTCGTGTTAGTGTTTGATATTGGGGAGTTATTGACCCCTCACCTAAGAAATTATAGGGGTCAAATCTGAATTTATTTAGGGTCAAACAATAGAAACAGCAAATCATTAGTAGAATTTTGCATATTTAAGAGTCACCTCACCTGCTTCTTGTATTGGATTGAAATAAGTAAATAACTTGTAAAACTTTATACAGTAATTTGAAAAATCTTAGGTATAAAACCATGTTTTGACCCTTGGTAATTTCTCTCAAGGGGGTCAAAATGACCCCTTGGGAGAAATTTCTATGGGTCAAAATGAGTTATTTTAAGATTTTTAGGAGTCAAAACCCTGGTCTAAGGGTCAAACACGAGCCCTGAAAATTACTCAGGTACGAACAGTCTCACTAGCGAAACGTCTTTTCCTTAAGGGCTAGTTTGGACCTGTTTTATCGATTGATTGAATTGAGTTTAATGCCGCTTTCAACATGATTTCAGTTATATCGCGGCGGCTGGAGCACCTAACAATGGATTCCTGTAATTTCTCTTACCAGTACAACCATCACATTCTTTCCTAGCCTCCAGCTATCTCACATAGGTCTATGATTATCAACCCATTGGTGAGAGACAAATAGTCGGAAAGAATGAGTGCCGCCATTGGGTAGTTTGGACCGAATTACAGACGTTTCGTACCATAGCCAATTCGTACCAGTCATTTCGTACCATAGCATTGGAGATTTTGTACCATGTATTGGACATTTCGTACCATGTATTGGACATTTCGTACCATAGAATTGGACATTTCGTACCATATATTCGATTTGATACAGTGATGTTAATTATTCAAGAACAACTCTTAAAAATAATTTTGATAATCGTTTATTACATAATTAAGAATACATGTAAATACTTTTACATAATTACATGACAATTTCGATAATCTTCACTGATGGATAAATGATTTAAAAAGCATTGAGAATCAGTGCTCTCAATAAGCAGACGTCGACGTAATATACGTCCAGAATTTCAAAAATTACGTCCGGAAAAACAAACCCAGACGTAAAAAAACGTCCGAGATTCGAGGAAAACGTCCTGTAATTTGACCCCGGACGTTTAACGAATTTACCTAATTAAGGGTTTAACGTAAGTCTACATGTGCAAAAAATCGATAATCAACGCGAGCATACACATTAAAGCTGACCAAAACAAGCCATGTATAACGTGTGGGGTAAAATATTGTCGCTATAACAACCAGTCTCTGATTATCTTATCGGGTTAGCGACCCGTCATTACCGCTTCTGTCATTACCTTTCTTCGTCGGATACAGATCGCGTGGGTCCTTTGAAAGGATTATTGAAACAAACAAAATTCAAGCCAGTGGAATATTCGTAATATCAAACGTAGTTCATGCAGCTCAGACCGATAAAATTTCAAAATATCGCTTCCTAAAAGTCTTAAAATGGATCTACGAGTAATTTATCCGAAGTGAAAAAGACGCTACCGGAAAACATTTACAAAAGGCCATTCGACTGTCCTCGTTTAAATACGTTTAGAATCAGCATCTTCGGAGAACGTGGGGAAATCCCAATGACGTCATTTAAGTTGTCCGCAACATGTCTGACGAGAGATTTGAAATGACGAATTTTACTATTTTGATAATTCTGCATAAGTTTAAATAGGTTTAGAACTTTTATTGGCACACTACCTAGAACGTTCGCCACCTTTGGAACGACAGGCCGAGGAAAATTAAAGCTGCATTAATTTCCGTAATATCGCCGGATACCAAAACATCGTAACTTAAATTTGAGTAAGCCGCATTTCCTAGGCCCACCGCGCAAGATACATCTAAGGACCGATTCCAAATAGAAACTCCACATTTTCTCATATTAGTTTCCATAATTTATTCAATGAAAATAATAAAAGGTGATTGTGAAACCAAAGCTCGTACCTACAGCTATAAGTCAAAGCTACAAGTTTTAAGGCTTGGAAGTCGTTTATCCTTAGAGAACCAACCAGAATCATGGACTTTGGGAGCAAAAATTTAACTTATATTTAACAAGGAAACGAGCATATACAAAGTGTGCAAAAAAAAGATAGTTGGTGGGTGGAAGGGGGGGGGGGTAAAAATTCCTTTCTTCCAAAAAAAAAAAAAAAATTCCTGAAATCCCAACATGGAATTACAAAAATTCCTGATTTTGGCCCTTATTGAGAGCACTGGAGAATAGGAATGCCAATATAGCTGTTCCAAAGTTTTGGAAATATCTTGCTAATGAACATACCACAATGCAACACGAGAAAGGGATAATATATTTTAAACATCCATAATTACTGAAAGTTAATTAATACTGAAATCACACTGTTGTCTGTATTCACTCGTCACACACATACACAAGTCTTCCATACACTCGAAGAAGTCTACAAACATTCATTTCACCCACTCTTTATTTCTCCCACGCACTAAAGAGGGAAGACTGCAGACTGCACGCTGGTAGATGCCTTTCAGGCTCTGTAGTTTGTTGAGTTCATAATCAAGCAAACACCAATCAGCAATTAAAAATCATTTCTCAATTAAAGTCTGCAAACAACTCAATCAGTGAATCATAAATAACTGTTATCATAATTAATCAAGCAAACAAGGCAATCAAAAATCGTGTCTCAATTCAAAGTACACAAACGAGTTTGCGAACTGGAAGATAATAGATAATAAGTTAATTGTATATTAGAATTTAACATGGTACGAAATGACCATTATATGGTACAAATGACCACAGTATGGTACGAAATGACCACAGTATGGTACGAAATCTCCAACGAAATTATGGTACGAAATGGTTATGGTACGAAACGTCTGTATACCGTTTGGACCTGTACACAAGCCACTTTCTATTCTAAGGATCTTTTGTATAGGAATGCATATAGTTTAAATAAACGGACAATTAAATACAAAAATTAAAAATAAATGAGTAAAAAGTGTCTTGAGATATGAAAATAAGAATACTGAACCTTTTGTTCCTTATGGTACCTTACTGAACGGAAGGAACCAAGATATATCGGGATTAACGCCATGATAACAAGGCTGCTGTATGCAATAGCCATTCCTTCTGGAGTGGATGGTATTTTTCCAGTAGCATTTTCGGCAGTAGCATTGAAAGTTTCATTTAAAACCGGCACATCTGCTGTTTCTGCCATTTCTGTCGTCTTCTTTCGTCAATACGTGACTGGTACACGTTTTAAAAAGTCGGATTACATTGGACGCTTTCAATAAAAGCGGTTGTTGAATATTCTTTTTTCTTAAAGCGGTTACACGATCTAGATTCTTCTACTTCCATTATTCGTAAACAAGTCTATTACACGTGTCAACAAAAAAATAAGTTTCAGCGAACATGATTGGTCAAATACTGACGATGAAATAAGTAACGTTCATTTTCATTGGTCATGTACTAGAATGAAATAAAAATGGCAGCGCCCATACGAATGACATTTTGTAAACTAAATTTTTGCAACAAATTCCCAGCGAGTCGAAAAATAGAAGGAATTCTATTACAAACTAAGCCAAAATGTTCTTATTCAACGTTAGCTGAAGAACCAAATGAGGTAGATGTAGACATTGAAGAAGAAATTAACAAGTTGCGGGACGTCTCGAATTTGTCACCTCGCATGAAAGCAAAAATGAAGGGAAAGACCTTTAATATGGATGAACTAAGAACTAACCAGCAATTTGATAGAAAATACTACAGAAAAATGTATTCTAAATATGGAAAATCATCAGGTATACCATAGACCATTAATCTTGAATCTTGGTACAGTCAACTGGCCAATAGCGGATCACTAGTGAGAACTTTGTTGATTATTTTTCAAAGAAACATGGAAGAATGCCGATTTTGGTCTTAGCAGGCAACAAATTTTGTACACTTTGAAGTGCTACATACATCTTTAGTCAATCAATCAAAACAGTTGCATCGTCCGGGAAATAGTAGTGTACGTAAATTAGCCATTTCCGGGTCAATTTGGCCAATAGTGGATCACGTGATAAGATGACTCTGGGGGCTGTCTCAAAATGATTTAGACCTGTCATCACTGTCAAACCAACATGTTTTCTTCCGTTGGAAGTGATTTTAACACTTATTTTGTCATTCCAATATTAATTGAGAAGGACAAACGAAATCAGTGAGCAGACATTTATTTATTAAGCTGCTTACAAGACAAATGAACTAATAATCAACATTTTGCAGATTTAACTGTCTAAAAAATGTATAAAACCAAAGGTTTTTATATATTTCATCAATCCAAACTTAAACTACGTTCTAAGACTTGTTTTTAGACTGCATCAATTTGAATTTCAATATTCAATTAATTGCCTTCTGTGTAAGAAACATTGTAACAAAATGTTACATATAATCCCATCATTTTTCTTTTTCCAATTCCTGATTTTTTTTACAAATCCTAAAATTATCATTTGCTTCGGTATCTACCCATTTACACATGACACAATTTTGGGCTGGTTAGAATTTAAAAAAAAATAAGTACTGTATCTGAATTTTAAACTATCACCCTTTTCAGTTATGGAAAATTGAAAATATTGACCTTTGCAGTTGAAACCATTGGAGAGAAATAGAAATCACTTGTACACTTGTAACTAGAAGGACAGTTCTAACCACCTACCTGTTACCAGACAAAAATTTCACTTCTGTCGTTACGAAATTTTAGAATTACAACGACGACATATATTGTCAAAAACTCTTCTTATTTTAGGTAGAAATTAGCATGGGAAATAAAAGAGTAATTTGTTACAACCAATTTCGTCATGTACACTTTGTTTTCCTAGCTCATGCCAAGCATGGTTCAGAAATCCATATATGTTTACACGTATCCTTGCGGAAAATCGTTTATTTTGTTTTGCAACATAGTGAATCTAAACACCTATTTAGGGCAGTTCCATTGCAGAACCTTCTGGTATTTTTGACAACAGTGCCTTTAACTTAATTTCATGATGTAACTGAAGGTCAGGATGTAGCTTTTTGCCTGGACTCATGCCTATTCCATGATACATCTTTGCAAATCTCTTTGCTGATTTTTGGGCTGGACTGGTTTCAGAACTCAGACAAGTTTTATTCTTTGGTATCAAGTCCTGTATATATGAAATAATTTCATTTTTGTGTTGATGTGTACATGAATCAGTTCTGATAGAGGAGGGGTTAAATGCAATCAGTAAAATTCAAGGGAGGAGCCCAATGATATTACTTTGCATGTAACTCCTCTCCCATTAGACTTTATTCATGGACACATCAACGCGAAAATGATAAAGTATATCCATAATAACACGATCGCAATTCAGAAATAAGTTTTATACCATTTCTTGGTGTAAAATAGTTTCATAAAACTTTTCTGGGTGTAAAATAAATGAACAGGTAATGATATTGACGTTGGGAAAATTTCTCTGAAAGTGAAGTGCATCATTTAGCATACACGTGGCTTTTATGGACGTCAAAAGCATTAATAAACGTTTGTGCTACAGACTTATGTTCTATGCCATTTGCCCTTATTTCATACTTGCATTTTATGCCGTTGTGTTATAATCAAATTTTGATAGAGGCTGCAGACAACTGATGGGAAGTGATGGGGCCTTAAACATACCTGATAGGAAATAGAATCTTTAAAGAAATTGTGTCTTGCAAGCAACCAAGGCTTCTTTTACAGTCCTGTTTTCTTTTTTAAAAAAGTATCTTTAAAACGTAAGAGTTGTAGATCGATTGAAAATGATTAAATAATACCCCAAAAGCAATTACTTTTCTAACCACCATAATTTGGGCCAATTTTTCAAAATTTTCAACACTTATTTCCCTCTGGTTTGATACATGTACAATGTATATTGGTAGAAAATCTGATATCTATGGCCAGATACTTCTGTAATCTCCTAACTACCGCCTTTTTCATTCAAGACGTAGACCTAGTTAAGTTATTCATGGGGATAAACTACCAATGTTATAGCCCTTTAACATTTAGACTCAACGAACAATTTAAAATACTTCTTTTACAAAAAAGAGATGTTTTTGTGAAAGACAAATACCCCAGAAAAGGCCATTTTCATAACCTTGTCAGATGACCTTGACCTCGTCACATGAGGTTGACCTTGGTATCTGTAGATGCGCACTATTGAGATCTAACATTATACCAGCTTTGAACATGGTATCTTGAATAACCTTGCAGTAATTGGCAGTGTTGGGTTTGTTTTTTTTGTCAAGTGTTGCAGACTGACAGACGGAAAATGGTCAAGCAGTATGATCCCGATCTTTCAATGCACTGGCATAAAAAAACAGCCAGATTTGCAAAAAGTCTAGGAAATTTCATCAGCTACTGCTGTCAAACAACGACATTGCTTAAGAGATAAATGATATAAATATAGGTCATTTCTCAATTTAATACAATGTTTTCAGAATTAATCTAAACCAGATAAGAATTGGGATCTATAAAATTTCTTATCATTTTTTCTTTAAAACTTCAATATTTTAAATCAAAACGCATAAGTAGCTAGATAAGGAGAGGTTATCTATATAGAATATTTGGTTTGCATATTTTGAGACGCCCCCTATGATGCGCACAGCTGATCCGCTAATGGCGAGTAAGGGTTGAGGGTTGTTTCTATTTATTGTACACAAAAAGATGGATAAAACCATGCGAAAGCATAGTGAACCAACAATTTATGCTTCCTTGTCGTGATTTCATCCACTATTTGAAGTTGTACTGGTTTACTCGCCTTCATGTTTACAGACGAATTCTTTTCTTTGAAATTCTTATGACGTAATCTTTCAGTCGAACAGACGCTTGACCAGTGTTTCGTGGGTCTGAAGCACTACAACAACAATGTGAACTGTCAAAATTGTTTTATGCTACGTAGTGATGGACAGTGTCTTGGGATAGAATATTAGTTGCTTCTTCGGCATTTGCGAGTGAAAGTAATTGAAGGTTGAAATCAAAGTGATCCGCTATTGGTCATGATCCGCTATTGGCCAGTTGACTGTATGTTGGACCCAAATCCCCTTCGCCCCTTTTGCCAGTCTTAAAGGCCCAAAAATTTAGCAACCTAGTCAAAGCCTGTAATTTTGTCAAAGTGGCCATTAATAAGGATATTATTACTGCACTAACTGGAATGCTCGATCGCTCGAACAGCAATCTCAGTCCAGAGGTCAAATTTACTGCATTCTCTTGAGCAAAGGGGTTCGCACCTATATGACATCTATTGCATCAAAATAAACTAACAATGCGCATTTGTTATTTCATCCCATTGTGAAGAATACCTTAAGGCCTTTTCAAGAGGTCTCGACGAGGCAGATAACTTGTTTTTACACCTTTTTGTATGCCACACTTATTCAATTTTAGAGTGTAAATGACAGGAATTTATTGATCAGAAAATGATTAAAAGACTGTGAAACAATAATAAAACAAATGAACATTTTTGTCGAATTAATGCTCATAACCATTTTGAAAGACTTTCGAAAATCATCGTTATGATTAATTCAGAAAATTAATCATCTTTATAACGAAAGATATTGACGATTGCCCACCGAAACATCATAACAACAATTTTTTCAGCTGTAGTTTCAATGTTTCGGTCAACAATCGACAGTGTTTGGTACTAAAATATGGTTAAAGAAAAATGAGTCTATTTTAAATTGTCTTGAATTCCGCTTCATTTTTAGCTCCACTGGCTGAAAGCCACTGGGGCTATTGTCATGGCGTTGTGTTCGTCGTGCGGTCGTCCGTCCGTGGGTGCGTCCGGTTGTAAACTTTTTCTATAAAAAGCTTCTCCTCAGAAACTACTGGATGAATTTCAACCAAACTTCACAGGAATGATCCTTGGGTGACCCTCTTTCAAAGTTGTTCAAGAAATTTTAATCCAATGAAAAACATGGATTTAATGGGCGTGGCTAATTTCCAGATATGGTAAAAAGTGAGTTTTTTCAGATTCTAATTGATGGATACCAATTTAATTTTACATGAATGATCCTTTGGTGAACCTTTATCAGTCTACCAAAAATTATTGTGATCTGTTGAAAAATATGTATTTTATGGGCGGGGTCATTTCCCTATATGCTATATAGTGGAATCTTTGCAAATCATTTTCTCAGAATGTAATAGATGGATATCAACCAAATTTCACTGGAATGATCCTTGAGTGAACCCTTATCATGCAGCGAAAAATTAATGTCATTGGATGAAAAATATGTCTTTTTATGGGCAGAGGTCATTTCTCTATATGTTATAAAGTGGAAACTTTGAAATTCATTTCAACATCCATAGAACCCAAAATATCTTAAAATCTAGGCAAACTTTAGATATGCTTTTTCAAGAATTTCAAGCCTGTGGAGCGACTCAAGCCATTCATGGCTTTCTAGTTAATTTTGTTATCTGCTGAACAAAATTTTTGATTAATTCCAGAAAAAAAATCATGAAAAGTTTGTAAACTTTATTCTTTGTTTAAAGATGTCATTTAAGGAAACACCCTTACAATTTAATTCTTTGAGGTACTGAGGAAGTTAGCTCTAAGGAAAACATTGTGAGAAAAGAAGGAATTGCTTACAACCTTGCCTATCTTCTTACTGATAAAACGTCTAAAATTTTGTCATACAGCAACGATAGCTACTAAAATATTATAAGGAAGCTTGTTAAAGTGCCTATCATAAATATTTCAAAATCTAATATTTTGTCTTTTCAATGGCCTATGAACTGAGAACAGACACTACTAACATTGACACCGACGCCTTCATAGATTTTTGTAGATTTTTCTCTTTTGTACCCATACAGTTTGACCAAGTTAAATCGCCTGATTTAACAAATAGTTTTAAATCAGAGTTATATATTTCATAAAACTATTCCTAGAGGGGTATTTTAAGTAGATACTGTATATTTTGAAGGAAATCTATGCAAAGGTAGGTTTAAAAACAAGTGAAACATCTTCATAGCGGGCATTAACTCAAATCATGTAATGAGTCGAGCAAAGTGGTCGGTCCCGTGTGAGTTCAAGCTATCTCTAGACCACTGTATTTGTTTCAAATATTGAAATTAAATGAGAAATGTTCTTTGGATATTGATGATGAATACTACTAAAGTCATGTTTAAATGGGTGACTATTTTAAGTCTTATTAAGTGTGTAACTATTTGAAGCCTTATCCTGATAGAATTGCAAAGAACTACCCTACCATAAATTCCCCCTAAAACTGATTTTTGACACATTTTTCCCCTAATTACTGGCCCCGAACCCCTCCCCCTATCCATTAAAAAGCCCTGGCGTTTCATTTACATCGATATCTTCCAGAGGTTTTGTGAAAGTAGTTAGTGCTAGTATTTTGTTCTCACATTGGATGTTGAATCTGGTTTTGTGTCTTTTGTGAAGACACTGGCAAGGATTGGTTGTGTAAATTTACTTTAGCTTCATCATCTGAGATCATGTTGCCACTTTTATCTTGTAAGTTACCAAAATTTTGTTTTTTTGTTTTCCCCAACATATTTCCAGAATATTTTAATGTCATTGTAAAAGGTCTTTCTTACGTTTGTATTTGGATGAAAGTATTGACATAGTTGTCCCTTTCCTTGCCTTTTTATGTATTTCAAAATTCATAGAAGTTGGGCAGTGTCGATATTTTGGCTTGTTGATTTATATATAATTTTAACAAGGTTTTTTATGAAATCAACCATTTTTGATGTGTTTTTACGAACTCTTGATGCCTGTAATAAAGGCCCATACCCACAAAATCAGTGTCAAATTCAACAAAAAGTTTTTGCACCATTTCCGCATTCAAATTTTTTTTTCTGTGGATTATGTCTATTTTGCCATTTTTTCACCATCTTAAATATTGATGGCTTAATGCAAAATTTGTAACTGCTTATATCTTTATAGGCAGTTACAACTGTTTCACATTTAGCTATCAATATGTAGCAAAGCCTCTTATCTAAGCCCATCCCTTTCTAATGGAAATGGAATGATTCTAATAGTACTTACCAACACAAATTGATTGGGAAAGGATTTACACAGTGCATTTTTAGCTCACCTGAGCACTAAGTGCAATGTGGGTTATTATCGTTAGGTGGATGTCCATTATGCATCTTCAACATTTACCTTTTATGTTCTCTAGAGGCCACATTTTTGGTCTGTTTAACCTGAAATTTGGTCAGAATGTTTGTCTTGATGAAATCTCAGACAAGTTTGAAATTGGGTCAAGTGCGGTCAAAAGCTAGGTCACAGGTTCAAATCTTAGAAAAACCTTAGAAAACCTTTGAAAATTGACGAGAATGATTATCTTGTTGAAATCTCAGACAAGATTGAAATTTGGTCTACTGTTACAGTGTATTTAAAAGCTATGTCATGGGTTCAAATCTTAGAAAAAACTTGTATGCACTCTTGAGGCCACATTTTTGCCCGATTAATCTAGAATTCAAGTTTGGGTCAGCTGGGGTAAATAACTAAGTCACAGGGTAAAATATCAGAAAAAACGTATGCACTCTAGAGGCCAGATGTTTTGCTAGATCAACTTAAACTTTGGTCAGAATGAATGTCTTGATAAAATCGTGGACAAGTTTGAAATTGGGTCAACTGGGCAAAATTGGGTCAACTGGGGTCAAAAACTATGTCACAGGGTCAAATCTTACTTAGGTTCCAGGGTTAAATGTTAGAAAAACCTTGTACTCTAGAGGCCACATTTTTTGCCTGTTCAACATAAAATTTGGTCAAAATTATTGTCTTGATGTTATCTAGGATGAGTTTGAAATGGGGTAAACTTGGCTTAAAAGCTAGGTCATGGGGTCAGATCTTAGAAGAACCTTGCATGCGCTCTAGAGGCCACATTTTATGTCTGATCAAACTGAAATCTAGCTTGAATGATTGTCTTAATGAAATCACAAATAAATTGGAAATGACAAATGAGTCAACTGGGGTCATAATTAGGTCATGGATTCATGTCTTAGAAAAACTTTGTGCACACTGTAGAGGCCAATGAGTTGGAATAGGGTCAATATGGGTCAAAAACTAGGTCAGGGGGTCAAATCTTAGAAAAACCTTGTATGCACTCTTAAGGCCACATATTTTTGCCAAACCAACCTGAAAATTTTCCAAAAGGATTGTCTTAGTGAATAGAAGCAAGAACATTGTTTGGCTTAATGACCATTCATTATCCTTTTTCAAAACCTACATTGAGCAATTTTTAAACAGTTCATTCAGGTTTATGCAGCAATTTAGGGCCACTTTGGACCTCTTGTTTATTTGTTATAATGAATTTCTCATTTTCCAATACTGACTTTTTTTCAGGTAACGAAAGTAAATATTCCCTATATAATAGTCTTCAATACAACAACGGAAAATTGGGTCAAGATGGGACCGTCAGAAATTGGTTGTTAAAGAGAATGGTCGCTTAGAACATGTCATGGTTACAAATAAGAAAACATAATTTTAATTGAACATGTATGTATTGAGTGCAAATTTCTCAAAATCCTTTGTTGTTAAAACTGACGATTCTATTGAGTTTAACAACTTATGATTCATTTACAATAATTTTTAGACCAATTATGTCTAATTCTTTAGATAGTTCCATTTAAAGGAGGGGATTGTGAAACCGGTCGCTTAATAGACGTGGTTGCTCGAGCAAGATGGACTGTATAGATATCGCCCCAATTTGATGATATTGACAAATCTTAATTTATGAGATGCATGAAAATGTTTAACATGCAAACAATTGAAATGTTTATTTGGGACTTAAACACTTAATTTGGATCAAGTCTACATTTGTTAGTAAATCTTTTCTCAATCTTCATGCACAGAAATATGAGATTTAAAACCATTACATTTTAATTTTGATAGAAATATATATCATATAATCATATAAGCATAAGAAAAAGATTGATTATTCAATAAAGGGAACAAAGAAAATATATATATTAAAGATTGAAAATGAAAAACAGAATTTCCTGTTATTCATATATGTAGTACATATGTTTAATTGAATAAATAGATTCTGCGTTATTCAATAGACCTGCATTGATAGATTTTCATTGTTCTTTCAATACACCAACATTTTGTCACAAGGACATTTTAGCTCCATTGGAGGAATTCCAGCTGGCTATTTTCATGGCTTTTTGTCTGTTGTGCATCCATCAGTGTGTGTGTAAACTTTTTCTTTGATCACCTTCTTCCCTGAATTCAAAAACAGAATTCAAACAGGAATGAAGCTTGGGACATGCTCTTTCAAATTCCTTCTTTTAATCCTGATTGGGCGGATATCTCAGGCACTACGAGCTGTTGAACCACCAAAAAAAGGGCCCCTTGTTGTGAAATTTGAAAATACCATCTCTGAAACAACTGGTCAGAATTCTCAGATGAGAAGATATTGTAAAATTTTCCAATGGGGCCATTTTTGAATGAAGAGGCATCCTGTTACATCAAAATTCAGCCCAATCAGGATGTAAAGAAGGAATCTTAAAGAGCATAACCTAAACATCATTCCTGAGAATTTTGCTTGAATTCTAACCAGAAGTTTCAGTGAAGAAGCTTATTTTATATTTCATCATATATTGGCTTTTTTTATGACTCAAAATGTCGAATAACTGGAAAGTGCTAACTTATCTTAAACTTAAGTTTTGTTCCATCCAGGAATTGACCCCTCTATTATATGGCCCAGTACGGAAGAACTTGAGAGGATGGTGGACATCGAGAAAAATTGGACTGCTTCGTTTGACGACCTTATGAGCAAAGTTAAAGAAAAGAAGGATGCTGAAGAAAAGGAGAATCGTGAAAGGTAGATAATTGAATATGAGCGAGTGTGTGACATTTCTAACAATTTCACATGTGCATAGCAAAGTCTCTGGTCAGCCTGTGCAGCCACACAGGCTGACCAGAGTCTTCACTATAGGCTCTGAAGATACCGTATTTGCTCGAAATATTCAGACGGAAAAAAATATTTTTTTGTGTGACTGAATATATTTGAATATTACAAAAATAGGGACACAAAATTAATCATTTTAAGAAATAATCAATGGTGTCTGCAAACTTTGGGTGTCCGAAAATATTGGGTAAATACGGAAGTTAAGCTCTGTTCAGGTGGTCAAAGGATATTCTTATTGCATTGTGCCACTGTCCAGGTTGATCAGTTTCTGGGGTTTTTTATCCCCCGCAGTTTTCAGCAAGGGGATAAGGTAATGGTCTCTGTCCGTCATTCTGTCACTAAACTTGTCCGAAAACTTTTCTAAATGAAACCCTTAAAAGGCTTTGCTGAAGATACTCTGTAACTCATTGGAATTGTCTTCACAGGAACCAACAACATAGGACTTGTGCTATTTTAATTGAAATACTTTGATCTGAAAAAGGATACCCCCTCTATCTGTAGCTCCAAGAACCTGGAGTTCACAACCCTGAGATATTTATGTAAATATTGTGGAAAGGAACAAATCGCTTGAAATGAGCTATTTTTCTTCTTTTACCATTATATTTTCTTCTACATAGTACATGTGTTGTTTCATTTGAAATTACATTCGCCTTTCATCATTGTGTGAAACTGCTTTCAATTTGGACCAGTTTAAATTTTTGATGAAAAATGAAGGGGGAAAGGGATAATCTTGGCCATATCACCATATTTATTGGCAATATTTTCTTGTAGATTCAATAAAACCAAAATAGTCCTTAATGTCAAGGGGAATAATCCTTAATTATAGTCCTTAATATCTAGGGGGATAATCCTTAATATCAAGGGGGATAATTTTTAACAGATTTTAGCTTGGTTGTTTTCAGAGAAACCCTAAGTATTGTCACCATCTCTGGGTTGTTGGTGTTTGCGTGACAAACTTTAACTATGGTCATATCTTTATTGTTACTGGCGATATCTTCATGAAACTACATGTATGCTAACCATCTCAAGCAATATCCATATAGCACCTGAGCCAAGCATTGCCATCTGTAGGTCTTCTTGTATGAATTATGCCCCCTTTTTGACTTAATTTCTACAATCTTTGAAAAAAATCAGGAAAAGGGGATTTTTTGTTGAAAATTCACATAAGCAAATCTTATATGGGCCTGTGCAATACATTTCCAACAATTCATATTAGAGTAAAGTAAAGACCCCGATTAGGATGTGCATCTGCACAGCCTGGTCAGGGTCTTTATTTTGAGCTCTGTATATTGTAACAGACCCAGTTTCTTCAAATGATCAGTAAAAATTCTATATACATTGTGTGGCTGTCTAGGCTACAAATTGTCCACTCTCCACACGTATGAGAAATTGTTGGAAATGTCACACACAGACTCATTTTTTCAAGAAAGTCCATGAATATTACATATTTATATCAATCTAGCTTTAAAAGGATTATTTAAGGTAACTGCGGACAGATAACATAGTCGAATTTTCGACTTTCTTAAAATTTCACAATAATTTCTGAGATTTGTATTTGAAGTGTGAGAATTAGCGAACACGAAATGAAAAGGGTCTGAAGCCCGTTCATTTGACGTCGTGACGTCATTAAGGGGCCAACCCCTTTTCGACCCGCCAAAATCAATATTTGCAAATATTTTCTGAATTAGTCGGCTGATTTTCACGAAAAAAGTTTCATTTTGAAAGTCCAAGAACGCCCGAGCTATTCGTTTAATTTCTGTGCAAATTCAAATAGAAAAATAGGCCCGAAACGCTAACTATTTCGCAAATTTTAAGATTTGACGTTCCTTTTTTCATTTCATTTTTTTGTAAATAAGTTGAAATTTCTCAAAATTTCGTCCGGTGACCTATGCTGATTTTTTGTTATTTTGTAGCGAAAAGAATATGCTTTGCATTAATAATATAAAAATGATATGTCTTCCGGTTAGATTTTTTTATTAAATTCGATTTTGTGAAGTTGTTGGAACAGTTTTCGTCGGATTCGACGTCGCACTAAAACCATCTGCACTATGCTTATTTGGCACCAATCTCCGTGCAATAACTTATTCTAAAATATTTGAAATTTAGGTTTATCGTAAAATATAGGGTTCAAAAGTATTAAATCTGAATGTGATTTTAAGAAATAAAAATAAAACACTTAAGTTTTATCCATTTTATAAGACAGCTTTTGTGAACATTTGACGCGACGTTGAAATATCCTCTGATTTGCGTTATCTTCGCGGAATCGAATTCTAAAAAAAATCTAACCCGAAGACACAGGTTTTTTATTTCAAATTTCTTCAGCGGAATGGTTTGGCAGCAACATATCTAAATTTCAACATAGGTCACCGGACAAATTTTCGAGAAAAAAGGCAATATTTCCAGTGACTGTACTCGAAAATAGCAACGCAGAAGGCATTAACATTTGATACGTTACACTTAATTGTATTTCTTACACTTATATCCGCATATCAACAGAACATAAGATCCGGCGTCTTTAAATGAAGCAAATGGCGTTTTCGGGATGAAAATCGGTTTATTATTTCCGAAAAAATGGACAATTACTGATTTTGGCCCCTAAAAAAGGGGTCGGCCCCTTGATGATGTCATGACGTCAACTCTACGTTATGAAATTCCTTTCTTTGACCGAAATATGAAAGCGGGAACTTCAAAGTATAGTTTTATGGCATTAGGCATGATTTGCAGACAATTTAAAATTTGGACCTAAAATGGCCCTCTATGTGTCCGCAGTTACCTTAAATCAGATCATAGGGATTTCCACTTGAGAGAATGGAGATGATCTGCTCGAAAACACTGGAAAAAAGGCCAAATGGAATTTCACTTGACAATGAAATCCACTAATTTTACATAAATTTCTGAGAAAGAAAACTGGCCTCCTTGAAATCCACAAATACATGTATCACTAGAATCCAATTCTCTTGAAATTTTAACTCATTGAATATACTTTAAACAAGAGGGCCGTTGGCCCTGGGTCGCTCACCTGAGAAAAAAGCTTCATTACCTAGGTATGTCCATGCAACCACAGAAAAAGAGATTTTCACTTATTCAATCAGATAACATTTGAAATAATCATTCCCCCCCTCTGCTCCTCCCCTGGACATTATTTATTTAAGCTTTTTCCATAAAAGGTCTGTGATCAGATAATCTATGCCAGATATACAGGCTGAGTCTGAGACTTTTAAAGTTTTCTTTAATGAGTTGATCAATCCATGTCAAACATAAAGGCTGTAGGGATTCAAAATTCTCAACAAAGCACTCCCCCTCCCCCAAGATGCTCTGCACCTGGTGATTCTACAATCATGATTTTAGCTAATTTCCAAGTCTGTAGGACTCCTGGCCCATTAGAAGAAGTTTTAAGATTTCAAAAATGATCCAAAGTACTACCCCCTCCCCAAGACACTCAGCAACTGGTGACCCTACAGTCATGATTTTAGCTATTTTTATTAATGTCAATATATTGATCACCCATGACAATTTTCAAGTCTGTAGGGTTCCTGATCCAGGAGAAGAATAAGGTCAAAGATTTCAAAGTTGATCAAAAGTACTATCCCCTGCCCACTAATGCTCCGCATCTGGTGGCTCTACATTCATGACTTTAGCTATTTTATTTTAGATCCATATGCTTATCATCCATGCCAATATTGAAGTCTGTAGGGCTCCTGGTTCATTAGAAGATGAAGATTAAAGTTACAAAATTTTTACAAAAGTACTACCCCCTCCCCCCTGGTGCTCTGCACCTGGTGGCTTTACAGTCATGATTTTAGCTATTTTTATTAAGGTCTATGAGCTGATCCTCCATGCCAATTTTCAAGTCTGTAGGGCTTGTGGTTCAGAAGAAGAAGGTTAAGGATTACAAAATTTTGACAAAAGTACTACCCTCTCCCCCTTGGTGCTCCACACCTGGTGAATCTACAGTCATGATTTTAGCTTTTTTATAAAGGTCCATATGCTGATCATCCATGCCAATATTCAAATCTGCAGGACTCCTGGTTCAGAAGAAGAAAAACGTTAAAGATTACAAAATTTTCATCAAAGCACTACCCCCTCCCCCCTGGTGCTCCGCACCTGGTGGCCCTACAAATAAGATTTTAGCTATTTATATTAAGGTCTATGAGCTGATCCTCCATGCCAATTTTCAAGTCTGTAGGACTTGTGGTTCAGAAGAAGAAGAAGGTTAAAGATTACAAAATGTTCACAAAAGTACTACCCTCTCCCCCCTGGTGCTACGCACCTGGTGAATCTACAGTCATGATTTTTTGGTATTTTTATAAAGGTCCATATGCTGATCATCCATGCCAATATTCAAATCTGTAGGTCTCCTGGTTCAGAAGAAGAAAAACGTTAAAGATTACAAAATTTTCATCAAAGTACTCCCCCCTCCCCCCTGGTGCTCCGCACCTGGTGGCCCTACAAATAAGATTTTAGCTATTTATATAAAGGTCTATGAGGTGATCATACATGCAAAATTTTAAGGCTGTAGGCCTTCATGATCAGAAGAAGAAGAAGGTTAAAGATTACAAAATTTACCCAAGGTACTACCCCCTCCCCCCTGGTGCTCCGCACCTGGTGGCCCAACAGATATGATTTTAGCTATTTTTATTAAGGTCTATGAGCTTATCATCCATGCCAAATTTCAAGGCTGTAGGGTTGCTGGTTCAGAAGAAGAAGAATTTTAAAGATTTTCTTAAATTTTTAACTTTGGTTGCCATAGCAACCAGAGTTTTTCACCGATTTCAATTCTTTTAGCAATTCTTAAAGGGGACCACCTAAGGAACATTTCTGCCAAGTTTGGTTAAAATTGGCCTAGTAGTTTAGGAGGAGATGTCGTTTAAAGAAATTGTTGACGGACGACGCACAACGGACGACGGACGACGCACGGACAAAAGGTGATCACAATAGCTCACTTGAGCACGTTGTGCTCAGGTGAGCTAAAAACAAAGGGTAATTGATATCCAATATTTCTTTAACGCTATTCGATGAATTATTTAGAAATATTTGTAGATTATCATTTGATAAACTCGCTGCCCTACCATTGAAATTATCAAAAACTGATAGCCAACTTTGTTTCAATTAACCATATATGACATTATCTAAGCGTAGCAAAATATATGACATCACCATGGATGTTGCAAAGCAATCATATGCAAAATGACAAACTTTAACAGAAAATTGTCCCCAACAAATCTTTTTTTGTCATTTTTCTCAATTTTGGGCTTATTCTTTGTTTTTCAAGTAAGATCAATCAATTCCATTTCCTGAACAACAAAAGCTATACTTTCACTCAAGACTCTGCCGTTCATGAAAATATAGCCTTTGTGGTTCACCCAATGAAATATAAATTGATCTTACACGAAAACAAATGATTATTCTATATTAGATTGAACACAAAATATAATGGGATAGTGCTCACCTTAGACCAATAATTAGAACTTTTGACTAGGACTGTTTAGTTTGGAAATATTTGTTAAGATTGCTAATTTAAATGGCAATTCATGAATACAAATTCTTTTTAGTATTGAAACTTGAAACTAGGTGGAAACTGTAACATTGACAATTTTTCTGTTTTAAAACTACAGGGAGATTAGAGTGGAAAAGGCTATGCAGAAAATGCCAAAATTGATAGAAGAGTTCAAAGAACAAGGAAAGAAAGCGGGCAAAACAAAAGCTGAATCTCTAGATGAACAGGAAGAAATTAGAGAACAATTCATAGAGTACTTTGGATACGCACCAGGGGATAAAAAGCACTCAGCGTTTGCAAAGTTTGTGATGTATAAGAAATTTGAGCTTGATAGACAAAAGAAACAAAGTAAAAAGGAAATCAAGCAAGCCAAAAAACAGAAGTCAACTGTAGAGAACAAATCAACTCCCGAGGGTGATAATGCAAAAGTTAACCAGGAAAGTGAGCAATAACAGGGTTTATAATATGATCTACGTCGTTGAATTTTTTTCTATATTACACAGGTTTATTACACTAGTGGAATAACTATGCAAATGAGCTCAAAGCAAATGGCAACGCTATTTTGTAACCGCGAAAATGACGTCATAATCTATATATGGTGACGTCAGTTTTAAACGGCATTGGAAGTTTCGCAGAAAATGATATGTTGAATTTCAAGAATTTTGATGATTTTTCGCAAAATTTCGGGTTAAATTATAAATAGAATATCAAATTTGTGCTCATAAAATACCGAATTTATTCCATTGTTACCATTCAAATGAGAACTTGCAAAATAGGGTTTAAGCAGGAACTAGAGAAATAATTAAATTTTAAATTCAGAATACCCCCTCTGTCTGTAGCTTTGATTTTGTGACAATTTTTTAAGTCATTTTAAGAAAAAAATATCAGAAATACTACTCATTTGTTGCTCTACAATCAGAACTTAGATAAGTTATAAGCTAAAGTTGATTTAACTCTAGGAATATTGAAAAAATAATTTCTATTTATCCACCTGGCAACTTGGCAAGAGATTAGTTATTTTTATAAAGAGGGCATTTGAGGGTGTTCTTATGTTCCTGAAAGCATTTTTAGCAGAAATCAACATTTTGCTCTTTTCTGACAATGTCCAATAAACTATTTAAGGTAGTGGACCTGTAATAGATCCGAATATTTCAGAAGTAATGAGCTTTCAC
Organism: Fragum whitleyi; assembly: GCA_948146395.1. Lineage (NCBI taxonomy): Eukaryota > Metazoa > Mollusca > Bivalvia > Cardiida > Cardiidae > Fragum > Fragum whitleyi. Next base: position 50,296,101 of record OX411548.1, on the reverse strand, counting down.
ATTGTTGACCGAGGTTTCCTCATGAAAATCATTAGGAAACCTTGGTTAACATTGTTTAAGTTCATTACTCCCAAAATGTTGCGGCACTATTACAGGTCCACTACCTTAATGCTTCCATGGACTTTGCCAGGTCTGTCTAATCTGCAACCTCTTTTGGGGGGTTAACACCTTAAATTTATTTTGCCTTTTGCAAAGATTGATACTTACGATAGAGGTACAATAATCAAGAATGGTTCATTCACTCTCTTTTTCTCCCCAAGGTATTATGATCACCTTGTTGGCATTGTTGGTGTTGGTGAGACAAACTTTAACACTGTTCATATCTGTTGTTATTTAAGATATCATCATGAAACACATGTCTTCGCCATCACAAGAGCTACCCAGACTATCAATTGGGATAACTCTGGAATCATTTTTGTAAGAATTATTCCCCTTTTTCCACTTGGAATTTTTGCATTATCCAGCACCTGCAGCTGAGCATTGTACCTTAGGTGGTGCTCTTGTTGTAAGAGTAATGCCCCTTTATCAACTTAGATTTTTGCATTATGCAGCACAACCAGCCAAGCATCGTACCTGTAGGCTGTGCTCTTGTTGAATGTTATTTATTAGGACCCATTAGAATCCTCTTAATGAGGAAATACTAATGGATTCGAACATCATAGGATTCAGTAAGTCTTATGCAACAATTTTCAAATACAATCAAAATGACCTGTCTTATCTATCATGTGATATTGCATTATGGGAATATTCCCGGAAGCAACCACTTCTTAGTGATCCCCTATGTGGTCGCTAAAGACAAGTTTTACTTTACTCAGTCAAATAAAATGTGTGCTAGTTTATGATAAAAAGTACAAATAGACAAATTATCAATGTTATTAGAAAAAATTAAATGACAAATCAAGTAATTGATGATTTAACCAGTCCTTAAATGCTTTATAACTGACACATATGTAAAAGTACTTTGTGCCTCTGATTATCGAAGGCCAGAAGAGGGATAGTGTTTTTAGCAATCTGAAGGTCTATATGTCTGTTAGCTTTCTCTTGTTAACACAGTAGGTTCGAAAATTTCATTAAGAGATGAAGAGAGTATTTTTAATTTCATTGAGATATGAAACTTAAAACCTAATTACACCATATGAACAGGTGGAGCACTTTCAAATATGAGTGTGATTAGGTTTTTAAATTCATACATCCATAAAATGAAAAAAACCCTTCATATCTTCTAATTTAATACTATGATCCCAACTGGAATAGTTTCTCCATAAAAAATAAATTTCTTGCGGAACTACTTTTGCGCTCAAGCATAAAAAATAGCTTGGTACTCAAAATTGTTATCATTTAGGACTTAAACCAATTTTTCAGCCAATCAGAATGCACAAGGCTTGATGGATAGAATGAAGGCAAGTTTTCTTGACATTTACCCTTGACCATATTAAAAAAGATGTTGTTTAAGCTCAACTTAGCACAACATGCTCAAGTCCAACTTTTGTGATCATTGAAAGTCTTTTGTCGATTTGTCAACAATTAAAGTATTTACCCTCTATAGGTATATTTTGCGCGGTGAGCCGTGAAATCTACTTGTAACAGTTAAATTCCCGTGCTATTCTTAAACAGATAAAACAGGTGTAAAAATACCTAAAATGATACAAATTACCGTTAAAAAAAAACATATTACTTGTCTAAGATTGTAAGGTTTTCTCATTCATGTACTTCCAAAGTTAAAAAGGATGTATCAAGTTCAGGTCCTATCATATGCTTTTTTTTTTTAAATATACCGGATATACCTATGGTAATGGACTCAACTCCTACGTCAGAGCTCAGTTTTGAAAATACACCTATAGAGACCACAAATATGGCACAATATTCAAGAAACATGACCATGATGCTTGTCAGGTCACAAGGATGAACTCTATCGAAATTAGGACTGATTCTTCTAAAGGCTAAAATTATCAACCAATCTTCATGTAACTTGGTCAGAAGCTGGCATGAAAAAGGGGGCCTTGATGACAATTTTCTTGTTTATAGAGGCCAAATTAATTGCTAAATCTTGATCAAACTTTTTAAAAGATGAAGTGAGTATTTGTTGGATTCATGGAGGTATAGAACTGAAAACTTATACTGTTTGAATGTGTGAAGCACATTTATACAGGAGTTAGACTAGGTTTTTAGTTTCATATAATCTAATCTCATGAATCAAGTTTCATGAAGATTGGGCAATATTTGTGGTCTCTAGAGTGCAAACAAGAAAATTGTCATTAAGGTCCCTTTTCCCATGATATGGTACGGATCCAATCCATTTTTCAAAGGGTTCATCCTTGTGTCTTGGCCAACATTCTGACCAAGTTTCATAAAGATTGAGCCATATGTGTTGCCTCTAGAATGTAAACAAGAAAATTGTCATTAAGGCCCCTTTTTTGTGATATGGATCCTTCCAATTTTCGTTGGGGAACATCTTTGTGACTTGACCAACATTTTAACCAAGTTTCATCAATATTGGGCCATATTTGTGGTCTTTAGAGTGTAAACGAGAAAATTGTCATTGAGGCCCCTTTTCCTGTGATATAGCATGGATCCTTCCCTTTTTTAATAGGGTTCATCCTTGTGACCTGACCAACATTCTGACCAAGTTTCATTAAGATTTGGCCATATTTGTGGCCTCTATAGCCTTTACATGAAAATTGTCAATATTGCTCCTTTTCCCGTGATATTGCATGGACCCTTCCCATTTTCAATAGGGTTCATACTTGTGACCTGACCAACATTCTGACCAAGTTTCATGAAGATTGGCTCATGTTTGTGGCCTCTAGAGTGTAAACACTTAAATTGTTGATGTCGGGGACAGACGACACACAATGAACATTCAATGATCACAAAAGCTCACCTTGAGCACAATGTGCTAAGGTGAGCCAAAAAATATATATGTCAATAATTAAACAGATTCCCTACTGGACTACTTTTTTGAGGTACCTTATGAAATAGCTGTGAACTCAAAATTGTTTTTAGCTCCACTGGCTGAAAGCCACTGGGGCTATTGTCATGGCGTTGTGTCCATCGTGCGACCGTCCGTCCGTGCGTGCGTCCAGTCGTAAACTTTTCTTTAAAAAACTTCTCCTCAGAAACTATTGGATGGATTTCAACCAAACTTCACAGGAATGATCCTTGGGTGACCCTCTTTCAAAGTTGTTCAAGAAATTTTGATCCAATGAAAAACATTGATCTAATGGGCGTGGCTAATTTCCAAATATGGTAAAACTTGAGTTTTCTCAGGTTTATATCAATGGATACCAGTTAAATTTAACATGAATGATCCTTGGGTGACCCTTTATCAGTCTACAAAAAATCATTGTGATCGGATGAAAAATATGCATTTTATGGGTGGAGGTCATTTCTCTATATGTTATAGAGTGGAAACTTTGAAAATCATTTTCTCAGAATGTAACTGATGGATATCAACAAAATTTCACTGGAATGATCCTTGAGTGACTTTTATTAGTGTACCAAAAATTATTTTGATCGGATGAAAAATATGTCTTTTAATAGCAGAGGTCATTTCTCTATCTGTTATATAGTTGAAACTTTGAAAATCATGTTCAACATCAGTAGAACCCCAAATATCTAAAAATCTAGTCAAAACATTTATTTGCTTTAATTCACAATTATTTCAAGCCTGTGGAGCGACTCAAGCCATTCATGGCTTTCTAGTTATTGAGAATTCATGAATATTGGTGGAATTGCCTGGAATTAAATTATAATAGAATGTTTATCAGCTCACAAGGATGAACCCTATTAAGATTGGGATGGTTCCATTTGAAATCACAGAAAAAGGGGGCTTTATGGCAACTTTTCTGTTTACACTGAAGTGAAAAATATGACCTAATCTTCATGAAACTTGGTCAGAATATTTGTCAGATCTCAAGCTTTCTATGCTCAGTTGTTCGAAAACGGATAAAAAGTAAAAAACAAGAGTGCCATAGTCACAATATATGCCGCCACTTTGCTGCTGTTTTACATAAATAATTGTAGACACTACTTATTTCGACAGATCCAAATTCAAAAAATTTGCAGACTACCTTTTTAAAATGTCAAGTTCAAATTGTTCGTTATGAGTGATTGATTAAATGGGGTTTAACGCCTTTTTAAACTGCAACTTATATTAATAATAACCAAGAACTTTGACATGAAGGCCTGCTTTTCCATGAAGTGGCTGGTATTCACTTAACATTACTGCAACAACATGCACAAATTCAGGTAACAATGAACATTTTGTAGAAATATTTAAAATAAGTCCATAAATAAAGGAGGAGTTGCGTTTACAAGAATTTTTACAGAAGGCCCCTTTTTCAATGACACAGCTGAAATTTGACAAACCACGACTATAAAGGCCAGGTCAGGTGACATGGAACATTTTGTGAAAGTTTCATCCAAATAGGTCCATAAATGAGGGTGGAGATGTGTTCATAGGACTTTTATTACATGAAGGCCTCTTTGTCCATGACCAGGCTAAAATTCACCAAACCTTGACTTTATGCGCATGGCAAGGTGACTAGGAATATTTTGTTTCATCCAAATAGGTCCATAAATGAGGGAGGAGTTGTGCTCACCAGAAAAGTGGATGGATGGACGGACAGACATACTGAGAAGACGACACCAATTTACGACTGCTTCTGGTGGCATAAGCTGTTTGCTAATTTGACCACAAGAGTCGCTGTTTTGTCATCCTGGAGGCAGAGCTGGATTGATTCATTTGTAGTTCAAAAATGACTTACTTGTGTGATGGGTGGTAAATAAGTCTGTGTGAGGGGCATGATAATATACAGTTAAACTTCGGTAGCTCGAACACCTTGGGGACTTGATAATTTGTTCGAAAGATTGGTTGTTCGACCAATCCAAAAACCTGTAAAGGTACCAGAAGACGGGTATGCGCCAGATCCGGTAATACATTGTATCCGAATATACGTATACTCATTTGGTTCTTCAATTTCACTTTTTTATTCACTGTTGTTTGGGTTCTAACGATTGGTCAACGGGATATGTGTTTGAAAATGAATAAAGTAAAAAAAAATTGATGGAATAACTTTAGACTTAAGAGTCTTATTGTCGCATTCCCCTTGTTTACAAAAAAAGGCTACCGTAATATTTTTCCTGTTACGTACGCGGCCTCAATTGCAAGTGAAAAAAATAATTAAAGTCAAATTTAAACACCGTTCAAATGTTGAAACTTAAACGTTTTCGAGTATATAAATTTACGCCAGTCTTTGAGAAAATGTAGATCCATCTAAATTGAAAACCCAAAATTCCGAAGGCTACATGAGTTAATCGTTCGGACCCTTCTCGTCATACTTTCAAGCAGACGCTACGGGGTCTGTATGTTTTTTGACATCGTTAAGTTAAATAGTCGCCGAAATATCAATAAGAGACAATATATAGTAATGAATGTTAACAGCAGATGGCCAAACAACAAGTTAATTCAATTAAATAAAACTGTATTTTTCACGGAATTGGTAATTATAACGCACGGTGCGTAATTGACAATAAGGTGTCAAAAAAGGATTACGAGTTGAAAAGTGTGAAAATCACCTAAATATGACATCTTGTTATTAGCGATAGACCCTTCGTTCGAATTTTTCCAGGTGAAATATATAACATTTTTAACTTCTGGTCTGAAGAATGTGTTCCAGAGTTCGACCGTCCTGGTGTACGAGTTTTCCGAGGTCGAACACAATGAATTATTAGCGAAATTATGCCGGGACTGAGATCCTTGTTCGAATTTTCCCTAGTGTTCGAGATTAGCCCTGTTCGAGAGACCGAAGTTTGACTGTACTTAAATCGAAGGCTTAAAACATAACTAAAGGTAGTACCTAAATTTTGTAGGTTATAACAACAATAGTTATAGTCTCAAAATGGTACCTATGTTGATAAAGACCTACAATTGCTTTGAAAGGTAACAAAAACGCACACAACAAAGATATTGAATGAATTATTTTAATTTTCTTGTGTAAAACTATGTCAAAAAATACATATAACAATTATGTCAGAAACAAATATGGAAAGGCATTTCAAAAGAAAATTGCCCAAAATCTAAAGCTATTACTAAACCCATTAGAAAGTCATTTATCATGCAAAATAAAGTTCTGGTCATAATATTCCTCTAGGCAACATATTGCAAGTCAAAGAAAAAATTCTCCTGTTCTCAAAAATACGTCATACAAAATTTGGAATGTCTTTTTCATCATTGTCAGGGTTTTATACTGTATTTATCTTATAACTTTACAAATACCCATGGGATAACATCCCATTTCCCATATTACATTTTTTTATCACATGGATATTTTTAGAACAATGACATAATGCAGTTATTTTTAGCAACTTGCATTTCTGTTAGAAACATCGACAAAAATAAGGCAAATAGAGGTTATGAGATAAATATGATACATACTTGGTGTATTTTATGAAAAATTATCTAACTGGGTTGTGAGAATTGATGAAAATTATCAATTCCCCTAACCTTGTTAGATATTTTTTCATAAAATACACCTATTACATATTATAAATATCCATGTTTATTTGTTGAATAAATTTGCACAGAAAATTGAGTTGAATTGGGTATGAGCAAAAAGCTTTGAAATGATGATGTGGAATTGCTATAAAGCATGTGGCTTGGTATGTGGTTAGATTCATACATGTATTATCAAATAAAACATTGCTACAATAAAGTATAATACTTAACAAGTGGAAAAACAAATTTCTTCTTCAACATACAGAATTCTTCAAAACAACAAACAAATTGGAAGGTTCATCAAAGCAAAGAAAAAGCTTTAAGAAACAAACTATCCAATATTGACAAGCAGCTCAATATTTCATAAAATAGAAGCTTTTTACTTCAAACTGTAACCTGGTCCATAGCAAGAGTTGCCAAGAACTTATTTACAGTTAAAGAGAAAGCTTGGAATGATTACAAATTTTATATGAATATTATGTTATGTACCATGTTTCTCCTAATAAACACTCCCTGGAGCTAAACATAACATGACCAGGGAGCTTTTAATTTGTATGAATTTTCTAATTTAAAAAAAAAATCATCAAAATTGATGCAATTTAGGCCCTTTTCCTTTTGATTTGAGGGGAATTTCCTCTCAAAACAAGAGCTGTCACTGTAAGATGACAATGCCCCCGACACCACTTTGATTTAGAAGTTATGGCCAATGTTAAAGTTTTTGGACGGAATGACGGACGGACAGACGGACGGAAGGACAGACGGACGGACGGACGGACAGACGGACGGACGGACAAGTCAAATTTATGATGCCTCCCTATCGGGGGCATAAAAAATATATGTTAATGATTGGTTAGAGGAAATTCATCTTGATTCAGAGAAGTCTCAAAAAGTTCCTAAAATTTGAAATGGATTTTCTTAGTAAAAAATGTAGGGGTGCTACTATTAAGGAGGGCGCTATTATTAGAGGAAATACGGTAATAGTTAAACAGAAAACCTGAGATTTTTATTCATATTTGAGCCCAACTTCAACATTTTTCCACTTCAATGTTTGTGAAAGCTATTTGAATTTGACTGTGTCTCCAGCCAACGAACCCTTTTCTTAGAAACCATTGTTAAACAAGGGGAACTGCATTTAAATGATTGGTTCTAGACAAAGTTGAAATAAGGTGCATCATTAAATTTTGCATAAAAGACAATCTGGGTTTTGAAAAAAAAAAGTCAACCCTAGTCAAACTCTGCAGAAAACACAGGCAGACTTTAGCAGCAACATTCCGTGTTATCTAATATTTGAATCTAGAATGATCATCTTTCACCCTATGTATAATAATTTTGAAATTTGAGTCATAGTTGACCTCAATTGAAAGCAATTTCCTTTTCAAATTCATCTGGGAAGTGCGTAAGGTATCGACCCTAGTCAGACTGCGCAGACTGACTAGGGTCGAATCTTTTCGCACTTTGATTATTTTCAGAATCGAGAATGAAAAATCTACCTTCCAGTGAAAGAATTTTAGAAATGCGACCTCTGGTTGATCTATGCTGGACCAAATCTCTTTTTCAAATATTTATTTTACAGAGTTCCCAGATGGTCCCTTTTTGTGTGACGGGTCACATTTTCATTTTTTTAGAAATCCATAGATAGACTGTTTTTGCATAATTGATAACATCAATACTGATACAAGAAGCTGAACCAGTCAGAGAGATATCCATGTTAAATATTTTTCATGATGATGATAATCAGTACATTACTCTTTCTCCACAAAATATCCTTTCCTTTAATGATCATCCAAATAAGACATTTTAAGTTCCAAGGTAACAAAACCTTTTTCTTACTCGGCTGAGAAATTACTCTAACTTAAAAATCCAAATGTATATTTGATTTCAAATTTTAACTCATCATTAAATGTAAATACCAACAGTTTATTAACTTAATATTTCATTTTCTTGTATTTACTATATCACATCTTCAGAAATATAACTTAAATCAAATGTCAAAGTAAATTCTCAGTTAAGTTAGATAAAAGGTTTTATAATCTTGGGCTGAAAACAGCCAAGCAAGCAATGTTTAAATTGGATACTTCTACTCATATTCAACATAAAGTCATATATAAATCTGAATAATCTACAAAATAACACACAAGATGTTCTTATATTTGATCAGCACCTCAATAAAAACAAGAGCACAGCCTAAGGGTACCTATGCTCCACTGTAGGGGCGCTTGAATCTTCGCAGAGCGGCGCATATATACCTGAAGGGGCTTGTCAGTAACCTTGGCTTGTCAGTAGCGTGAGCTTGAATGATAGCTAAAAATATTGCAAACAGACAGACAACTGGTGCCATAACATTAAATATGAAAATATATTTAGTCCTAAGCACAAAAAGACAACCTACAGAGTTATTATGGCAAGTTTCCTTTCATTCCCATCCATAATGTAGGAGAAAATGAGCCGACAAGAAATTTTGTTTTCATCAACTCAAGGGCAGATAATCCAAGATAACTCTAGAATAACTGGAGCATTTTGAATTGAAAAGTCTTACGCAAAAGTAGACATCATAGAGAGTAATTGTGTCTAGTTTCAGCTCCTTTCAATTGATAGTTAAGGAGGAGTTGCACACAAAATACAGTGATTTTCATTTAACTCAAGGGCAGATAATTCAAGATTTCTCAGGAATGACTGGAGCGATTTGAATTTCAAAGGTCTTATGCACAACTAGACATCATAGGGAGTAATTGTGTGTAGTTTCAGCTTATTCCCATTGATAGTTTAGGAGGAGTTGCGCACACCAAAAATTGCTAACAGACGGACGGACGACCGAGGCCATAACATAATACAACCCTTCGGGCGTATAATAAAAAGGGCATAATTTGTGCAAAATGCATCTAGAGTAGTCCGCCTTGATACTATAGGTTGTTCTTTTTATAGTGACCATGAGGGTCTAGTTTCAAATGAATGCCTTCAATAATACCAGATATGAGACAAAATGTTTGCATGACAACAGCAATGACGATGCCATGGCTATATTAATACATATGGTCTTCAAAAACGGACAAGCTTATAATACAGAGCCATCACTGACAGTGATCAACTTTTTTTCTGTATGGTTGTGAATTTTACATCCCTATTATTCAATTCTTTAGTAAATGATCTGGTAAAAGAAGATATTGCTTCAAACAAGCAATATCTTCTTTTACCACAATATTTTCTACCACAGATGGTTTCTTTTTAAATACGATCTAGATTCCTTTTCAACAATGTCTGAAACCTCTACAAATTAAAATTTAAACCCATATCTCAACCTAGTAAGAAGAACCCATTGAATATCAACAATATTGAATGCTATAAATATATCACCATTTACAACTGTTTCAAACTAAGCCATTGAATTACAGGTTTTGCTCAATAAATATATTTGTGACCCATCAAACAGAAAGGGACCATCTTGATGGCTCAGCGCAAAACAGTTGTAACTGCCTATATATTTAGCCATCGATCTGGGTAGTGTGTAAAGTATCGACCTAGTCAGACTGCATGGACTGCGCAGACTGACTAGGGTCGAAACTTTTTGCACCGTACTTATTTTCTGAGTCCAGAATGATCAATCTTCCTTCCAGTGAAAGAATTTTTGAAATGAGACTTCAATGAAATGAGGTTGACCTTTGGTGCATCAAATCTCTCTTTTAATAATTCATTTCACAGAATTCCCGGATGGTCCCTTTGCTTGACGGGTTACATATATATATATTTTTATATCCATTGTGGTCCTAACTCATTCTTGATCTTATCCTTAATATATATAGAGAAAGGCTATGGGTTCTAACCACTGCTACCCACTTTTACAGCTGAGTGGACTGGAACTCCACCTATAAAGTGTCCGAGTCGAGCACTCTAACCACTTGGCCAACGAGCCAGACATATTATGTCAGCTTTGACAAAACTCTAGAACTTTAGATGCATATTTGATATATTCACGACATGCATGGCTGGAGCTTATAATACTTGATATAAGTTTATCTGCTCAGCTACAACTGTTGCACTGTGCTCCAGGTGGAGGCCTGAAAGATGAAAAATCAGAGAAAAGAAAATATGACAGGAAAACAAATTTGAAAATGTTTTTTACTTATAATTAGGGATGGGAACAAATAGCAAAATTCATATTCGAATATTCGTTTTGAATATTCGTATATATATGAATATTCGTTTTGGTTCCATTCAAATTTGAATATCCAAGAACTGTTTATATCCGATTACAATTCCTTTTCTTTTTCGAGGTTACTTTAACTTGAACAAATTATGAAATATAAGAAAGGGATTCAATTTAACTTTATTCTGATTAACTTTACCTTGCAGAAAAAAAAAACGTTTAGATATGCTTAATAGATATGAAATTAAAAAATTACTAAATTCAGAAGGCATGACCCGAGACATTAATCAATCTCCAAGTAGGATTGTGTTGCCTTGCGTTCCTCACACCCTGTGGAATGGTGAACTTATTTGGAAAATCCAATAACATCCAATAAAATTTGAATTATTTGTCTTTATTTTACTTTATATTACCTTTCATGTGACAATGTAAATAAGTAGAGTGTAAAATGTGCGCCGGATCAAAAGTTTGTGATTCAAGCTTTGATTGGGATGTTTTTGTCGCTGACAAACAAGACCATATATTTTGGAAATCATTTTCCGAGACTTTACAACTTTTAACACTTTTTTGGCGATGTATTTTAAACTGTTGTACGATAGAAAAGACACACTAGAAACAAAATATAAGAATCCCGCAAATCCGAAAATTACGTAGAATACTCGATGAACAATCAAAGCGTCATAACTACGATGTGACTTTTATGGAAATACTACGAGTAGAACACACAAATCGGTCACTCATCGACGAATATTGCAAATCATTCATGGTTGTGTATTGACTTATTGTCCGTGAAAAGACATTACTTTTGTAAATCGGGTCAAGAGATAAAATATTATAACAAACGTCGCGCGTTCAGGCGTAACGTCAATTGTTTCGTCGTATTTGAAAATTTGCATATAGTTTTCATTCTCCAAAGGTGTTATAATAATTAAACACATTCATACATTGGTCGATGTTTCACTGACAGACTGCTGATAAGATTTGCAACCTGTCATAATTATTGATTTTCCTCGTACCTTCTTAACACTTATATACATACGACTGGAGATAAATGTGTGAAAATAGTTTCAATATTGGGAAATTACTTTCCACTTCTTTTAGTTCTCTTTCCAGAAATCAAAGGTAAATGCTCAAATTCAGTCTCATAAAATGAATATTCGTATTCGAAACTCGTATTCTAATATTCGCGGGAAAAACGAATATTCGAATATTCGTTCCCATCCCTACTTATAATAGTAGACTTTAATATTTTGTAAGTGGAAAACTTGTGTTGAGTCTATAAGTTTTGGATCTACAATTGAAATGTTACCTTAATTAAAGATTTGATTAACAAGCTTTTGCATTGAACTGAGATCACCTGATGAAATGAGCATTGTCAAATTCTTACAATGTATAAATTTTGCATTTGACATTTTGATACCTGGCTGTCCACTTGGAGTTTTACAAATATTTTTAAGTCCCTGCATTGATACATCTATGGCATTTTGTGGGGGGGTTTACTTTTGGGTGTCTGTCTTTGCAAATTAATATCAATAGCTCAGTGCTTAACTGTTGTAACTGCCTAAAAGTTTATAGATAGTTACAACTGTTTCACACTTGATATAGAAGGTACCTGAAGTTTAATGTTTCAATTCTATTATTATTTCAACCTACCTGGATTGTTTGTAGTTGAGATAAAATTTGATGACACTCAGGTCGGTCAGCTGGATCATACCGCCAACAACCCTTCATTAATCTGTACCTGTAATAACATGAAATATATAATATATTTGCTAAACACTTGTCATGTTGAATTAAACACTTTGTAAAATTCAATCAAAATCAAAGGGCTGAAAGAACAGATTGTCAGCCACTATATCTTTTGAATAATTAGACAAACAGGTAGTGTAGAAAAAGATCTGATGGCACACATGTATGAGCTAACAATTATAATATTCTGAGTCCAGCATGACAGCATTTACAATCTGTTCAAGATTAAAGATCAAATGATTTCATCCGAGCCACTCAATCCTCTCAAATGGTTTAGACAATAATCCAAGAAATTTTGAATGATGATATAAAATGTTAACTTACAATGAGAAATGTGCGAGATGTGGTTTTGCTGGTCGTATGCCGTCTTGGATGGCTTGTTTGTGATCAGTAATATTCAACCCTAAATATGGCGTCTTTCTAGCAAGATTAAACACCTCCCAAAATAACAGACCAAGGGACCACCTGGAAATGGAAATGAACAAGAATATGAAAGACATTACAAGGCAATAAAACATCAGTACATTTTCATGTTGTACGGATAGATTAGTCCAGATCCAGAGACGGGACCAGAGTTCAAGCCCACTCACTTTTGCTGCACACACACACACACCTTGGGGTTGAATCATTTTGGCAAAACATTATTCTCCATGTTCAGAAAACCCAAGAATTGAAGTATTTCTTTAATGCTTTTTGGTGGTTTATTGAGAAATAACAAAAGATTATCACTTGATAATCTCACCGCAAAAGCAATGAAATTATCAAAAACTTATACCCTGCTTTTGTGCATTTCATCCTATCTGACATCATCTATCTGGGGCGAAATAAGTGACGTCACAATGAATGTTGCATAGCAATCAAATGCAAAATGATGCGCTTTACGAAATTATGTCCTAGAAATTTCACATTTTGTCTCATTTTTGCATAAAATAAAATAGAATTATCATTTCTTTTTCCAGTAAGATCAATTAATATTTCATTTCCTGAACAACAAAAGCTATATTTTCCCTTGTGGACTGACCACTCGTGAAAATAGAACTTTTGTTGTTCACTAAATCTTACACTGAAACAAACGATTATCCTCTATATCATAATTGGACAAAGTATGGTATCTTAAGTCCTTTCAAGCTGTTATTTCAACATTTTGCTAGCCAACTAATGAATATCATGAAATATGAAAATTTTCAGTTGGATCACCCACATCATTTAAAATTTAAAACTTTAATATCATATGCCAATATTTTTCACTACACAGCTAACAAATTCTTCCTTAAACATCGAAAAAGGAATACTCTAACTTTTACTAGAGCAAAAATTATATTCTATGAATTTTTGGTGAATTTTGTGTGAAATGAATGAACTTACACATCTGTTTTGTATGAGAATTCATGATTTATGCAGGATTCAGGGGACATCCAATGGTAGTAATTCTTTGGTAAATCAAACTGAAAATAAGAATACAGATGCTTTTAGTTATCAATAGTTAGTGTATAAGTTATCTTCAGCATGATAGTAGATTAAGTGCAAGGACAAAAAAAATTCAGAGCACTGCCTATGGGTGCCAACACTCGACTGATTTTGAATTGCTAGAAAATCTAAGTCGAAATCTGTAAGGGGACATAATTCCTACAAAAATGCTTTCATAGTTATTCCCTCGATAGCGTAGGCAGCTGTGACATGCCAAGTTTTGTGAAAGTCTCTTCAATTAACCCTTGTCATGCTGAACCCGGAATATTACTGCTTTGGCAGGAGCTATAGACAAACATCAGCCTGCACAATATGTGCAGTCTGATGTTAGTCTATACCACCTGTTTCACACTTTCAAACCAGAATTGTCAAAGGATTTAGTTATTCAAATGAAAATTGACCTGCAGTTGGTACTTACAGTGCTTTATACCCATTGATTTTGATGCAAATTTTTAGCCAAAATTTATTCAGCAAGACTAGGGTTTAAAAAAAGAAATATGACCAAGGTTAAAGTTTGCCAAGGCAGCAGTAACATCAAGGCCAAAACCAATGTGAACAAAGGTGATGACAATACTTTGGGGTTTTATGAAAAAGGCAGAGTCTAGAATCTGGTGACAAAATAGTAATATTTCAAGTATTTATTCTTACTCAACGCCAATGTGGTAGAATTTCTAGTTCAAAATAGGATTTTATTTCTGTGGTTTTCTTTTGAATTTTTGCTTCTCGATAACCAAGGGTTTTCAACAATCAGATTATTTCAGTGGAACACCTCAGAACTCTCCACATCAAATTTAGCTTAATTTTTTATCCAGTAGTTTGAGTACAGACATGAATCAAAGTAATGATTGATCGATGACAAAAGATGGCAAAAAGTTTGTTTGAATGGGTTTTCATGCTGCTTTCAACCATCTTTCAATTATATTGTGGTAGCTGGAGTACCTAACAATAGATTCTGGTATTTCTTGCACAAGAACCACCATTACATCCTTTCCAGTGGCTATCTGGTATAGGTCTATGATTATTAACTAATTGGTGGAAGACAAATAGTCGGAAAGGATGAGTGTGGCCATCGGGAATCAAACTAGGGACCTTTTGAATGATATTCTGATGTGCTACCACTGCCCTATGACTGAGACCTTAAGCAAAAAGATGGATGCCACTAATGGGGTTACAAAAGCTATCTATACTTTGTGTTTTCAGGGTTCTACATTCACTTCTATGAGTAAGGAGACCATTAGACTCCAAAACTACAAAATCTAGGAGTCCAAATTTACACCATGTGGAGATCTTTGTTGAAAAGTAGAAATTGCTTGTTAAAAGAGATGGTTTTCTTTCAAAATACTACTAGTTGCAAGCATATCTTATATTCAATAATTTCAATGGTAAAAAATGTAAATCTTTGATGAGGATTGAAAAAGAAACTGTCCTTAGTATTGATTGATTAATGTGTTTGTTAAAATATACTTGTATTAATCGGGGAGTCAATGGGACTCCTTACTTACAATTTAAAGAAGTCCAAACAGGTAAACAAGGAGTCCCAGACTTCTTTTAGTGTTGAACCCTCCTCACCACACTAATGTCAATTAATTTTCATCTTTGCAAACCAGAATAAAAAAAAAAAAAAAAAATTCTGTACACTTTCTCAAAGTAGAAATACGGTATCAATTTTTAAGTGCTGGTTTTATGCAAGTTCACAGCAAAAAAAGAGGTTTTTCTGGATTTTAGATTCAATAAGTTAAATTATGCTTGTAAACCTATGTTAAAAGTACTCATAGGATCTGTCTCAAGGAGACAATCCAACAGAGTACCCACAATGTAGGGTTTCAGTGTGAAAATGTATTTGAGCCTGTGCATGACATTTCCAACAATTTGAAATGTTCATAAAGTGCAAACATTGACAGGAATAGACAGCCACAAACTAAAAATATAAGGTTTCCTGATGGTCTACAGATACTTTGAGACCTTTCCTTTCTACTAAGCGTACAGCAAAGACTCTGGCCAGACTGTGCGGATGCACAGGCTGGTCAGAGTCTTTGCTTTGTGCATGTTTAAAATTGTTGGAAATCTCACGCACAGGCTCATTTCAAATCGACATACCTCCTCTTTTCTATACCTGTTTGATTGAGTGACAGGTCAATTTAGTACCTACCCTGTGAGAAACAGAATCACTATTCTGATCGGTATTAAACCACTCTGCCCAATCAAAATCTCCCAGTTTTGTGACATGTCTGTTGGTTAGGTATACATGACCAGCTCTCAAAGCTCTGTGTATTATCTGGAATTATTCCAAAATATGTAAGTTTTCGAGTGGTCATCGGCATATGATAATGGACAAAACCATGTCATTAACGAGAGAAAACATGGATAAATAAGTATATTTAAGTGCCTTTAACGCCTGGCTTTTTTTAAACTTAAATATCCTTAGTCTGGGCCAATACACTGTATCAGTTTCTTTGTTAAACATTTATGTAGGGCATAAATAAAAACATCTTTCCTATTCCTGTGCTAATTTTTAGGACTTCATTACTTTACCATGCAGTGTTGGTATAAACAAAAGTGACTGTGCAATGCATAAAGCATTTTTTCTGAGAGATTATCGGTTTTGGAGCTAGTTTTAAAGCATTCCTACGAATCATTTTGCGATTTCTGTTTCAATGAATACTTTAGTCTTTCTTTTTATGCCATAATAGCGTCAATTTACAATTTTTCAGGCGTTAACATTTGCAGAGACGCTCAAAATGCTTTAACAACCTCGTACTTAGCATTTGGGCGTTAAACCGTTTTTCTGGTCTCTGCAAATTTTAACGCCTGAATAAAATTAATTAACCCTCAAGAAATGAATCAATATCATTGACATGAAGTTTATAGATGAAAAATTAGTATAACCATTGAAGCACTGTAAACCACAGTAACTGTGAACTTTAAATTACTTTGAAGGTGCAATGCTTTTTTATTCCAAAGTTCAAACAGACCCAGGCAGGCATACATAGATATAGGCAAAGAGAAACAATGTAGATGTATCACTAATATTTCAAATAAAGGGACATCAAACTGATGAGAAAATCTAAAGATGTGTTTTCAAGACACTGAAGCCCCTCCCCCTAAAAGCATTTCTTTAAAGTTTGACCTTGATGATAGACCTTCACCTTTCAAAGATGCAGATTGTTCAGAGGAACCTTTAATTTAACCCTTTCCTGCTTTACAAAACTTTGGACCTGTCCAAATTCAAAGGTTTTGCAGACGAAAATTTAAAGCGGATGTAATTTAAAAGATAACCATTCAGTAGGGTAGAAAATAGTGTGGAAAAAGAAGAAATTGCTTGTCAGAAACAAATTCTTCTTTTTTCACAATATTTTCTCAATCATAAAATCACAGGCACGTAAAAAGCAGGGATTAAACAGCAAAGGATTAAACAAACAAGAACAATGTAACTTGAATAGTGTTAAAGTTATGGGAAAATATTTAGTTGGCAGGTTAAAATATGCAGACAGACAGATGGACCGTCAGGACACCAGTTAAACAATAATGTCTCCAATGTATTCTTGTGAGACATAAAAATCTGATCATTTGCGGCAGTACCACAAGTCAATAGAAGATTTGAAAAAAATACCTTTGAATCATGTATGTGTGTGACTGCTGAGCAAATTTCTGTGACAAATTGTGTAATTTTATATATGTTGACTGGATCTAGGCTGACAGATCCACTCTCACTGGAAACCGATGGTAGTCTACGTAAATAGTGCAATAAACCAGTCTGTACATAGTTGTCAATAGCAACACAGTAAATATCTGAAACAAAATTCACAGAAAACTATTTTCAAATTTCAGATATAGATAAATTAGTAAATTTACAATTGAGATACTTCATTCCAACTAAGAAGTATCCAACTAAAGAACTGAAATTATGATGTTCAATACAAGATTTTCTTGTCCATTAAACACATTTAATATAAACCAACGTTATTGCTAGTCTTAAAATGTAAGATTCTCTCAAACATGAACTTTCATAATTGCATTGAAGGGATCAGGTTAAATTCCCCGATTCACCAATGGTAATGGACTCAGCACATACGACAGAGCTCAGTTTTCAAAATAAACCTATACCATGTCTTGAGACAAAAAAAATGAAAAAAAAAAATACTGATTTAATAGAAAGTAAAAGTCAACATGTTTAGAAATCATGTACTGAATTTCGAGTTTTAAATCATAAATGGGATCCTCTTTATCTTGGATTCTCTTTTCAATTATTCTATGTTAATTTTACCTGTATTTTGGTAAGTTTTGATCATGGAGATTATATTTCTATGAGATCCGCATTGGGCCAGGATTTCTGATTCTAATGTTAGTCTGTAGATATACCTATCATCTTTCAATTCTGAAATAAAATTATTTAAATTCTCTGCATTACATTTAATCTTCCTGGACATTTTCCCTATTAATGCAAAAATATTATGATGGTTAAGATATCAATTATCTAACAAAACTTAAAGAATAATCTTTGTAAAGTTATACATGTATTACATGTATATCATTAAAAAAACCCTTTGATATTAACCACAACATTTGTGTCAAACTGCATGTAAACAAAAACAAATTTTGCTTGAAAAAAAGGCTACAAAATATAACAAAAAGAAAAATGGTTAGAATGAAAAAAAAACAAGATGTGTTTGTGAAACACGAATGCCCCCGTAACAGCGATCTCTCGATAAGGCAAAGGTTAAGTTTTCGGTTAAGTTTTTGGACAGACCGACAGACAGACAGACAGACGGACATGAGTAAAACAATATGCCCCCGATCTCAATACGGGGGCATAAAAATTATAATTTTATATATCATCACCAGCAAAGAGTTCAAATTTACTGTATTCATTAGTAAACAAGAGTGCCATCATCACAAGATCAAAGAATATCACCTAACATTCACAAAAGGTGATAGGTCACGTGATTAGGATTAGAACAATGAAAGTTTCATGAAAATCCATGCATAAATGAGTTGCATTCAGAAGAAAAGAATGTACATACAGATGAAAAGGCAAATAATATGATACCATATATATAAAGTATCATATAAAATTTGAGCTGGGACTTTTGGATGGTAAAAATGACTCAGAAACATGTTCTTTTATACTTGAAATTTTTGTTGTGACTATCTCTTAAAATATTTTGATCTTTTTGTAGTTTTTGTGTAAAGAATCAGCAATGACATTTTACCTGCAAGTTTGAGGAGTTTTACACAGCAAGGGCGTTGCTCCCCATGTTTAATGATTTCTCCCTTCACTAAGGTATAAAATTGTCCCTCCCTGATAACATCCAGTAGTTTAATCTGGGAGCTGTTAGGGTCCCCTAATAAGGGCTCAGACTGACTGTGTTCACTGCCAGATGATTGGTTGGAAGTTTGATCCCCTTGAGTATTCGGAGTAGCGCTGGTTTCTGGCTGTGGTGTTGGGTTCTATATAGAAAATGAACATTTTTTATTATAATTTTATTATAATTTTGATATGAATTTGGAGAAAATTTCTGATCTCAAACCCCATGAATACTTTTGTTCATCAAGAATTAAGTGAGCCTATGAGTAACATTTCCAACAATTTCATGTGAGGGTGATGAGCAGAGATTGAGCAACCAGGACAACCAAACAGTGCATTTAAAATACATGTATTCTGCAATTGTGAATGGAGACTATACTTTAGGTCTATAGCTTTCTGTTGAGCACATATTGAAGACTCTGATCAGACTGTGAGAAATCACAGATTGACCAAAGTTTTAATATGATGCGATTTGAGTCCCGATGGTGGCACCTTTCCAACTATTTGTCTCCCACTCATGGGTTGATAATCGTAAACTTATGTGGGACAGCAGCTGGAGGCTAGGATAGGATGTAATGGTAGTACTGGTGTAAGAAATATCAGAAATCTATTGTCAGCTGCTCGAGCCACCACAATATAACAGAAAGATTATTGAAAGCAGTGTAAAAGCCCATTCAAACAAACAAAATTTAACATGGTGTACCTGTGAAACTGTTGGAAACATCACCCACAGGCTCAAATTGATGGCTCTGCACAAAACAGTTGTAACCACCTATTCAAATAAGGGCATTTACAACTGTTTTGTGCTAAGTCATCGAAATATAGACGTTTAACAAAAACAAGTTGAAAACACTGGTAGTCTGTATTAGATAATATAACATCCATTCTCAAAACCAACAAGCTACCGAAAAGGAAAAATAGCATCCATGATTATAGATAATAAGTCTATTTAGTCTACATTAGATCAATATCATTTTAATTCTGGGCACTTGTCTACTTCAAGTAGACTATTTGAAAAAATACTCCTCCCCCCACCTATTACTATTTAGGTAATTCAAAATTCAAGTATTGTTTATTTTTGATAAGAAGAACAATGGATATTCTATTCAAACTCAAATATGACCTTGAAGTCCTTTTCAAGAACCATTTTTGAAAAATCTACTCACAATGATAACTTGAGTGTTCCGAAATTCGACACTGGGCTCTTCAACTTTCTTTTTATGGGTGAGTTTTCTTCGTCTGTACCAGCAGACGACAATTATAATCACCAAACAGCAGAATAGCCCACCAACAGCACAACCAATGGCAATCTGCATGGCTTTGTTGGGGTCTCTTGGCTTTTCACTGCTAGCTTGGAGAGCTGGTAATATATATACAAGAGAACCATGATGGTCCTATATCGCTCACCTGAGAAAGTAAACTCATGACATGTCAGCCATGTTATAAATACCAGAGATTTTTTTACAACTTTAGTAGACCAGTACACCTTAAGAACATCCTCGTCAAATTAAAAATTAATTGGCCCAATGGTTTAGAAGGAGATGAATTTGTTCCAAGATTTCCAGCAATTTTTGGCCTATCCATTACCATGTAAAAGGACAGTTTTCGATGGAATTAGATTTTTTTAACAACTTTAGTAGAGTTTCATCACAGGAACAACCCTGCTAGGTTTCAGCTTGATTGGCACAGTCGTGTAGAAAAAGAAAAAAAAAATAAAGATTTTTAGTAATTTTCAATCTTTCTGTACTAGGTGGGGGGGGTGAAATTTATTCAACGATCTTGGTAGAGCTTTACCCAAGGAACATCCCTGCCAAGTTTCAGCATGATTCGCCTAGTGGTTTAGGAGGAGAGGAATTTTTTTCTAAGATTTGGGACAATTTTTGGCCATTTTTAGCTCGGCTGTTTTCGGAGAAAACCCGAGGTATTGCTATAGCCTTGGTGTCGTTGTCGTCGTTGTTGTCGTCGTCGTCGTCGTCGTGCGAAAACTTTGACATTTTGTGACAACTTTTGAATGGTAAGTGATAGGGCTTTCATATTCCAAATGATGATTGCCTGGGACAAGACCTTTCTGTTGGTACCAAATTCAAGGTCATCAGTCAAGGTCAAGGTCATTTTTCAAGGTCAAACTTGTGAAAAAAATGCAAAAATTTTGACAAATTGCCATAACTTTTGAATGTTAATTGATAGGGTCTTCATATTTCACATGATGATTGCCTAGGACAAGCACTTTCTGTTGGTACCAAATTCAAGGTCATCAGTCAAGGTCAAGGTCATTTATCAAGGTCAAATTTGACAAAAAAATGAAAAAACTGAGACATTTTGCTATAACTTTTGAATGGTTAGTGATAGGGCCTTCATATTTCACATGATGTTTGCCTGGGACTAGGCCTTTCTGTTGGTACCAAGTTCAAGGTCATCAGTCAAGGTCAACGTCATTTTTCAAGGTCAAACTTGTGAAAAAAAATGCAAAAACTTTGACATATAGCAATTACTTTGAATGGTAAGTGATAGGGTCTTCGTATTTCACATGATGATTGCCTGGGAAAACCACTTTCTGTTGGTTCCTAGTTCAAGGTCATCAGTCAAGGTCAAGGTCATTTTTCAAGGTAAAATTTGTGAAAAAAATGCAAAACTTTGACATTTTTGTGATATCTCTGGTTCTACTGAAGGCATTCACATGAAACTTGACACACTTATTCACCATCCAAAGGGCAACATTTTATTTCAAGGGGATAACTTTTGAAACATTTTCTGCTATATATGTCCCTTTTTCTACTTAGTTTTTTTGCCATCCATTAGTTTTTTTACCATCTAGCACTTACAGCCGAGCGTAGGCATCCGTAGGCGGTGCTCTTGTTAAGTCTTTCCGTTAACATGGAAAACAGAGTTTTTGATGACATCGAATTCCTTAAACAACTTTTGGACAACTTCACCCAAGGAACATCCCTGCCAAGTTTGAGCTTGATTGGCCCAGTGGTTTAAAAGGAGAAGTACTTTTTCTAAGATTTTCGGCAAATTCGGCCATTTTTCAGCCTTTCCAAAACCATGGAAACCAGAGATTTTGATGAAATCAAATTCTTTTAACAACTTTTGAAGAGCTTCACACAAGGAACATTCCTTCCAAGTTTCAGATTGATTGGCCGAGTGATTTAGGAGGAGAAGATGTTTTAAGAAATTGTTGACGGATGGACAGACAGACGGACTGACAATGGACGGACGATGAGTGATCACAATAGCTCACCTTGAGCACTCTGTGCTCAGGTGAGCTAACAAATTGCATAAGGTTTTTGATACCAAACAGAAAAACACCCAGCCAACAGCACAACCAATGGCAATCAACATGGCTTTGTGTGGGTGGGAGGGGGTGGTCTCTTGGCATCTCACTGCCAGCTTGGAGAGTAGCAAAAATATAAACAAGTTAGATAAAGATGGTAATCAACTTATAGCAGAACATCTCACCAACTTGTGAGAAAATTATAAAATCATTCATGCGCAGGTTGTGCTTAATTTTCATATATCTTAGTCATTGACCCATTGACTGTAATTTTCTACGGGTCAAAACTGCTGTTGAAGGTATTGAAACAATGGGTTGAGTGGAACACAAGTAAATATTTCTAAGTTTAGCTGATGGATTTCTTCAGTTAGATATCAAACAGTCTAGGGTTAATGCAAGACTGTACATACTAAGTGTATATACATTGTATATACCCTCAGTACAGTCTTGCACTAAATCCTCAATTTTTCTACTTAATATCAGTAAAAGAGATTCATATGAATGAGATACAGTAGGTTGAAGATACAATACGGGGGTTCCGTGCAAGTGTGTACTAAGTGTATATACACTGTATATACACTTAGTACACTCTTGCACTGAGCCCTGGAATAATGAAATTTTAAAGGTCAAAATGACCCCTCTGACAGAAAATTAATGGGGACAAAATAGGATCTGTTCAGCTCTTTGAGTGTCAAAACCCTGATTCAAGGATCAAACAAAAGCCCTGCTTCTGATAGGAAAAATGACAGTGATCAATACTTACCTTGGTTACAAGTTGGTCCTGTCCAGCCAATGTCACACCCAGACGGACAGACACCATCAGCAGTAAAACAGGGCATCCCATCTTTACAGTTACCACATGGTACTTCACAGTTCTCACCATGGTAACCAGGGGAACAACCTACAGAGAAACAGTATAGCACTAAATAAAGACAGACACCATCAGTGGGAAAACAGGGCATCCCTTCTTTACAGTTACCACACGGTACCTCACAGTTCTCATCATGGTAACCAGGGGAACAACCTACAGAGAAAATATCGCACATATTTACAAACAGATGAAAACAGACATCATAATTCTGTAAAACATGGCATTCCATCTTTACAGTTAACACACAGTACCTCGCAGTTCTCGCCATGGTAACCAGGGGAACAACCTACAGAGAAAATAAAACATTTAACACTAAATAAAGATAGACATCGTCAGAGGGAATACACAGCATTCCTTCTTTACACTTACCACACAGTACCTCACAATTCTAACCATGGTAACAAGGGGAACAACTTACAGAGAAAATATTTCAGCCTTAATTACCCAACAAGCTACCCTTAGAGTTACCTAAAAGCTTCTGTTAGAGAAGTGGTTGTTGTATTTTGTTGAAGATTGTTGTAAATAAGTAGCAAGGACCCTCAAAACTATCTGAAGTGAGTCCCGTAGACCCTATGGGTTCAGATTCAGAAAATAATTAGAGACTGTTTTAAACAGTCTTCAATTCTTTCCAGCAGTTGAGCCCCAAATAGTCAATATACATCAAATACTTACAAGGGAATATCCCTTAATTCATATTAAAACAAGTTTAGTGCTTAAAAGATATAATCTACTATCATATAAGCTGGGACTCCCAAATTTTAAGAAAGGACCCCTGAGATCCCAATCATTGAGTTCTTTGGGCCTCGTTTTGTTGAAGTTAGACTAAAACCCTGGTCAAATATGGAGGAATGAACAAAAACAGGGTGTAATCCATTTGTAAGTCCACTGATGTGTTGGTGAAATTAACAAGGGATAAAATACCAATGTTTCTTGACAATCTACCAAAGGCATTAAAAATTTTATTACACTTTCAGTAAATCAGCACAATCTTCCAAACATATCCTGGCAAAGAACTGCAGGGTTTTAGACTGACATCAACAAAAGACGGTCCACAGGACTCAACAATTGGGATCTTGGGGGTCCTTATTTAACTTTTGGGAGTCCCTGCTTTAGGGAAAGACTATTCCTTTTAGACTAAAATCTTGTATTTTGTAGATTTGGGGCTTTTCCCTTGTTAAAGCTAAAGAAAGGTAAAGAAATTGAAAGAAGTGCCGGTGTAACAGTGTAACGTGTCCCCCTGGGTAACGTGTCCCCGGGGACAGGTTACCCCGGGGTAACCTGTCCCCCCCTGGGGTAACCTGTCCCCCCCATGGAAAACACTATTTCTTATTAAAATTTTAATTTTTCGTTAAGCTATTTTGTATAACTCTAAATCAATTTAAAAAAACATATATAAAAAGCATATCTATATTTTTGAGTGGTTTTCAATTCTTCAAACCAAAATATAATTTGCTTACTATGATTTTCTAATCAATTTTCCATTTTTTTTTTTTTATTATTATTATTATCATGATAGCCAATCTTGGTATTTCATGCAAATATTTGAAAGTTTAATGAAAAAAATATTAAGAAATAAAACTTTAGTGGGGGGGGACCTTGTTACCCAGGGGTAACCTGTCCCCGGGGACACGTTACCCCGGGGTAACCTGTCCCCTTATTCAAAATGCTTTTATTCATTTGATTTCACCTTCTAGTCATTAATTTTTCTTAAGAAATTATCAAATGATATTCATTGAAAAATATTTCATTCATTCAGAAATTGTTTTTTTAACATATGTGAAAATTCCTGGTTAACATGTTAGCAATGTTTTCCCAGGCTGGGGTAACATTTTTCAGAGACAAGTGACCACAGATTGGAATATATTACATGTACCCATAACAATTTAGAATAAATAAGTAATCGAAAATATTTTGGTAAATTTGTGCACAGAACATTGTTGACAACCTTTTGAGAGGTGGGACAGGTTACCCAGGCCTGGGTAACGTGTCCCCGGGGACAGGTTACCCCAGCTTGGGTAACATGTCCCCCCCATACATACACATACACTCACAATAAATTTTCTAATAAGTGAATAACAAATTTGTAAAACAGTTTTGATATAAATGAGACTATCACACTGTTTTCAAAAAAAAAAAAATGTTTTTGCAAGTTTTGTTGAATAGATCCTCATTAACAACCTTTTTTTTGTGTTTTCACTGGGTTAACAGGCCTGGGTAGCATGTTTCAGAGACAAGTGACCGCAGCTTTGGAAACCTTACCCCCAAACAATTTGAAATATTATTAGATAATTGAAAACATATGAGTTTATTTTTGCATATAACATTGCTGACAGTATTTTGGGGGGTGGGACAGGTTACCCAGGTCTGGGTAACGTGTCCCCGGGGACAGGTTACCCCAGCTTGGGTAACGTGTCTCCCCCCCCCCCCCCCAAAACACAAAGAAAAAAATCATGCTTTTGAATAATTTTTTTAAGGATAAGATCATTCTTAGATATGTCCATAGTCATGATGACATTAAACAATTATTTTTCAAAAAAAACCCGAGGTTAATTATTATAATACTTATCATGAAAAATATAAAAATCCTTCCAAACTGAAACAGTTCGAAAAACAGATTAAAATCACACACAGATCAAAGAAAGAGACTTGTTACACATAGAATAAAAATTTCTTGGTAAAAGAAATGTGACTAAATATTGGTTTACAATATCTGTAGGGGGGGGGCAGGTTACCCCAGGGGGGGGACAGGTTACCCCGGCTGATTTCTAGGGTAACCTGTCCCCGGGGACACGTTACCCCAGGGTAACCTGTCCCCGGGGACACGTTACCCAGGGGACAGGTTACCCTGGGACACCGGTACTTATTGATATTAGGGGCTCAACTTTAGGAAGGAATTGAAGAATGTTTACAGCAGTCTTCAATTCTTTTCTGAAGTTGAGCCCCAGAGAGTCTATGGGACTCACATGAGTCACATCACATAGTTTTGAGGGTCCCATCTAATTTTTGCGTCTCAGATGCGCGAAACTTGTGTCATTAAAAACCCTAGGACTGTCTTTGGCTGAACCCTAACAATAACCTTTTTCAGCTAGAGCATTCAAACATGTTTAAATTGGGTAATCAATGACCCTATAAACAAAATGAAAATGAATGACCCACCTTGTGTACAGTAATCCCCTTGCCGTCCTATGCCACATCTGAAACAGCGGCCATTCCATTTCTCACATGTTGTGTTCAGACAGTTTGTTGTGCAGGTTTGTTGACAGTGGGATCCAAAATAACCTGGTTTGCATACACCACATGTGCCTATAAGATAAATGAAGAGGTGCTTGATTTTTTGTATGTAACCTGTCAAGCAAAAAGGGACCATCTGGGTCATGTGTATACCCTATTGCCCTTGATCATTCTAGCATCATGTGTAAGATGTTTTAAAATTACCTCTACCTGATCTAATCTCTTTTTAAAACATTCATTTTATGGAGTCACCAGATGGTTTGTTTTACATGAGATGTCACTCATGTATACAATCAAATTCAAATTTTGACATGTGAAATCTCATAATTTCTTCATACAAATTAGTAGACCTTAAACTATAAAGATCATCAAAATATTAAATTTCTAATTCAATTTTATTTTTATGTTCTGTATTCATTAATTCTTTCATTACTCAGGAGTTGATTGTTGTTTTATTTTTAATATGTGACCCGCCACATGAAAAGGAACCATCTGGGTAGTGAGTAAAGTGTTGATCCCAGTCAGACTGCACGGACTGTGAAGACTGACTAGGGTCAAAACTTTTAGCAATCAACTAATTTTTTGAATCTAGAATAATCATTCTACCTTCCTGTGAAAGAATTTTGGACCCCTGGTTGGCCTATACTAGAACAAATCTCTTTTTTTAATTTTTATTTTATGGAGGTCCCAGATGGTCCCTTTTCACGTAACGAGTCACATATGTGTTAATGTTAATTATGAATATTTATAAACTCACTTCATGTTAAGAAGGTTGCCCTTAAAGATTAATTATTATGATCTTCGGTCCTATCAGCATTAACTTTTTTCATTCATTTGTGACAAGTTAGTTATAGAAGAGACATACAATAAAATTTTGTTTAAATGCCCATCCCTGAATTAATTTCCCATCCCCAACAAACTAAACACATGAAAATTGAAAACTTTATTCATGCTAATAGACACTTCAAGGAGTTAAACAAAATATGGACAAGCAGCTTTCATTCATAGCTGTAAAATACCCATTTTGTAAAGCAAAATATCTATAATATCTAAAATATTCATCAATTTTGTGCCTCTAAGATGAGGTTGAAATTTAACTCTAGACTAGACTGGACAACTATGCAGGCTGATCTTAGTCTATGCTGTCTGCAAAAGCCTCGTGTACAACAGGAAAATATTGCAAACATGATAAGAAGGGTTTCTGTAATTTACTTTTGGCATTAAAAAAATCTGAGGGGTAGAAAGACAATCACAACATCTTACCTGATACTTGATCACATATGTTTGTCAGGCACTTGTCATTGCACACCTCTTCACACTTCACACCCCAACGTCCCAGTTGACACCCTTCCTTACAGTTACCAGTCTGTTGTTCACACACACGATCTAAACACTTATCAGAACAGATTTTCTCACATCTGCTTCCATACCAACCCTGATGACATCCAGACGTACAAGTGTTTGTCACAGAATCACAGATATTATAAAGACAATTATTTCCACAAGCGGTGGGACAACTTGCACTACATCGTTGATCACATTTTGGCCCTGTATAACCCTGTTTGCAACCTTGCAGGCAGGTTCCTGTGTCAATATCACACCTATTACCAAAACAGTTTTCACTACAAGGCAGATCACAATATTCACCATAATATCCATCAGAACAGCCATATAAACACCTGCCGTCTGTTGAGTTACAAGCACTTTCAATTCTAGATGATGGATTTTTACAGTTTAATGGACAAGACTGGTTACAATACTTTCCGTATGTGTTGACTGTGCAGCCAATTGTACACTCTCCTGACTGCCGATCACAGCTGGATGCCACACACGAGCTGCTACACCTGGATGTACAATCGTCCCCATACCAGTCAGGATTACACCCCTCCCTACAGTGTCCATTGGTCTTGTTACAGTATACATAATTACTAAAACCATTAGGCTTACAGTTTGTACTACACTGTATCTCACATGTTGATCCCCACCACCCTGCTTCACACGCACTGCATACACCATTCACATACTCGTCACAGTTCAGACAGTGTATGGGACACGACCTGTCACAGCGATGCCCAAACCAGCCTGACTTACAGTCACATGACCCAATAGAATTACACACATTATCAAGACAGTTCTCACTGCATCTCTGCAAACACTTGGGCCCATAATACCCGTTTTTACAGCCATTCACACAGTTTCCACCCATAAATTGACATGTGGTATTTGCTCCTGGAAGACAATTGGCAGGACAAGCCTGGCATCCAATAGACATATCGTAGTAGTAACCATTACTGCATTTCGTACACAACACTTTATCTTCCTTAATTGGGTCATCATATGCACATTCATCGCAGTTATTTATGTTACACTGTTGATCGCAGTTACTCCCGTAAAACCCTGGTTTACAACCACTCAAACACTCCCCAGTTTGACGGTTACACTTACCACCGCAGTTCAAACTACAGCTTGTACAAGATTTTTTTTCATCATCTGGATTCGGAAAATACCCACGTGCACATGTCAGACAATACAAACTTCCATCAGTTTCCTTACACACAGAACAGTGTTTTATATCACAACGGATATTACACTGGTTTCCGACCCAACCTTCTTTACACTTGCCACTTTTACACTGTCCGGTTTCAGTGTCACAATCAGGGGTACCATACAGACAGTTGGCTGTACATGGAACACATTTCTCTACAGTTGGTACCCAGTAATAACCTAAAATGGAAATAAACCAGTCTGACAACTCTAACAAATATATATTTGAGTCAGTGTGTGATATTTCCAACAATTTGACAACTGCTTTAGGTGCAAACATTTAGCAACCCAGACAATTTCATAGTGTAATTAGTGGGTTTCCTAACTATCTACAGATACTTTAAGACCTTATCTATCTACAAATTACACAGTAAAGACTCTGGTCAGACTGTGCAAATGCACCGACTGGCCAGAGACTTTCTTTGCCCACATTTGAAATGGTTGGAAATGTCACACACAGGCTCATATATATTTAGCAATTATGAAAATTTTTATACAAATTTTCACAAATGGTTATCATATGGTCCAATAGTGTCCTTTATACATGACTAGTGGAAGAATTTCAAAGATTTGGAAATATGTTATTTAAAGTTCATTCATTTCAAGCATTGTTTATATCATTAAGAGTCAAAATCAAAGCAGCCATATTTTATTTCTATATTTTTCTAGAAGTCTTTTCACAGACAATTAGCTGTAGGTGAAACATTGAGACCTTACATCTTCAAATTAATCCATTACAGTTACTTTATCTTGATGTTGGTTTGTTTTAGTTTTGAGTGGGGTTTAAAGCCTCTTTGTATATTTTTTCAGTCATATGTTACAAAATTGCAACTGAAGCACTTTCACTCTTTCTCACGAGAATTGGGATTTTGGGATTCTAAAAAATCAAAAAATGAAAATCTTAGTACCGCTCTAATTTTTCTAAAATCAGGTGAAGTAAACATCAACGTATAATGATGTGGAATTTTTTATACTACATCCGAGAGGAAAAGAAGTTATGAAGGAGCGCGTTACACTCTTATTTTGGCGGTTTTCATCAAGTAATATTCGTTACTTGTACCCTTGCCGTAGTATTATCAAAGTCAAAAAACTTAAAAAGAATTGTTATCTTTTGCTTTGATTCTCTTTCCAACCAAATATTTTTTTTCTGCACATTAATATGTTTGTAGTTCTATTCACTTTCAGGAAACTGATATTTCTCCGATAATAGAATGTGTGTCGGTGACAGACCTTTTCAAATATAGATTTTTAATTTTACACCGACTTTCACTTTTATTTTCAAAGTGCACGATAACATTCTAAAGTTTAAGTTCGTTGAAAAATCAACTGGAATACGTATCAAATAAAAATAATGAATTTACCTTCTTTTTCATTGCAAAATTGTGATTCTCTATTTGAATGCTCGAATAAGGTATATTGTGTCGAAGATTACTCATGATTTATCGAGTGGAGTTTAAATTATGACCCATAGCCCAAAAAACTGTTACATCGTATATAAAACCGTGCTTGGTTGAAAAATTATCTGGAGCTTTGAAAGAAATGGTTTTAGGTATCTAGTCTCTTTCAAAAAGGTGAGATAATCTGAACATAAAAAACAATGACAAGTTACCTTTTAAACTTCAAAATTTCTTTAAATAAAAAACGCAAATAAACTTCTTTATGGTTGAATACTAATGCACATCGCACATCGGGGTTGACCCACTCACAAAGATTTGTCATCACTTTAAGCATCGTATTTTCTGCCCAATTTTCACGGTATCGAAGATTACAGTTTCTCAAACATGCTAAAGTGTAAAATGCAATGATGACCGGGTCAAATTTTTATTTCTCAAGACTAAGAATGCCGATTAAAAACAAATAATAATTGTACCATCGTGAAATACCAATTGCAATGAAATATATTCACACGGTCTCGAAGGTTACAAAAAGTTATTCTTGCAGCAATTAAAGGTAGGGAATTAGGTTTACACATCATAGAAATGTTGTTTTGTATTTTTTGGTACCATAGGAACGGATATCTAGTCTATTCATGTGTTTCGGTTAAAGTTTTTCGTAGGCATTTAAATTTGGTATCGAATATTACGGTCTCGATGATTACAAAACGCACCGCTTTACAGCATAATTAACACAATGAACGCAGTATGCAACATTCCTAAGTGATAATTGTTTATACTGGTTATGCTCCATGTTTTAATGATCTCATACGTTATGATTTTGTTGCGGAACATATTGAAAAACCTAGTATCGAATATTACATTAGTTCATTGCAAGAAGACCCCTTGTCTGAATGAACTGGTTTAAGGAATTCTGTTTCAATTTCTTTATTATAGTTAAAACGCATTATTTTTTAAGTATAAATTCAGCATGCTAAGGAAAAGAAATTGCTCGATTTTTGGGCTGTTTTCCATTAAATTAGCCCCTTCTAAGTCTAGGAATCGAAGATTACTTCATTTTTGTTTTTTCCGGCGACACCAGGTTTTGGCTAAATAATTATTGAAATTGGCCGATACGGTGCATGGCGTGTTTTCTAGAGGTAAAGGACATGTGTGCGATATCTTTGAAAGAATATCTTTGTTATGAAAATAGGCATCTCGGCTTAGTGTACGAGCAAAAATCATCAAATGAAAAAGCGACAGTATCGAATATTACAAAATGCACATATAAACAAAGCTCTTGTCTCCCAAACGTCAACCACGATCATTTTCTTAGTGTGCATAAACTAAGTTCATGGAGGTCTATCAAATTAAGCACCAAACGATCACATAAAATATATTTCAGGCTTTTAAAAATGCGGCGACACCAAAATCCCAATTCTCGTGAGAATGAGTGTTTACCATGGTTTTGAGATATTTTTCCCACCAATATAACAATATCCTTTTTAAGCATCAAGCTGCTAAACACACTTTGGCCATTGGTGAAAGAGGAAATATTGGAGAAAATGTTGCAGTGACTGGGGTTTTAACATGTGATCTAATGATTGAGTCAAATAAGTTTCCAACTGGACTAGTCTAAGGCTACATGCTGCCTTGACGTCTGAAAATTTGCATTACTTACCATTCAAACACTTGTGACAGTATAAATGTCCATTGTAGTACTGTGCACATTGGTCGCAGTTTTCAAATGGACAGTTCTGTTCTGTACATCGACTTCCTATGTAAGGTGCCACACAACCGAATATGCAGTTACCAAAATGGTCGCATGTATCATCACCATCATGTCCCAGACAATTGGCACTACATCTCAAGTTACAGAGTGGTCCATAGTACCCGGAACTCAGACAACTGTAATACAAGAAAGGTTTATCCAAGGACTGAACATATAAACCTGCATGCATCATCAAGTAGAAAACATTGAACTACAGCTTAAATAAGCTGTAGTTCCGATGTTATAATCATTTATCAACAACATTTTTGGAAAAGTATTTATTTCTATTCCGTTCTTACATAATGTGCGTAATGGGAGCTACGCCCTTGAGTAGACATGATCTAATCTAGTTATTAGACCTTGGACTTTGAACCATAAATAGAAAAACATTCAATGCAAAAATTAGAATGTTTTTATTCACTGTAAAAATACAACAGACATTAAGAATTAAACACCATGTACATTTGAAACTTAGTCATGGAATACAAACAATAATTTACAAAAAGATTACATTTTTTATCCATCTTTTTTTCTCTTTTCATGGAAATTAGCTAGTTCTAGGAATTATTGAATGGGATGTAATAAGGAATTCTCTTATTTCCTCCACATTTTCTCTTCTTTTCTTTTTCAATGGCTTAAAGTGGGGTAACAATTATAAGCAGATTAGATAAACAATGGATTTTAGCACTTAGCTTACTTCTCACAAGATTCCTTACTTTTTGTATTTTAGCGTTCATAAATATTCGAAATTGAACAATATTTTACTCACTATGGATCTCTTTCATAAGAATTGTACTCTTGATTATTCCTGTTAGCATATTGCTGAAGGCAAATAAAATATTGTTACTACAACTTGACTAAAGCTGTAGTTACAAGGTTTTGACTGCCAACTTGCAACAGCAGGGATAATTCTGGCACATAATTTCATACGTAGAAATATCGCATTTACCCAAATTGAATGAGAAATTTTGAATTTTTAGCAAGAAATTTTACCAAATCCTTCACTAAGTTACAATTTGCTTTGAGATTTTTCTTTCATTAAGCCAGTTTTAACGAGGTTTCTGGCAGAAAAATGAGAGAATCTCTCAATATCTCACCCCAAAATGGTCCCTGCAACAGGAATCCAGTCTCATACAATAGCAGAGGCATTAACCATTCTTAGGCTACTCACCTTGTACATTGTTCAATTCCATTTGGCTGGTTCTCGCAGTGCTTACAATTCTTTGTTATACACTGTTCAATGCACTGGTCGCCTTTCCATCCCTCCCGACATCCATATGTACAACGATTGGTGTTTGGATCACAATATCTGGGTCCATAGAAACAGTTCTGGCAATACAAATGTGCCTGGGCTGAAACTGAAGTATTTAAATGTTTATTAACAAGAGATGATTGCAAAACATTTATGCCCCCATAAGAGCAGGTCAATGGCATATCCTTTGTGAATTAACAATGGGCAATAGCTCAAAAATCAATAAGTTCTATCCAGCTGCAAAATTTCGTGATTCTAGCTTGCAACTTTTTTGAGATATGCTCCGCACAAAAATCAAGTTATACATCTAACAAAGGGCAATAACTGAAAAAATGTAATGACTAAAATTACTGCTCTTTTGCACTGCACTTCTCCTTAATAAGATCTATCCAACTGTGAAGCTTCATTATTCTTGCTTGCATATGTTCAGGTATGAAACTAAAGACCTGATTACACTGTATGAATCTGCTTTGCATACATGAGTGTGATTAGTTTTTTAGTTTCTTATCACTTTGAAATCAACAAATATTGTCTCCATTTCTTGTATTTTGAAATCATGAAGCAAAATGTAAAGATTTGTCAGTTAAGAAACAGATTTGTTATGGGACTACTTTTTGTGGAAGCTTACAAAACAGCTGAATACTCAAAATTGTTTTCATTTGGGAATAAAAACAATTTTTCAGAGATGGACACAACTAAGAGTAAATTATTTGTATACAGGCTATAGCCACTGCATCAAAAATGAATTGTTTGTTTGAATTGGATTCAATGCTGCTTTTAACTTTTTTTCAATCATAATGTGACACCTGGAAACCCAACTATGTATTTCTCACTTCATTGTTTTTGGCTATGCGTCTTGGCTTATTTACTATGTCAAAACTTAACAAGAGGACCAAGATGGTCCTAGATCGCTCACCTGAGTCTCTTTGACCTCTGGGACATCACATTAATTAGATAGGCAGATGTCAAAAAGAAGATAATTGCCTAAGATCAATACCATGGAACGTTTTCAGCGAAGAGCAAGACAAATATGCCTTTTTGCTCTTTGATTCTATGTAAAAAGGATGCACCCGGCTGGACCCCAAATGTGACCCCAGGGTCTTGATATGACCAAACTTGGAAGGGGTCCATAAGATGATGCTACATACTAAATATGAAAGCTGTCTGCCTACTGGTTTCATAGAAGAAGATTTTTGAAGGTTTTCCTATTTTCACCCTTCGTGCTCAGATGAGCTGAAAGGGATGCGCCCGGGTGGAGCCCAAATATGACCCAAGGGTCTTGATATGAAAATCTTGGTAGGGGCCTACTAGCTGATGCTACATACAAAAAATGAAAGCAGTGTGCCCTCTGGTTTTGATTAAAGAAGATTTTAAAAGATTTTCGCTCTTTGATTCTATGTAAAAAGGGTTGGGCCCGGGCAAAGCCCAAATATGACCCCAGGGTCTTGATATGAACAAACTTGGTAGAGGTCTACTAGATGATGCTACATACCAAATATGAAAGCTGTCTGCCTTCTGGTTTCAGAAGAAGATTTTTAAAGATTTTCATATTTTCACCCTTTTGTTAAGGATAAAGGGATTGATTGATTGAATGGGTTTTAAAGCCGCTTTCAGCATTTTTTCAGTTATATCGCGGCGGATGATAAAGGGAAAGTTAAGGGTGGATTTCATTCATTTGAACAACTTTGGTAGAGCTTGACCCAAGGAACATCCCTGAGCTAAAAATGCATGCTTAACTGTGTTCACACACATTTGTTACCTGTTACCTGTTTCCTAGAGATCTTCTATAGGCTGTGGCCTCTTGGATCCATTTGTTCTGTTTGGTTTTGGCTGTCCGCTCCCGCCCCGTAACACTCGGAATAAAATTTATTTGGAGTAAATCTCCACACTTTATTTAAAATACTTTTAAAACTATTTACAGTTTTGGTATTTACCAGTTAATTTCATTGAGTGAGGACCTGATTGTGTCGTAGTCTCCTTTATAGTAGTTTAGCTTAGTTATTTTTTCCCTAGAGTTGTTTTGTTTCTGTGTAATTAGATTGAATTCAATGACTTCATGATCACTTTTACCAAGTGGTGCTTCTTGATTCACATCTTCTATCATTTCTTTTACATTTGTAAGAATAAGATCCAGAATGTTTGATGAAGTGCCATCTCTGTGCCTTGTTGGTCTTTTAATATGCTGGTACAGATAGTTTGATTGTATCATATTCAGGAATTTTGTTGTTATATGGTTTTGTCCTTCATTACTTCTTTCTATTTCCCAGTTTATGTTTCCATAGTTAAAATCTCCCATGTACAGTACTAGTTCATAGTGAATATTATTAATTTTATTTTTGGAAAGGATATCTTTGAGTTCGTTTAAGGCTTCTTCCGATGAGGCACTAGGACTGCGATAGATGCAGGAAATCAAGATATTTTGGTCTTCTATTTTAATGCCTGCTTGAGCATATTCAATAAATTTTGTAGTTTTTTCTTCTATGTTGTAGGCATTTAAAGTATTTCTGATGAACAAGATGCAACCTCTTTTGGTGAAAGTTTTGGATTTGGGATAAAAATTAGTGTACCCAGGTATGCTCCACATTGGTGAATTATATTCAGTGTTGTCGTTTTGTTTTGGGAAGACTTCGGTTACACCAATAATGTCATAGTTCTTTGAGCTTATCATCACTTTAAGTTCGTCCATTTTGTTTAATAGACTGTCAGCATTAGTGTACATAATGTTCAATTTGTGACTATTTACAGAAGTGTTTTTAAAAATAAAATTTGCCTCCTATGCATTTTTGGTTTTTGTTGAGGTACTAAGTCCTCCACACACTGTTTCGTCAAGTGTATCATTTAAGTTGAACTGATTTAGTCTTGTTGGTAGAAGAATGTCCTGTGATAGAAGTGGCGTGTTTGTTGAGGTATTTTGATTCAGGTATTTTGACGGAGTGGTGAAAACAGTTATATCAAGGTCTTCTTGTTCTTCATGTCCTTCATTGTCATGTTTGAGAGTAACATCTACCAGTGTTTCCTCATGATATTTTTGGCTGAATTCGTTATTATCTTCTTTTGGTTTGTTTTGTTTGGTTTTTTTGTCAAGTCTGCGTTTTTTGTTTTCGTCTCTTTGGGACTTTGTTAGATCTTTCGAGATAACACAGTTTTTGAGTTCATTGTTTGGTGGTACATTCTTTAATTTCCTAGCATTATCCAACATTTTCTTTCTCTCTTCTTTATTATTTAGTACTAGTTTTAAGGGTCTATTTTTGCCCTCGGCTTGCTCGCCTAGTCTAAACATTGTTTTAACATCTAACGAGTCGAGATCCAGGAGTAGGCATAGTTCTTTGACTTTGTTGTCGTCGTGTTTCTTTCGTAGGACTGAAGTGTGTCTCGTGCTTTCAGGTACATTAAATAATACCACATTCAATGATCTTCTTTTCTGGTCCTCAATTTCTCTGATTTCTCTTCTAATATTTTCTTGTAGATCTTTTCTGGTCTCGTTTTTTATTTCTTCGATAATGTCAGGTTTTAAAGTTTGGACTTCTTTTTGGATATTTTCTTTTATATTTGAGTTCATAATTGAGTAATTTTTTTCCAGGTTGCTAATTCTATGTTCTGTTTAATCTGGATATATAAGTGATTGCTTTGAGCTGCATAAATATCAATCATGCATCTGAGAATTTTAATGACTTGGTACAAAACAGTTATATAATTGCCTGTATGTTTATCTATAGGTAGTTACAACTTTTGTGTGCTGAGCCATCCCTTTGTCCTATTTATATACCTTTGCATATGTTACTTCATATTTTGCCATTTATTGTCTGCATGCACAAAAACAATAAATAAGTATGGCAAAATATAAAATGTGAGGTAATGCAATTAATATCTCAAGCAAAAGAAGTCTTGTATTTGGAAAGGCCTGTGTCAAAATTATTGATGTGTATCCATCAGCTGTCCATAGCGTTTTCAGTGTTTTGTTTGATTCATTTCCTGGCAAATTTGATTGATCATGTTCAAGTTGTCATAAGCAATTTCAATACTGGTTGATGAACCTCGACTCAAAATGCAGATCTATAACAAGAATGAAACTGGGCGATCTAAACAGGAGTGTATAAACTGACGAGGAAGTACTCATTCTATTTTTGGCATAGTCTAAGTTTGTGTAAACAAAATAACCAGACAATTAGAAAATTCTCACCTGGACATACGGACAGGTGTGCACAGGTGATTAAGACATAAATCGCCACCGGTAGCAACGTGGAATACATCGGTAGTCTATCGGTTATTACGTAACGTCACGAGGATCGACATGTTTTTGACAGACAGTAAACTTGTCACCCTACCAAGGTGTGTATTCCGTGTTCACTCAGGTGGAAAACCATAATTAACGAAATTTGACGGTGAAGGTAACATCTACCATTACCGTGAGAAATACTATTACCCCCTTTACAATGCAGACGACAAAAATGTGAATCGCAATCGTTTTCCGAATTTGTCTTTTGTCTACTCAAATGCAATGAAAACGCACCACTTTATTATTTTCTCTTAAATAACTATCATCAAATGGCTGCAACTTTAGACACGATCTAGCATGAATGCATAAGGATCCACCGGATCATTTACTGCACAATGAAGTAAGAGTAAATTAAGAAACCTTCATTGCATTCTGAATGTTATCAATCGTTTCTAGGAAACATACCTGATATTCTAAGCTGTAAATGGATTTATTTTACAAAAAATTGCCCAAAATAGAATCTAGGGGTAGGCTCAACCTCTAAATTGTAGGTCTAAACTACAATATGTCTTAAAAAGCTGGAATTCTGGTAGCGTAATTTTGTAGATTTAGATCTAGATCTACATGCACAAAATATTATTTCAGTTGTAAAAAGTACCTTTCTAGCCATTAATTAGACTTTTTCCAGCTGAAAACTTATACCTCATTTGCACTATTTGGTGTAAATTCCTGCTCCAGTGTGTAGACATCGTATCTCTAGATATCTCTGCTCCTCGCTTGGCTCCAGTTGAATTGGAAACTAATAGATCTACTAGTTCAATGTAGCAGGTCAAACAGGAATTTTCTTCAATTTTATGTCGACATATCTATAACATTACGTTTTTCATTTACCAAGAATCTGGGGCTGTTTACAGGCCCCTTCCAGCTCAGAGAATTCTTCCCAAAAAAGCTTTTCCCCTAATAAATCAATTTTCCCCAATGAAACAAGGTCATGCTGGCCAAGAAAAATGAAGATCTACTTTTTCTTGTTTAGAATTGATCATCAATCCTTTTTTAAAGATTATTTTGTCTGTTTAATTCTAAAAGCTTGTATCTACAGCTTGATTACAAGTTTTTAAAATAAAAAGGACTATTTTCTTAGTAAATATATTGGAATTTAGTTCTGTAAACCTAAATGAATGACTATTTGTCAAAACTAAGAAGCATTCTACGAAAATATCAAATAGTAAACTTGACAAAAAAACAAACAGACCAATGGGTGCTATTTAGATGATGAACTCGTATGAACAGTATTTATTTATCTTGAATTCCTTGGGAAACTAGCCTCATCATTCAGTAGGATGATTTTGCTATAGTTCTCTGTTAATTAAAGTTACCAGTGTATCATTTGACGACTCAGATTGATTCCCACCCATTATGATCTAAAGTCATGAAGCTTACTTCTTTGGGTAGATTGTCAGATTAGGTGATATATTTTATGAGTTACAAACAAAATGATGGCTTTTCATTGGCGTTTTTTTTTAAACAGATTATTTAGTGAGGAAATGTCTAATGGTGAAATACCTTACAGCAGCAAGAATAAGCCAGATTGTGCCAAAATTTTGGTAGAAAATTATACATTATAATTTCTGAAAGATGTGTCGTATACGATGATAAATACTTTTAATGAAATGTCATTTTGTTATTTACTATTTAACATAAACTTTCGACGAAGTGTCATATTCGATGAAGTGTCATTAAACGAAATATCTCATGGTGTACAATTCAAGGCAACACAAAAGATATATATCTATAATTTTATTGCAAAGCTTCAAAATGTACATATGATGCCAACATTTCACCATTACATGGTTTTTACACATTTTACAGCATTGTATTCTTCATTATACAAAAATAGGGATACAATAATTAACGATACATGAAATAATAAGTATGGGTGTAAATAAAGTCATTTATAAACGTAAACAAAATGGAAATATTTTATATGAATGTATTATGTGTATGTCACAACTAAATGCATCAAAACAGATCGTTTAAGATAAACGTAATTTCTTATCCAATATCTTTTCACAACCATAAGGTATTGGATAGGGAAGATATTATTTTTCATCTTTCTTTGCAAAAATTTTTAAAGTTATTTTCAAAATGTCACTGGTTTAAGGTAGTGGACCCGTAATAGTTCTGCAACATCTTGGAAAGCATGATCTGTCACAATGAGGACTGAGGTTTCCTAATGAAAATCATTAGGAAACCTCAGTTAACACTGTTAAAGTTCAATACTTCCGAATCACAGTGAAACTATTACGGGTCTACTACCTTAACAGGTCCAAGTTTCTTCTTTCAGAAAGAGTAAACCCTTCTCATGCTGTTCATGGCATGTTCCTGCTGTACACAAAGCTTTCTACTAAATAATTACCAGAAAAACAAAATCTAGAACATCGCTTGGACTTTTTTGTAAAAAGGAAAGTACCTCGGATGCAAGTGTAGTAATTTTGGACCATTTTTCAGGTAATTCAGCTCCAGGTGGTTCCTCCGTTAATACGCTTGAAGAAAAACACATTTTCTAAATTCTTTCCGATAGTCAAAGGAGAGCTATTGGGCATATATTATAATTTGAACACAAAACGCAGTAAGACACTGTGTTTTGTTTTCAAATTATACTATGTCCACTTTTATTCTTTCATTGATTTGTTTTATGCAACGTCATCCTTAGTGGGAATTGTTGATGTTTGTGATGTCATATAAGCCCACATACGAAATGGCGCTCTCATGGCTGCGCCCATATTATTCCTGAGGTCTATTCCATAGAATCACCGAGGGTTCCCGATTGAGACCTCCCCTCGTCTTCTTTTACAAACAGCCATGAGATATACCCTTGTCTCAAAAACTCATGTATAATAACAGCACATTCTAAATGATGTCACCATAATGTCATTTAACACACATTTTCACACTATTGAGCATTTCAAAAAGTTGTTTATGTGAGAAAAAGAATATGTCATGAGATTTTATTTGAGACAAGCTGATCTTAACCAAATCTAGAATAGAAATGGTATTAAACACAACTTGGCTGTAACCTGATGTTATTGTACACTACCAATTTAGCACTATTATCAAGCATGACTATAATCAACTTTTCAAAAAGAATCTGTACAATTTCTATCCCTCTTCTATTTACAATTAATAACATAATTCATTAATTCTTCTTTAATTTTATCAAAAACAAAAACTTAAATAAGGCCATTTAGGAACTCATTAAACAACAAACAAAATGAACCAGATGCCATTGTGATATACTCATGCTCCTTAAACTATTTTTCAGAAACATAACATTATCTTTTTGATTGTTGATCTGTTATGCTAAGAGAACCAAGTCATCATTAACAGAACATGGTGAGCCGTATAATAACCCTGTAACAAATGACATTTGTAGTGTCCATGGTCTAGAGGTAGAGAGTTGGCCTCTCGACCCAAAGGTCCTGAGTATGATTCCCGGTAGCGGCTATCGATCTTGATTCTTTCATCGGCCCACACATTCGGCGTGAGTACTGTTGAATTTTTCAGGAAGCAGAATCGAGAGGGATTAATCTAAGTTGTAAGAACTTGTTTCCCAACCGATGTGAAATAAATAGGTTTACCAAACAAATGACAAAATTTAAAGTGTATTGCAGGGGTGTGGAATTTCTATACCAGACTTGTCCGACACAGGATTTTCTACCTGCGGACAAGTACATTTCAATGTTACTTGTCTGTGGACAAATTAATACCAGCATAAATCTTGGAATTGTACTAAATACTTAAAAGCAATTAATGATCTTAATGTTGAAATCAAAGGGTAGAAAATATTGTTTTTAATGAAGAAAATGCTGGATTACAGCATTTTCTTCCTTAAAAAACAATTCTTTCCCAAATTTTTTTTTTCTCTTTTTATTTGCGTACAAATTCATTTTGATCCTGGACAAGTAAAAAATTGCATTTTACTTGTCCAGGAACAAGTGTCGAAAATCTGTATTTCCACACCCCTGTGTTGTTAAATTAGCATCTACCACATTCTTAATATACATTAGCCCTGCATTCAGGGTAACAAAACAGCGCAAAGTGTTTGTAGATTATAGCCACTTTTGCATATACACTTGCATTTAGAGCAGGGCATAAATTGCAAACAGTTTGCACTTCTTTGTCATTCTGAATGCAGGGCAGGTTATATTGGTTGAATGGGGTTTTGTACTCTTATAACAATAATTCAAGTCCTATTGAGGCTGTTAGAGCACCAAAATGGATTCCAGGTAATTCTCACACTATTACTACCACAACATTCTTTGTAAGCTCTCAACTTTTCATTCCACATAATTATGTTTATGACTACCAATTCTCTGGTTCCAGCATTGGAAAACATTGGAAAGGATATTCACAGAGGATTGAACACAGGACCCCCAGTGATTGATAATCTGTCATGTTATCAACTGCACCATAGTAGAAGCTTATCAGCCCTGCCCCGCATTAAGGATGACAAAATTGTGAAAATTGTTTGCAAATTAAACCCTGCCTTGCACGAAAGTGCACATGTAAAGTGGGGTATAATTTGCCAAAACCTTGTACCACATTGTAATACTGAATGCAGGGCTGTTTTCAGAATGCAAATAAGATTGCAATCTTTTAGAAATTTACCCTGCTTTACACAGGGGGATAACACTTTTAACCATTGTCATGATGAACCCGGAAAAATCCTGCTTTGCAGGAGACATAGACAAAGATCAGCATGCATCTATGTGCAGCCTGATCTAAGCCTATACCACCTGTTTGTCTCGTTTATAGGCAGACTTGTGTATGAAATTAAATTTCAAAAAGCAAGATTGCCCTACACCTTTGGATCCTAGGGCTGTCAGTACTTTGATTTGAGAGCATTTCTGAAATGGGATTTTAATTCAGCATGACAAGGGTTAAAATGTTTCATCTTGAATGCAGCAAAGATTACCTTATGGCAATTGATATGATTAGGAACATGTATATAAACAAGCATTAACTTAAACAATTAGGGTAATAATAACAAAATAAAATATTATATCAAAGGGTAGCACAAAATAATTGCAAATGCTTATTAATCCCATTTCATATGCATGCTGGACCTGCAATGTTATTGTTTTAGTAGATTGATTGATTGAATGGAGTTCTCAATTTTTTTCAGTTATATCGCAGCGGCTGGAGCACCTAACAATGGATTTTACAATGGTATTTCTCTCCACAGTACAACCATCACATCCTTTCCTAGCCTCCAGCTGCTATCTCACATAGATCTACGATTATCAACCCATTGGTGAGAGACAAATAGTCTGAAAGAATGAGTGCCACCATCAGGGATCAAACCTGGGACCTCTAGATTGACAATCTGACGCACTACCACTTGGGCTACGACAGCGGCACTGTTTAAGTAGAAGGTTTCGACAAAGATCACCCTGCACATATGTGCAGACTGATCTTAGTCTACACCACTTGTATAACCAGAATGGTCTTTGGATTAAATTTTCTTATTAAATATGGCTTATCAGTTAGTTCTTTAATTGCTTCAAGTCCTTTGGTGTTGATACATGTTTTTAGAAGCA
Organism: Fragum whitleyi; assembly: GCA_948146395.1. Lineage (NCBI taxonomy): Eukaryota > Metazoa > Mollusca > Bivalvia > Cardiida > Cardiidae > Fragum > Fragum whitleyi. Next base: position 50,252,811 of record OX411548.1, on the reverse strand, counting down.
TTCTTTTAAACAGCCTAGCAGTAAGAATGACAAAACATTGCAAACTGATTACCAATTATTCTCTGCAAATCTACCTAGGTATAATTTGCAAACAGTTTGAAGTGTTTGTCACCCTGAACACAAGATAGAACAAGGATTTAACATAGGCATTTCAAAGGTTCTGCACATTATCATTACTTTCAAATCCAAATAGAAGAGCAAAAGTAAAAGTACAATTAGGACTTGAAAGCATGGTCAACAAACTCTGTAAGACTTATTCAAATTTGACAGAGTTAAACCTATCAAAATTAAAATTCAAGGTTTTTTTCAATTTACATGTTTTGAAAACACAACATCATTTTTGTAAACCCATAGACAGACAAAATTCAGCAAGTATCAGCAGTTCTGCTTGAATTAAGACCATTCTAAGACCTGCTTTCTGGGCCCAAGGTTATAAAACTTTTCTCAGGCTCAGGCTCAATTTTCTCAAAATTAAAATAAATGTATGAAAATAAAAGATAATATTAGTAAGTTGTTAATTACAACAACTTATTAATATCATCTTTTATATTTATACATTTAAATGAGTAATAAAACAGAATTATGGCTTTAATCTCAAATTGAAATTAGAGAAATCTAGAGAAAAATTTTAATTGAGTCTGAAAAAAAATTTATAATCTCGGCCCTGGTCAATAATAAAGTAGAAAATCAAAGGCCTGAAAGGCCTGAATGCAGTCAGGACGGAACAATATTTGAGTATTGAAATATTTCAATTATAACAAATTCTCTAAAATCTAAGGCTAAAATCTACACTTCAGATCTTTGGCCTTCTATTCTGACCTTTCATTCCCAAATTTTGCCTTATTCATGCTTAAAGCCCTTACTTTTGATGAAAAGAGCACTGCTTGGAGGGCCAATGCTTTGCTACAAGGTCAGTATAATAATATAAAAATAATAAGGGCTTAATTATTATTTCTTCCATCGTCATCCACCTTGATAATAGGGATAGGTCTTTTTATGGCTAATACTCATGCCGAGTTAACAGAAAATAGCTACAGACATAAAACCACCCCAAAAATTGCACTCGAGTCAACAAATCAACATGACATTGTTAACTATCTAACTCTGCTTTTCTCTTTTTTTTATTCACAACGAACATGTCATAACGTTGGGTTGCTCACCATACTTAAGCCAGTAATATCTGTCAAGCAAGTAGGTGAGAAAACCCCGCTTTTCTTTGGTTTTTAAATCGGCAAAAGTCACTTGTTCGTCTGCTGAAATTTCAGAGGGACAGACTGATTTTCGGTGATGATGTAATATGGACGTTGGCCCTGTGAAATCGGCCCGGGTTCATTAGAATCTATTTCTATATTTACTTTTGCCTTATTTTCGGGAGACCCGGCGAAAAAATTATAAATTGTCTTTGATCGCCTTTAATCTTGATCTATTTCGTAGGAAAGGAACACGTTAACATAGAATGGTTCCCGATTAATTGGATTTACGATAATACAGCGCCGATTTTATCATAACGCTGTGCGGGGTACCATAAAGATTTTTATTTGGGAATAGGCCAAAACGGCAGGTCGTCGTGGAAGTCCGATTTTCGTCGATGTCGTATTTTAAGATTCGGCGCGACGTAGGGCCCATCCTTTTGATTTTTATTCGCAGGCTACAACTTTTTTTTTCTTATCGCGCGGCCTTGGCAGATCCCTAACACCGGATTTTAAAATGAACGATTAACCTATCTGAGTAAGGGAAGTAACTCCAAAAGACGAGTCCCTTTAAAAAACGGACGCTGACTACTTTCGATTTCGTGTTTACTTTTCGGCGCCGTTCAAAATCTTTTTTTTTTCCCTGACTTTTGATGTCCAAATTCGTAATTCGGAAATATGGCGTTGAAATCGGAATTGTTCACAAAAAATATAGGCAGCTGGCATTCAGTCTGATACTATTTTCGCGGGCTATAAATCATGAATGGGTTTACTTTTTCACGCTCATGGATTTATTCGAATTCGGTGTTGTGAGGATCCGATTGCCGGCGACCACTATATGCAAGTCAGACTTTCAGTCTGACTGCATAAAAATCTAGATGGTTGTCCAAAGACAACTGCTGTCAAGCCTGTGAAATTTTGCCCACCAGTTTGACCCTGAAATTCTCTTGAATTAAGAATAATTGTATCAAAAGTTTTTGAAATCCATCTGTAAAATATGTTTTTGATAAGCTGAATTTCAACATTTGACCATAAGTTATTTTGAAGTCCATTAATAATTCAAGGACATATGCTGTGAAAAGCTCAATTTTAACCCTTGTCATGCTGAACCCAGAATATTCCTGCCTTGGCAGGAGCTATAGACAAATATCAGCCTGCACATATGTGCAGTCTGATCTTTGTCTATACCACCTGATTTCATTTTTAAACCAGAGAAGCTTAAAATTCTAATTTTCAAGATGAATACAGACTCATAAATAGCGCATCCAGTGCTTATAGCACTTTGATTTTTTAATAATTTTGCCAAGATTTTTCCATTCAGCATGACAATGGTTAATATTTGACCTAAGAGCTATCCAAAATTTTGTTTCAAATGAATATCTATTCATGATTGAGCATAATTGCGGCTAGTCATTTTCAAATCCACCCTTAAATATAGGAAGAAATTTAATGGTCTTGATAGATTCAGACAGATAGTTTAAGGTAGTGACCAGTAACAGTTCTGCAATCTTTGGGAAGTAATGAACTTTAACAGTGTTAACCAAGGTTTCGTAATGATTCTCATTAGGTAACCTCGGTCAACATTGTGAAAGATCATGAATTCCAAAATGTTGCAGAACTATTACGGTCCAACTACCTTAATGTACTAATGCACATACAACTACTTTTGACAGTTATAACCAGCACTGGTTATAACTTTACCCTGCTCACTGCAAATGGGCTGATCAAAAACACATTATTTTATTGAGTCATCATCAAAAGTACAAAATTCTTTACTAACTAAATCTCACTAGGAGCAACTATATAACCCTCTACCAGTGTAAGGAAAAACTAGGAATCACAACCTCATTAAAACCAAATCTAAATAATCTTACTGTACAATGATAGATCTATGAAATAGTTCACAACTCTCGTAAGAGTTCAGCACAAACAATCATAAATGCCAACAAGAGCACCGCCTACGGGTGCCTACGCTCGACTGTCGAGTGTTGGATGGTGGGAAAAAATCTAAGTAAAAAAAGGGGCATAATTTGCTCAAATTGCATCTAGAGTTATCCCCCTTGATAGTATAGGTTGCTCTTTTGATGGTGAACATGTGTGCCAAGTTTCAAGTAAATGCTTTCAGTAGAACCAGAGATATCACAAAATGTCAAAGTTTTCGCACAACGACAACGGCAACGACTCGAAGGCTATAGCAATACCTTGGGTTTTCCCTGAAAAAAGCTGAGCTAAAACTATTGTAAGTGCCTATATATTTATAGATCTATCCGATACAGTAGATTATTTTTATTTAGTAGTGATTTTAATCAGATTAGGTCTAATAATACATGACCTGCCACACAAAAAGGGAAAAAGGAAGTAAAGAAATTGGTCACTTTAAGAATTGACCTGTTGCAAAATATTTTACAGACTTCCCTTGTGGTCCCTTTTCATGGGACGAGTCACATACAAGGAATTAATTGCAAGCAGTCAGTAAAATATTAATATTGAGCTTATGAAAAGGGAATGTATAATGGCTAATATAGGCTGAAAGTAATTGGCTGTACAAGGTGGGTGTACTTGTGGTAAGTACATTTTTGACTGCTTGTAGCAGACTGTTTAATTTGAAGAAAAAAATTAGGAAGTAGGAGAAAATATAGTCGATATTGCTTGAGTGACCACATCTATTAAGCGACCAATTTTATAAAGCAACCACCATAAAAAGTCCCCTCACCGTAAGCATATTCTCTGAAAAAGAGGATATTCTTAATGAAAAATTGTGATTATTGTTGAATCTTATGTTGTTGGAACCCATTAGAATCGTCTCAATAAGACGATTCTAATGGATTTGAACATCATAAGATTCAGAATGACTTGATCGACAATCGATAAAAGCTATCAAAATTAACTGTCTGATTTATCATGGTATTTCGTATTAAGCAACCATTCCCATAAACAACCACATTTGGTGGTCCCTTGAGTGGTCGCCTAACACAAGTTTTACTGTACAGCTTTCATTTTTCTCCATCTAAAATAATACAAATGATTGCTACAACCAACTCGAATTCAAACTTTCCAACCCTGTACAGTCAATTCCTTTCTCACAATTCATGATTAAGTGCACAATTTGAATGTTGAAATTAAGTGAGTTTTTTTCCCCAAGAATCTCAATGTTTTTTTGTTCACGATCTCTCTAACACATCATCCATTTCAAAGTAACAACTTCACATAAATACAAACAATAAGACTCATTGCAAGAGAATGCAGGAAACTTTTATGTTATGGTCACCTAAATGTATTTTTTAAAAGAAAAGTAGAAAATATTGAGATGAAGTAGGAGGTAATAGTTCTTTGTCACAATGTCTAAACACAAAATTATAAAACCCCTTCCCACACTTTCCCATTTTTTAAACCAGTCCAAAAAAAAAATAAACAAGAGGCCCTGTATTGCTCCACTGGCTTTAACATCTTTAGACTTTCATTAAATAAATCTTTCTTTGAATGAAAACAACACTTTGAAATCTCTTAAGACCTTTTTTATAATAATTGACTGGGTATGGCTCACATTGCACCAAAATACTCTATCCCCATGAACCTGCATCCCTTTACCCATCTAATTAAAACATAAGGTTCAGAAGGAGATGTCTTTCAAAGATACCATGCTCAAAATAAGCCCACCCTGCCACGCCCATATATATGTGCCAATCAAAATTTCATGAGCAATTTTTTGGCACTTTTTGGCAATGGTCTCCCAAGGTACAGTCTGGTAAAGTTTCATTGAAATCAGCACAGTGTTTCAGAAGTAGATGTCTTTCAAAGATACAGCGCTCAAAATAAGCCCCATCCTGCCACGCCCATAATTAAAGACCAATCAAAATTGCATGAACAATATTTGAAAGAGTCACCCAAAGGAACATTCTGGTAAAGTTTCGTTGAAATCAGACCAGTGAATCAGGAGCAGATGTCGTTCAAAGATTTCGAGCTCAAAATAAGCCCTGCCCTAACACGCCCATAATTATTGGCCAATCAAAATTTCTTGAACAATTTAAGTAGAGGGTCACCCAAGGAACATCCATGCCAAGTTTCATTGAAATTGGCCGATGGTTTGGGAGGAGAAGATTTTTTAAGATTTCAAGTGAAAAAATACCATGCCCTGTCATGCCCATATCTTGGGGGTCAATCACAATTTCTTAAACAATAATAGAAGAGGCTCTCCCAAGAATAATTTCTACCAAGTTTCATTAAAATCAGCCCATTAGTTTGGGAGAAGAAGATGTATGAGGAAAAAGTTTACGGACGCACGGACAGACTGACGCATACTGGACACACCGCCATGACAATAGCCCGCTGGCCTTCAGCCAGTGGAGCTAAAAACATAGTGGGAATTGATAGAATTACTTGTCAAAGGCAATTTCTTATTCACTAACCCATCCCTGAACAAGAGGGCCATAGTGGCCCTTAATCGCTCACCTGAATTAACAATCTAAAAAAGTTTTTCTAAAACTTGACCCCATGACCTAGTTTTGACCTAACTTGACCCAATTTCAATTTTGTCAAAGTTCTCATCAAATTATTCATTCTGTCCAATTTTCAGGTTGATTGGGCTAAAAATATGGCCTCTAGAGTGTCAACAAGGACTTTCTAAGATTTTCTAAGATTTTCTAAGATAATCATTCTGACCAATTTTCAGGTTGATTGGGCTTAAAATATGGCCTCTAGAGTGTCCACAAGGTAAATGTTGACGACGCACGACGCACAACGGACATCAAGTAACCCCAAAAGCTCACCTTGAGTACTTCGTGCTCAGGTGAGCTAAAAAGTTCATCTCCAAGAGAAAAAAGGTTTTTAGAATTTCATCATTCCAAAACTGTTGTCTCTAAAATCTTGATTTTCCATACATCTAAGATTTGTCACCAGGAAGTGGATAAACATTACAAAGTAAGAATCCTGAAAGATGTTGGGTAGCTGTTTGTTAATTTCCCTTGACCTTTACAGCTTGAACTTTCACCTCCAGACATCAGAAAGATAATTTCCATTGACTTTCCACATGACCCCTGCCCTCTAGACTCTAGCTGGTTCCCTTTCCTCCTCAGTGCTGGGACCCCTGTTCAAATTGTTCAACTCTTTACTGGTATCATCAATGAAACGCTGAAAAAAGAAAATTCTGATTATTATTAAAAACAAGAGGGCCATTGGCCCTAAAGCGCTCACCTGATGCATGGCTAAACAAAAGTCAAAGAGATCAAGAAGAAGACATTTCAGTTAAAAATGTTGCCTCTAAAGTACTATAAAACGTTTTTTGACCCTCTATCAAACTTGTGTAAGATTTCAAGGCAATTTCAAACTTGACCTAGGTTTCATACAAGCATATTGACCAAGTTTCAAGATATTTGAGTATACATGTTTTCTTTTTTTTTAGATTTGACCCCTTGACCCCAATTTTGACCCCACTTGACCCAATTTTGAACATGACTGAGATTTGATGGAGACAAACATGTTTCAAGACATTTGGACCAAAGATGTGGCCTCGGGAGTGCACGCAATGTTTTTCTAAGATTTGACCCAGTGACCCCATTTTTGACCCCACTTGACCTAATTTTGAACATGACCGAGATTTGAAGGAGACAAACATTCTGACCAAGTTTCAAGACATTTGGACCAAAAATATGACCTCTAGAGTACACACAAGGTTTTTGCAAGATTTGACCCCTTAACCCTATTTTTGACCCCACTTGACCCAATTTGAACTTGACCGAGATTTGATGGAGATATACATTGTGACCAAGTTTCAAGACATTTGGACCAAAAATATGGCCTTTAGAGTGCACACAAGGTTTTTCTAAGATTGACCCCTTGACCCCGTTTTTGACCCCACTTGACCCAATTTCAAACTTGGCCGAGATTTGATGGAGACAAACATTGTGACCAAGTTTTAAGACATTTGGATCAAAAATATGGCCTTTAGAGTGCACACAAGGTTTTTCTAAGATTTGACCCCTTGACCCCATTTTTGACCCCACTTGACCCAATTTCGAACTTGGCCGAGATTTGATGGAGACAAACATACTCACCAAGTTTCAAGACATTTGGGCCACAAATATGGGATCTAGAGTGCACACAAGGTTTTTCTAAAATTTGACCCCTTGACCCCATTTTTGACCCCTCCTTGACCCAATTTCAAACTTGACTGAGATTTAATGGAGACAAACATTCTGACCAAGTTTCAAGACATTTGGGCAAAAAATATGGCCTCTAGAGCGCACACAAGGTTTTTCTAAGATTTGACCCCTTGACCCCATTTTTGACCCCACCTGACCCAATTTCGAACTTGACCGAGATTTGAGGGAGACAAACATTGTGACCACGTTTCAAGACATTTCGGCCACAAATGTGGCCTCTAGAGCGCACACAAGGTTTTTTTAAGATTTGACCCCTTGACCCCATTTTTGACCCCACTTGACCCAATTTCAAACTTGGCCGAGATTTGATGGAGACAAACATTCTGACCAAGTTTCAAGACATTTGGGCCACAAATATGGGATCTAGAGTGCACACAAGGTTTTTCTAAAATTTGACCCCTTGACCCCATTTTTGACCCCACCTGACCCAATTTCGAACTTGACCGAGATTTGATGGAGACAAACATTCTGACCAAGTTTCAAGACATTTGGGCCAAAAATGTGGCCTCTAGAGTGCACACAAGGTAAAGTTTGACGACGGACGATGGACGACGGACGACGGACGACGGACGACGGACGCCGGACAGCAGCCCATCACAATAGCTCACCTTGAGCACTTCGTGCTCAGGTGAGCTAAAAAGAAAGTTAAGTGAAGGGCAGATTATGACATAGATAGAACACTTTTCTAACCAGTGGATTGCGGACCATGCCTCTTATCTTACTATATAGATAAAAGACTCGGACAACAAAACCTCATCTATCTGCAAAATAAGTTTACCATGAAGATAAAACAAATCACGATTATTAGTGGGCAATCTAAATGTCTTAAATACAGCTCCTGTAAGATGTAATTACCATAAAAGCTACATATATTAGGTGTTTTTTTGGATTTAGATCAGAGTATTTCAATAATTATACTACAAACACTATTTTGTTGGTACTCATTGGAATAGTCTCGCAAAGACAATTCAAACAAGTTCAACAACATATGGTTTCATTGAGCAATAATTTTTTGACTGGCTTTATACCATCTTATCTGTACCTCTGATTACAATCTTTAAGTTATCCATACCTGTAAATATTCCAAGAATGTAAGAAAATGATGGATTTCAGCAGTGGACTTCTGGCCGAAATGAATTATTTGATTGGTTTATTCAAATTTTTAATTTACATTGGTGATCAGTCAATTATTTAAAATGCCAGGCTGAAGTAAAGGATTATATTTACCTGTAGAGATTCACTGGCATAGAATGGTCTCTCTGCAGACCCATCATTAATATCACAATCATGACAGAAACACAACAACAATGCGTCAATCACCATCTGTAATGTTATTAAGGGTGACATATGAATAATGACAAAACCATAACTAGTAAAGACAATTTTAGTCTGGTCAAATTTCAATGAAATGAAAAGGATTATATATAGTTAAATGGGATCTTGTATTATAATATGACCTACGTAGCCGGAGTGAAATAACCACACTGAATATTTTTGATATTACACGGGTGTAAATACACTAGTCAAGTTGTGAAATGACTATGTACATAAGATAACTTTGTTTTTTATTTTCATTGTGAAAATGACATCAAAATACATTAAGAGTCTGATGGGATACAAACTACGATATGGCAGCAATATTTTGGGCAGTTTTCTTGAGGAATAAATCTTTGTGCAGAGTTCCTAACTTAAAAATTATTTCCAAATTTATTTGGTATGAAACCAATATTTCAGCCAATCAGAATACCGAAATTTTGATAGACAAAATACAAATTATTGAAGTATACATACCTCATATGTGGACAGGAAAGATGAAGCGATGAAATATGAGAAAATGCACACCAACAGTACAGGAATAGCGTAATAATGGAGGTCCAATCGACTCTTAAATGTACAAAAAAGAGGAATTTATAAGAAACTAACTAATACAAAAACAACTTTTTTTTTATTAAATCCACCATACCTTGACAGCTGATATTTTCTTGAATATGACTTTGACAAATGCAAATTACTGTAGTTGTAAGTTATACAAAGTGAAGCGTATCTTCTTTTCAAACAAAACTTTTCCTATCAATAACAGATCCACATACAGGATCAGTTCATAAAATTCTAATACAATTAGTATTGACAAACTTGGACACACCATTTTGATGGCTCAGTGTAAAATAGTTGTAACTGCCTAATATCTATGGACAGTTACAACTTTTCACAATGAGCAATCAATCTAACAAATGTTTGGGTAACCATTTGCAAAATTCTAAAGGAATAAGGCAATATTGAGTTTAAATTGTCTTAGACCAAATGGATAAATTTAGCAATTGTCCTGCTGAATTTAATTTCTTTTCAAACACATTCTAATTTTGGGGACATTTCAACCAGGCTGGCTGAAGTTTTCACACCATTATTAAGTAGAAAGCTGGTAGTCAAAAGACTAAGACAAGAGCCATGTTGAACATGGCCATCCCCCGCCATGAAAGCTTGATAGTAAACTAAAGCCTAATCAAGGGGGAATAACTCCAAAGTTATGAAAGCAAGAGTTGTAGTTCTTGCGGACTTATAAAGTTTCAAGTTGATAGCTTTTATACATTAGGAGATATGCTCCAGACAAATTAAGTGATGGAATGACAGAATGATGGATGGAGACCATTACTTTATCCCCTTTGCCAAAACGGTGGGGGATAATTAGACTGCACATCCTTGCAGGCTTATTTCAGGCTTTACTGTCTGAAAATAATTTGAGTTTGGAAGGAATAAGCAGTGATCATCATCTTCAAAAGCTTTTGGATATACTCTGGTTTACACACTAAATTGTAAAATCAGTTAGGACAATTTCACCCTCAACATAACATTGATGTTATCCATACCTCCAACAATGAAATAAAGAAATAATTCATCTTTAATTTTCATTAACTTTTATGTCTGGGTAAACACTAAGGTGACATTAAGCTTGCAGTATACGAGTCAAACCTTTAGGTAGTGGAACTGTAATAGTTCTGCAACATTTCGGAACTCATGAACTTTCACCATTGTTAAAGTTCAAGACTTGGGAAATTTGTGGGAAAATTACAGGTCCACTACCTTAACCCTTTCCTGTCTTTTTTTTCTAAATGTAACCCCCATCTTGCTCAATTTAAAGTTTTTGTCATTTTTCAGCTGCAAGAATTGAGTAGAAAGCAGACAGTGTAGTCTGCAAATCTGTGCAGGCTTTACTGTCTGCCGATGCTCTACATACTGCAAGAATATGTTGAAAACAGCAGAAGAAAGGTTGAGACATATATAAACATTGTATCTTGAATTGCCTTGGAGTAAATGGAACAAAACGTTGCGGAACTATTACGAGTCCACTACCTTAAATCCATCAATACCAACAGCACAATCAATCTTGCGTCCAATTTTTTATAGCAGAAGTTTGACTTCAAACCACACATTTCAAATGGCAACACAAACAGCCATAACACAATATAGTTTAAAATATGAAGTCTCCCTCTTCCCTGGTTAAAGAAGTCTTCAGTTAGACCAGACCATTCAAATACCATCCTCAATCTTGCCTACAATCACCTCAAAATCTCATTTTTCAAAAAAGAAATGTACTTACCTTAAACCAGACAATTCCAACAACAGCAGTAGCAGCCATTACACCAATCTTGCCTAGAAACAGCACAAAATCTCCCACACTATTTATAGCTGCCACTCTTAGAGCATTGTTTACTAGGGTGGTGAAAGACTGAAATACAAGACAGTATCACTCTAAATATATACCGGTAGTATATTTCGGTGGCTCAGTGCAAAACAGTTGTAACTGCCTATTTGTTTATAGGCAGTTACAACTGTTTTGCACTGAGCCATTGATTTAGTTTATATAGATCATCTTACAAATACTTCTTTGAGATTGAATGATATTTGTAAATTGAAATGCATTGTCCCATTGATAAATTATATAAAGAGTTTACTTTTATCTTTTTCAAAGAACTGTGTGTGTTTTTTTTTTTCAGTTTTAACCAGTCTTATGACTCCACAAAAAAAAACCTTGAAAGTTGTTAACATTGATAGGCTTTCATCATACAGCCAAGTATTTTTTTCCAAGGAAACAACTTCAAATAACGGTTAATTTATCAATCTTTTTGTCTGGACAAGAGGCCTAAGAGGGGCTGTATCGCTCCACTGGCTTAAAAATATCAAGATTTGAAAGAGAGATATTGAAAATAGAAGGTAATGAAAGTACCAGCATTCAGAAGGAATTCCAACTATTCTCAGTTGAAACTGACTATAGAAGCAAATGTACTTATTTAACAAATATGTAAAATTACAATGAAAAAAACTGTTTAGATATCACTTTAAAACAAGAGGACCAGAATGGCCCTAAACCGCTCACCTGAATTTTATTGATCCAGTGGATTTCATCCAATCAAAATTTCATGAACAATTTTTGAAGAGGGTCATCCAAGGAACATTCTGGTACAGTCTCATTGAAATTTATCCAAGAGGGTCACCCAAGGAATATTCTTATAAAGTTTAATAGAAAATGACCCAAAGGTTCAGGAGGAGATGTCATTCAAAGATTTCTGGGTCAAAATAAGCCCCACCCTGCCATCCATATTTGGGGGTCAATCCAAATTTCTTGAACAACTTTAGAAGAGGGTCACCCAAGGAACATTCTGGCCAAGTTTCGTCAAAATCCACCTTTTGGTTTAGGAGGAGAAGATGTTTAAAGAAAAGTTTACGCACGCACTCTCACAGACGGACGCACGACGGACACTCCGACATGACAATAGATTGCTAACAAGAGGCCCAAGAGGGCCTGTATCGCTCCACTGGCTTTAAAATCTTTAGACTTTCATTAAATAAAGCTTACTTTAGATGAATACATTAACACTCTGAAATCTCCTAAGACCTATTTAATAATGATTAACTGCTTCTGGTCCATATTGCACCAAAATACTGAATCACAATGAACCTGCAACCCATCACCCATCTTATTAAAACATAAGGTTCAGAAGGAGATGTCATTCGAAAATTTAGGGCTCAAAATAGGCTCCAACCTGCCATGCCCATATTAATGGACCAATCAAAATTTCTTGAACAATTTCAGTAAAGGGTCACCCAAAGAACATTTTGGTAAAGTTTAATTGAAATCGGCCAAGTGGTTCAGGAGGAGATGGCTTTCAAAGATTTTTTGCTCAAAATAAGCCCCGCCCTGCCACGCCCATTATTTATGGACCAATCAAAATTTCTTGAACAATTTAAGTAAAGGGTCACCCAAGGAACATTTTGGTAAAGTTTCATTGAAATTGGCCCAGTGGTTCAGGAGGAGATGTCATTTAAAGATTTTGGGCTCAAAAAAGGCCTCGCCCTGCCACGCCCAAATTTATGGGCCAATCAAAAATTCTTGAACAATTTCAGTAAAGGGTAACTCAAGGAACATTTTGGTAAAGTTTCATTGAAATCCGCCCAGTGGTTCAGGAGGAGATGTCGTTTAAAGATTTTGGGCTCAAAATAAGCCCCGCCCTGCCACGCCCATATTTATGGGCCAATCAAAATTTCTTGCACAATTTAAGTAAAGGGTCACCCAAGGAATATTTTGGTAAAGTTTCATTGAAATCCGCCCAATGGTTATGGAGGAGAAGATTTTTAAAGATTTCAAAGTGAAAAAATGCCCCGCCCTGCCACGCCCATATTTGGGGGCCAATCAAAATTCTTTGAACAATTTAAGAAGAGGGCCACCCAAGGATCATTTCTTCCAAGTTTCGTTAAAATCCGCCCATTGGTTTGGGAGGAGAAGATGTTTAAAGAAAAAGTTTACGCACGGACGGACGCACGGACGGACGGACGCACGCACGACGGACACTCCGCCATGACAATAGCTCGCTGGCCTTCGGCCAGTGGAGCTAAAAATTGTTAAAGGAGTTCACTATACATAATTTAGGGAATTATATCATTCAGAAGACCACGCGACCAATCTAACAATCAACCTTGGATATACATCGACAGCGTAGGAAATACAGGAAACTTGATGACTGAAAAAGTTCAACATCATCAAAACTACTCGATTCAGTAAATTTTGTAAAATCTGTGTCACCTTATCTAAATATCTTAAAATTCTTATACATGTATGACAGCTTGAAAATCTTAAATATTGAAAGTGCAATACCTTTTAGTCTCGGTATTACTCTTAAAAATGTAAAGTGATGTACTTGTTTTTTTAAACTGTTTCCTACCAACAAAAAATACTGTTTCAGGCATACCAATCCGCCTTATATACATCCATTCTGCAGTTTACAGAAATGGTGGAGAGGTGTACCAAATAGGAATTACATAAAAATTATTAAGGATACTTACTTTAACTGCTGATGAGCAGAAATTTGTTCCTTGAATAGCTGAAAGGGAAAAATGAATAACATTTATTTCTTTACATTACATGATGAATAGTAGATGATGGTTATCCTTTAAGCACTTTCCCATATATTCTCTGGATGCCTCTGATCTCATTTATGTAAATGCAGAGCATAAAAAAAACTTGCAAATTTTTTTCACACATTATTTCCTACCACAACTAATAGTTGTCTTTTCAGGTTGAACCCTCTTATCATTATCATCTGCAACCTCTTTCAATTTTAAAAATTTCTAAAGAACAGGAAAGGGTTAGAGAAAAGTTCATTACGATTCTTATTTAATGGTCAAATACTGGAGACAAGGTAATATAAAGCAACTCAATGTTTCCAAGTTATTTGTCCATTTAATGACTGTATAAAAATATTTTCTTAATTGAATTAGCTGTCACATACTCCCCATCCCAAAATGACAGATTCTTAGTTTAACCCTTGTCATGCTGAAACGGGAATATTCCTGCTTTGGCAGGAGCTATAGACAAACATCAGCCTGCACATAAAAAGACAAAAATTGACCTACAGTTGGGACGTTCAGAGCTTTTTGCCCTTTGCTTTGATGAAAATTTTTAGCCAAAATTTATTCAGCATGACAAGGGTTAACACTTATCCTGCTGAATTTAAATTTTGTTTCAAAGAAATCGCCAAAGATTTGAACATTTGAACCAATCAGGCTCAAGTGGGGTTTTCTTACACAAAAATAAAATAGAGAGCAGACAGTGAAGGCTAAGATTAGACTGCAAATATGCGCAGATTGGTCTTAGCGTAAACTGTACACAAAAGCTTTGTGTACAACAAGAATATGTCAGCATGAAAAGGCCGAAAGGATATTAAGGTAGTGGACCCGTAATAGTTCAACATTTCGGAACACACTCTTTAACAATGTTGACCGAGGTTAACACTGTTAAAGTCCATTACTTCCAAAACTTTGCAGAACTATTACTGGTCTAATATCTTAATGAAGAAAGCAAGTATTGAGGCTATGTATGACTCACTTTGTTCAGTTAATATAAAGGGAACAAAGTAATTTTGAGGCGACAGAGCGAAAATCGTGTAAGTGATATATAAGGCACTTACAATAATATTGCACTGGGCCATTGTAAGTATTGCTAGATTAAATTTCAAGCTAAAGATTTTTAACCATAATACTAAATAATAAGACCTAAATATTTTCCAAGTTTGCTCTATCCCATTGTACTGGAATTGATAAAAGGTTAAGCCTATTTTTCATTAAAGGTTTATTCCGCAGAAAGATAAAAACCTTTCTGGATATTTGAATAATTAATACATGCATGCCTGGAAAGCCTTATTTCTGTTTTAAAACACCCTTATGACAAAACTTATCATAAATTTAGTAAGATATTCTTCCCAACTGTTTTTTTGCATAACAACAATGTGAAAAGTGTTTTTGTGCTGTATACCACTTTGAACAATTATCCATTTCTCGGACTTTCAATAACATTGCCTATAGGAAACAGTGAAATAAAATGGGACCCATCTTGGAAAAACAACTTTCTGAAAACTCCATTAACCAACCTTTGAAAAAAAGATTTTTTCCAGTAGAGGTCAACCAGAGGGAGCAAATCAAAATTTCTTTAACAAGATGAAAGAATGAATATTCTTGATTCAGAAAATCAACACAAATGTTTTAACCCTTGTCATGCTGAACCCAGAATATTCCTACTTTGGCAGGAGCTATAGACAAACATCAGCCTGCACATATGTGCAGCATGATGTAAGTCTACACCACCTGTTTCTCTCTTTCAAACCAGAATTGTCAATTACAGTCAAACCTGTGCTAGCGGCCACCTGCATTCAGTAAGCAACCTGTCTTAAGCAAGCGGCCACTGAGTTCCCAAATGAACCAATTACACTGAAATTGACCTGTCTTAAGCAAGCACCTGTCTTAAGCAAGCACTTTTTGAATGTCCCTTGGGTGCTTGCTTAAGACAGGTTTGACTGTATTGAATAGATTTAGTTTTTCAAATAAAAATTGACCTACAGTAGGTAATTTCAGTGCTTTTTCCCCTTTGATTTTGATGAAAATGTTTAGCCAAAAGTTATTCAGCATTACAAAGGTTAATCCTAGTCAGCCTGCGCAGTCTTGCAAGTGACAACCTTTTATGCATGATTCAGATGGTCCTTTTTCCCCCAAGATGGGTTACAATTGAGCATGTGCGAGAAATTTCCAACATTTTCCAATATGCGCAAAGCAAAGACTCTGACCAGCCTGTGCATCTGCACAGTCTAACCAGAGTCTTCACTCTGCGCTTAGTAGATAGATAAGGTCTCAAAGTATCTGTAAACAATCAGGTAACTTTATATTTACTCTTTTTTGCTGTCCTGTGTGAACCTCTCAAAGTTTACACATCACAAACATTTCAAATTGTTGGAAATGTCAAGCACAGGCTCATTTAATTTTCAATAATTTTAATGATTTAATAATGAATTGGAAGCTCTACACTTACCTACTACTGTATAGGCATTTTGATTGAGATATTTCAAACATTTCAGACTTACCTACTACTGTATAGGCATTTTGATTGAGATATTTCAAACATTTCTCTAGGCACCATAGACAACAAATACAACATTTCATACAATATTTAGCACAATCATTTTCTGAATTCTTCAATCTGTAAAGAAAATGAAATCATATTTGCTTGATTCATGTCAGAATCATAAACAGATTTTCTAATCAAGTTTTTATTTTGCCCCTTTTCCTGTGACGCTTGTCAGACCAGGATTTAATTCACCTCCATCTGAAATGTTTTCAAAGATGTAAAGATTTTAACCCTTTTCATGCTCAACCCGGAATATTTCTGCTTTGACAGATTTGTTTTAAGGTTTTGGACCCATGATAGTTTGGCAACATTTCAGCACTCATGAACTTTCACAATGTTGACTAAGTTTCCTAATGAAAATCATTAGGAAATCTCTGTTAAAACTGTTAAAGTTCATCATTTCTGAAAAATTGCGAAACTATTACGGGTCCACTTCCTTTACAATCTTCCAGTCATATTGGGGAGGCTGGAGCACTAAACAACAGATTTCTGGTATTGCTCACACCAGTACTGTTATCTCATTCTTTCCTAGCCTCCATCTGCTTTCCCACCTAGGTCTAGGATTATCAACCCATAAGTGGGAGATGAATAGTCGGAAATGTTAAATTGAATAGGGTTTTATGCCTCTTTCAACATTTTTTTTAGTTTAAGCAGCTGGAAAACCTAACAATGGATTCCTGGTATTTCACTCACCAGTACAACCATCACATCCTTTACTAGCCCACAGCTACTATTTCACATAGGTCTATGATTATCAATCCATTGGTGAGAGCCAAATAGGTGAAAAGGATGAGTGCTATCATCAGGGATTGAACCTTGGACCTTCTGAAAGGCAGTTTTTAGCTCTTCCACTGCACTATCACAACCGCTTTCTTTGACAGAAGTTTAGACAAAAATTAGCCTGTACATATATGCAAGCTCATTTCTGAAATCCTCTATTTGAGATGAGTCTGCTTGGTGAAAGAGATGGCCTAAGCATATCTTTAAGATGCTGTGCTTAAAGAATACTCTTAATGTCATGGCAGGAGGTATACACAAAGATCAGTCTGCACATGTCTATACCACCAGTCAACATTTTAAACCTGAAAAGTTTTAAAATTGTATTTTCAAAATTCACTTGACTTACCAAGGGTTGTTTTTTTTCAGCTCTTTGATTTTAAAATAATTTTGCCTAGATTTAAATTCAGCATTAATAGGGTTTAAAGTTTGCCCTGCAAATGCCAACCCTTTTTCCAAAACAAATGATGCCAAGATGATGGACAGTAAATTGATGTTTTGTAAGGGAAAATATATGAAGATATTTGATAGATTGAATGTAGTTTTACACCGCTTTCAACATTTTTTCAGTTATATCGCGGCGGCTTGAGCACCCAACAATGATTTCCTGGTATTTCTCTCACAAGTACAACCACCACATCCCTTCCTAGCCTCCAGCTGCTTTCTCACATAGGTCTGCGATTATCTTTCCATTGATGAGAGACAAATAGTCGGAAAGAATGAGTGCCGCCGCCCGGGATCAAACCCAGGACCTCTAGATTGACAGTCTGACGCCCTACCAACTGCGCTATGATGGTGGCCCATGAAAATGTTTGAACAATTTATCAAATTCAACTTTACCATGTCATTATTGCTTTTTGCCTACGGAGACAATGTTTAGTTGAGCAATACATACGTACAGACAAGTCTATCTAAATTTGGAGTCAATCTTTTTTATGAATAGTAAGTAATAATCCACAAAGATTTTGTTTGTTTGTTTGTATTGGGTATCACACCACTTTTGACAATCTTTCAGTCATTTTGCGGCTGCTAGAGTGCCTAACAATGGATTCCGGGTATACCATTACATCCTTTTCTTGCCTTCAGCTGCTATCCCACATTGGTCTACGATAATCAACCAATTGGTGGGAGAAAAATAGTGAGAAAGGATGAGAAATAATCCTCAAAGGAATTTCTAAAAACCATTTAAAAAACATTTAATGCAGTTACTCACTTTTTATGTAGATACATGAGAATCATTCTGGGCAGTTTGACGGCAGTAATGATGAGGGCACCAAAGGCAACAGATCCAAGATGGTTACAGATTAACATCTGCATGGAGTCAATGATTGGACAACCTAAATCATCTTTATTTCTGAAATAGTGAAAAGGTGTTTAAAAGATTAGCTGTTAATCTATGACTATTTTCTTTTTAACCCAGATGATTTGGGTTGTCAAATCATTGACTCCATGCAGATGTTCAAAGCATCTGCATGGAGTCAATGATTGGACAACCTAAATCATCTTTATTTCTGAAACAGTAACAAGATGGTAATAGATCCGAAATGTTTACAGATTAACATCTGCATGGAGTCAATGATTGGACACCCTAAATCATCTTTATTTCTGAAAGAACAGTTACAGATTTATATCTGCATTGAATCAACCTGAATCATTTTTATTTTTGAATGGTATCATGACAGTTAAAAATCAAGATCTGCAAGGAATCAATAATTGGAAAACCTTAATCATCTTAGTTATGGGCATATCATTTATTCATTTCATCATAACAAATGATATCTTTACATTGAAAACTTATATCATTTTTGTATTGTTTTTGTTAAACTATGTATGGACTTATTAGTTACAGTTTTTGAATAAGCTGTCTAACTGTACATTCTAAATCATTATCCATTCTGAAGAAAGTAGAATGATGGTAGGCTATTAAATTTGCAACAAAGTTCTTAACATGAAAATCTTTATACATCAACCTTGTTACTGAATAATGTTACGGGTAAATGTAACAAGAATAAAGAAGCCAGCAACAAACTTTACAATTAAACAGAATTATTGACAATATGAAATTAATACAAAAACAAATTACAATACCTTGAATGTTTAATCCTAAGGTTTTTAATTTTAGATCCAATTGAATTAAGCTCCTGGTCCACAAATAATAAGTTCAATAATATCTGAATTTAAAATTAAACACGCTTTCAAACACACTTTTAAGATAACAAGAAATCCCCTTTTAGTTTAATACAGTACTACTAAATGAAACCATTAGTCTAAATCAAGTGAACCAAGAATGCTGTAGGAATCCCTTTATATAATACCATAGAACAATCTAGAATAGCATAGAACATTAGAAGACTCTAGAGTCTGAATCACTTTCTAAAAGTCCTTTCTAGATAGATCTGAAATCTTCTACATACATATTACCTAACAGTGTCAAGAGATAGGAAAATTCCCAGTCTGACAAGATGTGTTTGTGAAACACGAATGCCTCCGTAACAGCATTTTTTTTTAAAGTTTGACCTTGACAGATGACCTTGACCTTGTCATATGACCTTGACAGATGACCTTGACCTTGTCACATGACCTTGACTTTGGTGTACAGCTTTGTATGTCAAATACTTTTGGAGAAAAGGCAAAGGTTAAGTTTGGTTAAGTTTTCGGACAGACGGAAGGACAGACGGACGGACAGACAGACAGACAGACGGACATGAGTAAAACAATATGCCCCCGATCTCCCGATATGGGGGCATAAAAATAGACATGGTAAAAACCATTAGGATTATTCATATATAACAATAATATAATTTCATTAAATACCTTTATTATTTTTCATACACAGGCAAACAAGAAGGACTATTTACCTTGTAAAGTACCATTTAGCAACTGTTCCACAAATAACCAGCTGTTGACACGCAATGATAAATTCACTGGTCCAAATCAAGCCTATGAGATGATACCACCACATATATGATACATTTTCATGTTCTGTGTACTGGACATAACCTTCTTCATTGTTTGATGCTTTCTCTGTAAGTAAAGTGATAATCACAAACTTTAGCATGAAATGATAAATTCACTGGTCGATATAAAACCTTCTTCATTGTTAGATCCCTCCTCTAAAACTGTTGAGATAAATATAAATGTTGATTGATTGATTGAGTGGAGTTTAATGCCGCTTTCAACATTATTTCAGTTATATCCCGGCGGCTGGAGCACCTAACAATGGATTCCTGGTATTTCTATCACCAGTACAACCACCACATTCTTTCCTAGCCTCCAGCCACTATCTCACATAGGTCTACGATTATCAACCCATTGGTGAGAGACAAATAGTCGGAAAGAATGAGTGCCGCCATCGGGGATCGAATCCGCTAACTCTAGACTGACAGTCCGATCGCTACCAACTGCACTATGGTGGCGGCCCAAATATAAATGTTGACGTGCAATGCTAAATTCACTGGTCAATATCCATCCAATAGGATAGTACCACAATATAATTGTATGTAGGATGGATGCATATTCATGTTCTGTGTATTGGACATAACCTTATTCATTATTCCATGCTTTCTCTTTTAGTACAGTTCCTACTGCTGGTAAGGGATGAAAAATATGTCAAACAATAAAGTTGACCTCAGGTCCTGACAAGTCATTGTACAGGGTAAAATCTGTATTATCAGTCACAACAATATTCAGACTTAGTGATACATATGTCCTTCTGTTTGCTTACTTACATTTCAAGCGTATTTTACTGTTTGAAATATAAAATCTTGGCAAATAAGAAAACAATTTTTGGAAGGACTTCACTTTTTGTATTGAATATTTTGGATCAAATGATGCTTTTACACCACTTTCAACAATCTTTCAGTTATATCATGGAGGCTGGAGCACCTAACAATTTATTCCTGGTATTTTTCACAGTCATGCTAGCTGTGGATAATTAGTATACATATTATTAGGCTTTACATTACACCATGAAAAAAAGCCTTTTTACAAGGTATCTATTGAAGGTTTTTCAAAATAGAAACAATATTTAAAATAAATCCTGGTATCATTTGGCCTAACAAAACAAAACAATACGTCATTGTACAACTTAAGAAAATTATGCCTACATAAGCTTTAACAATAAATATGTACACAGATTATAATAGAAGGCAGGGCACACTTTCCTAATAGATTAAGATATTACATAGATGTAGAGATATAAGCGAGTACTAAATCTTCAGAACATTAAGAATCCTTGCAGTACTATAAATGAATACACTTGTTGTAACAGAAGGCAGGGCACGCTGTCCTGAATAAATTAAGATATTACATACCTGATGTAAAATGATGGGCCAGTAAAAATATAAAGTACATACAGAACCCTTGCAGTACTATAAATGAATACACTTGTTGTAACAAAAGACAGGGCACACTGTCCTTATTGATTAAGATATTACAGACCTGATGTAAAATGATGGGCCAGTAATAAAATCAAGTACATTAAGAACCCTTGCAGTACTTTAAACGTGTACATTTGCTGTAACAGAAGGCAGGGCATACTGTCCTAATTGGTTAAGATATTACATACCTGATGTAAAATGATGGGCCAGTAATAAAATCAAGTACATTAAGAACCCTTGCAGTACTTTAAATGTGTACAGAGCTGTAACAGAAGGCAGGGTAACCTGTTCTAATTGATTAAGATATTACATACCTGATGTAGAGAGAGATAAGCCAGTACTAAAACCAAGTTAAATAAGAACCCTAGCAGTACTATAAATGTGTACATTGGCTAAAATAGAAGGCAGGGCACACTGTCCTTATTGATTAACATATCAAGACAATCAGGCTGACCAATTTAAGGCAGATTGAGCCAAAAATTTGACCTCACTAGCTAGTTTTTGACCCCACTTGACCCACTTTCGAACTTGACTGAGGTTTCAAGAGACAATCCTTCTGACCAATTTTCAGGTTGATTGAGCAAAACAAGAGGGCCATGATGGTCCTAGATCGCTCACCTGGATCACTTTGACCCCTGGGACATAACAATAATTAAATAGGCAGATATCAACAAGGAGATGATTTCTACATAAGATCAAAACCATGGAATGTTTTCAGCAAAGAGCAAAAAGGATATGCCTGGACACAGCCCTTATATGAATATAGGGGCATGTAATGAAAAAAAAACTTGATGAAATTTAATTCAATGACACTATTCAGAAAAGTCCCTGCCTTCTGGTTTCAGAGAACAAGTTTTGTGCTCAGGTGAGCTAAAAAGGCCCCTAGAGTGTCTGCTAGGTTTTTTCTAATATTTGACCTTGTGGCCTAGCTTTTGATCCTACTTGACCCAATTACAATCAAGATTTCATCAAGACAACTTATCTTATAAATTTTCAGGCTGAAAGAGCAAAACATATGGCTTCTTAAGTGTCTACAAATGATTGGTGACAATGCATGATGGATGACTTCGAGGCATGACAGTCGATGCACGACAGACATCACACAATCACAAAAGGCTAGCTTGAGC
Source organism: Fragum whitleyi (assembly GCA_948146395.1). Taxonomy (NCBI): domain Eukaryota; kingdom Metazoa; phylum Mollusca; class Bivalvia; order Cardiida; family Cardiidae; genus Fragum; species Fragum whitleyi. The sequence continues at coordinate 50,230,233 of OX411548.1, read as the reverse complement.
TCTTCATGCCCAGAAAAGCTGGAAAGTGTACTCAGGTTGTAATAGAAGGCAGGGTACACTGTCATTTCTAATAGAAATACCACATACCTGATGTAGAGAGATAAGCCAGCACTATGACCCAGTACATAAAGAACCCAAGTAGTACTATAAAAGTGTACACAGGCTGTAAAAGAAGGCAGGGTACACTGTCCTTTTTAATGAGAGATACTACATACCTGATGTAGAGAGATAAGCCAGCACTATGACCCAGTACATAAAGGATCCAAGCAGTACAACAAAAGTGTAGACAGGCTGTAATTGAAGGCAGGGTACACTGTCATTTTTACTTCAAATACTGCATACCTGATGTAGAGAGATAAGCCAGCACTTTGACCCAGTACATAAAGAACCCAAGTAGTACTACAAAAGTGTAGACAGGCTGTAAAAGAAGGCAGGGTACATTGTCATTTCTAATAGAAATACTACATACCTGATGTAGAGAGATAAGCCAGCACTATGACCCAGTACATAAAGAACCCAAGTAGTACTACAAAAGTGTACACAGGCTGTAATAGAAGGCAGGGTACATTGGCTATACACTGTCCTGCTTCATAAAACAGGGCAACAACCAGCGAGATTCTTTTACGCAGCACCAAAATCACAAGTAAGAGGATTACCTGAAAAAGAAACAAAAGTGTATTTCATAGATTTTCAGATATCTAAAATATAACTTAACTCAAGGTGAATAGAATTTATCATCTTCTACAGAAAACAACAAATATTTGACTTTCAAATATGTATGACTCAACCCACAATAGTATCCTTTTCAATGAGCACCTATGCATCTAGAGAGGAATATTAGTGCTAATTTATTTCGAAATCTACCACAAAAGTAGAAATTATAATTCAAATTAACATTTTTATCATGCAATGAAGCCTGTATTGACCTGATATCACCTGTCTGACAACATAACATGATATCAGGCAGTCTATTTTAAGGAACAATTTGCATACACTTTCATCTGCATTTCTTTTATTTTTAAGAGTTAATTAAAATTCATCGCTGAAAATGAATGCATGATAAATAGAATAACATGTAAGTGTCTTAAAATATCAATGTTATCTTGTCTCAGATGCGAGAATTTATCATATGATGAATTCTCCAGACCTTGACCAGATGAAATTGATATTGCAAGATACTAACATGTAATTTGAGGGGTCAGTTCACAACTATTGTTTGTACTTAAAAATACCAGTGAAATAGTATGAATATATGGGCATTTCAACGGCAAATCATAAAACTATTGTAAGTGCCATACATGTATAAGCACTTACAATAGCTTTGCACTTACCCCTCTATTTACAACAGTTTTGGGCTATTGGCTCAAAATGTTCAGAGAGCTTTTTCTCAAACCAATTGTGAAAGTCAGAAGTACTTACTGTTAAAACAGTAGCTATAATAGAGTATGTAAGGAATGCTCTTTCACTGTTTATTTCTACATCTAGTAAAGGCAGCTGAATGGCCTCATCTCTCTCAATCTTTTTTCTAATGTCCACATAAGTCCACCAAAGAAATCCAGTACCCACTGAAAATAAGACAACAAAATTGCTTTGAGTGATAGTCCTATAGGACCTTTTCGTATAAATATTTGACCAATCTACTCTAATTTCCAAACGGACTATCAATCTAGAGGTCCCGGGTTTGTTAAGTGCCTATATGTTTATAGGCACTTACAATAGTCTTGTACTGCCCCCCTTGATGTTTAAATACACATAAAACATGTGCTTTTGATGATTAAAAGGAGCAGTAATTCTAAAAGGGAGGCTTTACACAGTAAAAATCTGAAGTTGAAAGTAGCCATGGCTAGCAAGTTATAATTTCTCACATGATGATAAAAGTGATACTCAAAATAAATAGATTTTGGAGATTTCACTGATTTTGTGGTGTTACTTTAAGAGATTTAAAGTGTTTTTGGCCACAAAAAATTATTAGCTACAAATTTTGAAATTAGAAGTCGAATTTCAAATATACAAACCCATTGCATATGCAAGTGAAAGTGTTAATCAGTGCACTTATGAAATGTTAACTTCCTGGTCTTGAAATAAATTGCAATTTAAGTTTGGTCATATTAGATTGGTTTCATCTTTTTCAGACCCACAAATACCATTTGTAATTTAAATTTCAATATGCTTAAGAAAATGCCATAGTTTATATGTGTTTCTAACTGATCCTTTATATTTCAACTGGAAAAAGTTCTTATGACCCTATATAAATATTTGTACATTTCTAGAGAATAAGACAATATTTTTTAATTTTAGATGCAAGCAATAACACATTAATTCATTCGATTAAATCTAAATTGAGTAAGATGATTTTAATGGACTTCACAATGAACACAAGAAAAATGCTGTCAAACAAAACAAACAAGAGGCCCAAGAGGGCCTGTATCGCTCCACTGACTTTAAAATCTTTAGACTTTCATTAAATAAAGCTTACTTTAAATGAATACATTAACACTCCAAAATCTCCTAAGACCTATTTAGTAATGAATAAATGGTTCTGGTCCATATTGCACCAAAATACTCAATCACAATGAACCTGCAACCCTTGACCAATCTTATTAAAACATAAGGTTCAGAAGATGTCGTTCAAAGATTTCAGGCTCAAAATAGGCCCCACCTGACATGCCCATATTTATGGACCAAACAAAATATCTTGAACAATTTAAATAAATAGTCACCCAAGAAGCATTCTGGTAAAGTTTCATTGAAATTGGCTGAGTGGTTCCGGAAGAGATATCCTTCAAAGATTTTGGCCTCAATATAAGCCCCTCCCTGCCACGCCCAAATTTGTAGGCCTATCAAAATTTAGCAAAAATTTTTGAAAAGAGACACTCAAGGAACATTCTGTTTAAAGTTTCATTGAAATCAGCCATTTGGTCCATTGGTTCAGGAGAAAATGTCATTTGAAAATTTCAGGCTCAAAATAGACCCGGCCTGCCACGCCAATATTTATGGACCAATCAAATTTTCTTGAACAATTTAAGTAAAGGGTGACCCAAGGATCATTCTGATAAAGTTTCATTGAAATCGGCCCAGTGGTTCAGGAGGAGATGTCGTTCAAAGATTGCGGGCTCAAAATAAGCCCCGCCCTGCCACACCCATATTTATGGACCAATCAAGATTTCTTGAACAATTTAAGTAAAGGGTCACCCAAGGAACATTCTGTTTAAGTTTCATTGAAATCGGCCCAGTGGTTCAGGAGGAGATGTTGTTCAAAGATTTCGGGCTCAAAATAAGCCCCGCCCTGCCACGCCCATATTTATGGGCTAATCAAAAATTCTTGAACAATTTAAGCAAAGGGTCACCCAAGGAACATTCTGTTAAAGTTTCATTGAAATTGGCCCAATGGTTTGGGAGGAGAAGATTCTTAAAGATTTCAAAGTGAAAAAATGCCACGCCCATACTTGGGGACCAATCCAAATTCTTTGGACAATTTAAGAAGGGGGGCACCCAAGGATCATTTCTACCAAGTTTCGTTAAAATCCGCCCATTGGTTTGGGAGGAGAAGATATTTAAAGAAAAAGTTTACGCACAGACGCACGCACGCACAGACGCACGACAGACACTGCGTCATGACAATAGCTCGCTGGCCTTCGGCCAGTGGAGCTAAAAATTGCACGAGCTCTTCTGGCCCTTAAACCTGAAATTCAAAACTTACCTACACTACCTATGATGGCAACAGCTAAGATAACCCAGACAATCACTGATGCTAGAAATCGGATCAGTAACACCATCAATCCAGCAAAGGCTACAAACAGAAACAAAACACTTCATTTATCAGTATAAAGTGTCTTTCAAATACATTTGGCTTTCCTAAGGTAGTGGAACAGTAATAGTTCCACAACATTTTGAAACACATGATCTTTCACAATGTTGACCATGGTTTCCTAATGAAATCATTAGAAAACCTCGGTTAACACTGTAAAAGTTCATAACTTCCGAAAAATTGCCAAACTATTGCAGGTCCCATACCTTAAGTGAATCAAGGTTGCTTAGAACAAGACATTGAATTAATGTACAATCATGAATATCATATTATAATTGCAAATTAAGAGTTTATCATTATTACCTTATGTAATTCAATTTCTTTCCTTATATTTAGCAAAGAGAAATAAAATATTTTTCAAATTCTGAGTTCTACTGTATTCATTATAGACATTGTTGACTCTTTACAGGGGTTTTAGAAATTAAGCATCGTAATTGAATCATTTCTTTTATTCCTTAAAAATGAAAAATTTGGGTTTCAATTGCATATCATAGCTTGAATTGTTAATACATAATGTATATCAATGATTTTTTTATTCTAATAATACACAACATTGCTTTCAGCTAGGACTTAATAAGACTGGAAAATACAATGGTTCCCAAAAATACTACAATAAGTGATTTTCATGTGCTTGTGAAAACCGTTTTCAACTGATACATCATGTACTAAGCCAAGCAGTGATTTAGTCAAATAAAGCAATAATAAAAACAATATGCACTTAAAATGAAAAGTGATATACAACACCAGACTACTTGAATGAAATATGATAGAATTTTTGCAATATGGCCATGGCATGCAAGACTTACCTAACTGCATTTCATTCATCTATTTTTCATTTAAAAAAGATTCTTTCCAAAAAGTATCTCTCATTTATATTCCGTTTGACCTCAATATGGACCAACATTTCGCCGAAAATCTAATAATCAAATTTATGAATTGTATTTTTTTCTTTTCATATATCATATTTATCATCTTATACCATCTCGATTTTTGTTTTTCAGAATTTTTTAATATAAAATACTGATTTTGTACATCTGTCTATACGTTAACTCTCAGCCTTTCATACCTTTTTATGACTGTATTAAACGAAACAACAAATTGTCTATCCAAAAATAGTTCTGATTTGCAAAGGAGCTAAGTCAAAAGTGTATAATCTTAAGTGATTTGTTTTAGCATAAAATTGAGTATTTTTTTAGGATTAATTTTATCGAAGATTTTCACTTCCTTAAGTTATCAAATGTGAGAGTAATTATTTTCTCTTTACTCAAAAACAGTTTGACCTGATAATTGAAAATTGTTTTATCTTTCCTGAGATGAACCCCATATTCCCTTATTTAGACCAATCAAAAAGCATCGTTATATGAAGACTTTTGGATTTTCACAAGGAAAAATAGATAAGCAAGCAAGAAGCAATGTCCAAATAATTGATAATGGACATTTGTACAAAACCACAGGTTTTTACTATATGTCTACATTTTCTTACTACTAAACATTTATCACCCATCGTGTTTAAGGGTAGAAATTGCAAAAATATTAACATTATTCAGATAAACAAAATCATCATTTTGAAATAATTTCATTTAAAAAAAATTAAAAAAATGGGATGTTATTAAACTGAAATTAAGATTTTACCACATACAAATCCTTCATTCAAAAGCAATTTAATGTAACTTAGGAAAAGGTTGGTCCACATATAGAAGTCTAACAGATTTAATCTCCTATTAAATTTTCAAAGTATTTCCTCCAAACTGAGAATAATTTCTCCTAAACAATCATTTTACTAATGATTAAACTGTTTAGAGATAATAATCTTCTAACTATAGAAAATTTAATCGGAATGATCATCAGGCAGAAATTTGAGAAAAAGTGCTAGGTACAAAGGTCTTAAAAATCTAGTAGGAGGTACAGTCAAACATGTTTAAAATGACCAGAAACAGGACCACCAAAAAGTGGCCCTTAGAAAAAAGGCCATTTAATACGCGTTTCAATTACAAATAAGAAACATAATTTTTCATTTAATTTGCATTGAATTGCGAAATTCAATTATCCTATGTTGTTTAAACTCAATAAAATCAATTCTGGTGAGTTTAACAACATAGAATTCCTTTTCAATAAGCTTCAGACGACTACCTTTTAAGATATTTTGATACAAATGAGGGGATCTTGAAAATGGTCACTTAATAAAAATGATCGCTTAATAGATGTGGTCGCTCCAGCAAAATTGACTGTATACAGAATTTGCATTCCCTAACGTCTTTTAAATGCTGTTCTTTCTTATGTTAAGTGAAAGGCATATTATATTAAGCTGAGATCATAATTATGTCAAAAGAGTTTTCATCTGAAACCAAAGTAAAGGACTATCAATGAGGTTAAAGATGGTCTTTTATTACTTAAATCTTTCCTGTTTTACAAAATTTTGGACCTGTCCAAATTCAAAGGTTTTGCAGACACAAATTTAAAACGGATTTAATTTGAAAAATAACCATTCATTAGGGTAGAAAATAGTGTGGAAACAGAAGAAATTGCTTGTCAGAAGCAATTTCTTCTTTTTCACTATGTTTTCTCAATCATAAAATCACAGGCACGTAAAAAGCAGGGATTAAACAGCAAAGGGTTAAATCTTTTCAGGGTAGGAGGGATTTAACACAAAGGGGTACATGGGATAATACCACAAAACCACAATACCCTACAATGTTTTTTAGCGTCTTTATAACCTTTACAGGATAACAATTCCAATGTCATTTGCATTTATATTTCTTTTCTGAAATAATTTCAATACATTTTTTCCATTTGTTATACAAAACATAGGCATTTATGCAAACATTAAAGAAGTTGCTAGAATTTTTTCAAATTTCAATAAATTTGTTTCTATACATTCTAATCTTATCATTTTTTCTGTAAGTTTTCCTAGCTCCAAATAGAAGAGCCTATGTTGTATTATGGAATATTCAAATTTTTCCAAAAGATTGTAGGGTATTGTAATGTGCAAATTATAAGACACAAGTTCAGGATAACCCAACAAGCCACCAAAAATCCATCAGTCACTAAGCAGCATAACCAGAGGCAAGCAACACCTGTCTTATTGTCTGATTACTATAATTACTTTTTTGAGTACTACATTGATTTTTAAGTATTGACACTTAAGATTGCATGTTTCTCTTAAAAGTCATGTGAAATTTAGTTATCTATTTCTTTTTGTATTATCATTGAGTTCATCATTATTTCTTACCCTTGCAAAGCAAAATTGAACATAAGTAGAATTCACTTTTTTTTGACTTGTTGATAAGTTGTAATTGTATAGAAATCCCACATCACAACAGCCTGTTTGAGTTCGAGAAGCCTACAAAACCAAAAGGCTGAAATTCAAGCACTAGGAAGCTAACTTTGAAATTTAAGATCAGACTACACATTTGAACATTGTGACCTTTGTCTTCAATTTTAGCCACAACAGATATGTTCCTTGTTTGGCAAGACATTAAATGTGGGCATTGTACACCTAACATTCAATTCTTGATTATATAATTGGTATGTTCCCAAAGGAAAGCAGTCTTAACCTTGAAAAAAATACTCTGTATTCTTTAACTCTTCTAGAATCTAGCTATTAGGAATTGTACTTTTCAATATTTTTTCGTGTCCGAGAATGTTCTTATGGATATTTTAACCTTTGTCATGCTGAACCCGGAATATTCCCGCTTTGGCAGCTATACACAAACATCAGCCTGCACCTATGTGCAGTCTGATGATAGTCTACACCACCTGTTTCTCACTTTCAAACCAGAATTGTAAAAAGATTTAGTTTTTTAAAATAAAAATTGACCTACAGTTGGTACTTTCAGTGCTTTTTGCCATTTGGTTTTGATGGGAATTTTTAGCCAAAATTTATTCAGCATTAAGACAATAAGACAAGTTTCTAGTAACTATCTACAGGTAACAAGTAGCCTAGGGTTGGCTTATTGCCACACATAACCGTACCTACGGCTACAAAACACAGTACCAACATCTCTCGCCAACATGAGTACAGATCGCTGAGTACCTTCTGGAATATGTCACTCGTGTTTATAAAATCAATAATTGTTGTTGACACATTTGTGACCCTTTCAAACAGATTTGATGGTACACACCGATTCATAAGGGCTTTACTGAAATTATAATTTATAATCTAATAAGAATGTAATATGTTCCAAATCCCCAAGTAACTAAGGCAAATAAAATTTAATGATTTATTAGTCTGGAATTGTCATGGCAACTTTGGTAAGGAATATCACATACAGAGTGTCAATTTCCAACTTGATGAGAAATGTTTGACAATTGAATTATAGGCAAATGGTTGCAAAAGGTGAAAATATAAAACATCAAAGTAGAAATATTACATGAAAAAGTTAGAGTATGATTCTGAAATATTTACTTCTCTCTGTTTCAGAAAAAAGACTTCAACTTATATATGATTTTGAAATATCAACTTCTCTGTTTGAGAAAAAAGAAAGTATAATTTTGACTATAAGTCAATCATCTACATACTATTAATCAGAATTGCTTATATTCAAGTCCCAAAACAAGCTTCAATTACAGCTTGATTCCATTTTTTTTTTTTTTTAATTACTATTCTATTTCTCAACAGTTTTTAAACTACAATTGACAGCATTTAAGTTACTCAAAAACGAATTACATCATTTATACTGAAAACTTTGTCCTAACAGATAATCTCTTGGTAAAACAACATGTGTTATTTGTGTTTTAGATATTCCCATGTGAACAACTGTGTTGTACAAGATGGCGAGAAAAATGTGGGCACTCGGAACAGGGCACAGGGACACAACATTGACAACAAACAAAATTAATTCTTTAACAAGCAGACAATTCAGAAAAATATTTATAACAATGAACCAGTTCTTTATAGTTTGAAACAATATAATTACCGTAGATATTTTGCTTTCTTATGATTTTCATGAATTTTGGTGTGCAAAAGCTTAAAATTGCCAAGTCATTGTTTATTTACTGTATCTACAAATATCTGATTACATGAAAATACAGCAATAATTGTACACAAGCAAGAAGAAGAGCTGATTAATATGATTAATCTAGCACTAAAATATTCATTTTGAAAAAAATTCTTTTCAATTATAATTATTCAAATATCTTAATTTCTTCTTTTTAGTTATAATCAGAATGTATTATTATTTTGTGAATATGTTTCCACAGAAATAGTGGATAGGACAGGAAGTGTAAGATGCCCAACACAATTCCAGACTGTTAAATCAAATGGAAAACAAAAAGGTGTCAGGAGGTTTCATAAGAAACAAGCTTTATGAACGAATTTGTTGTAAAAAAAATACACTATTTACAACAGTCAAAATAGTTCATGAATAGCACATATCATATAAATAGGCAAGCCGTAATGACCCAGACCAAATATCATGTTGAAACATGATAATATGATAACTTACATAACACCTTAAAATATAAAAAAAAATCTTTTGTCTATACAATTATTTCTGCAATTGGCAATATATATTGGCAATAAATTGTATCAATTTATAAAGCAAATGTTCCATCTTAAGCATTATTTACAATTCAATGAATTGGCATTTTCTGGAGATTTTCCTAAATAATATATCTCAAATGATATTCCAGCTTTTGTTGTATGAAACCTCTTTCCAACCAAAGACATACACATGGAAATTATGCAAACAAAAACAAGGAGAAAAAGGAGTGCAGCCAAGGTCAAGGACCAGCCCAGCCAAGGACAAGCCAAGCCTTTGTTGTGAGTACCTAAAGAAAAGAAGCAGAGTAACATCATTTCTTTCCAGGCATTTATCAGGTCACTGACGGCCTTGTGAAAAATGTCCCTGGCATTCAGATATTGTATGAGCTTGCTCTTGAGGACAAACTCATAACTGACCAAATCCTTTGGCATACATACATGGAGTAGGGGAGCACTGAAAAAGATGAAGTATTAATTGAGCCTGTGCATGACATTTCCAACAATTTGAAATTTTCGTGAGGTGAGGAACATACACTGAGCAGCGTAGAAAACCACATACTGTAAATATAAAGTTACCTGATGGTCTACAGATACTTTAAGACCTTATCTAGCTACTAAATGCAAAGTGAAGACTCTAGTCAGACTGTACGGATGCACAGGCTTGTCAGAGTCTTTGCTTTGCACATATTTGGAATTGTTGGAAATCTCACACACAATCTCAATTATAATTCAATACAATTTGAGAGCAAAGTAAAAGAGCAAATGAAAATATAGGCACTTACAATAGTTTTGCTTTGCTTTTATTTGATTTGAATGGGCGTCTTAAAATGCCACTTTAACAAGTTTTCAGTCATATTTTGGCGGCTGGAGCACCTATCGATGAACTCCTATTTTTCTTGCCCCATTACTACCATTTCATCCTTTCCTTTCAGCCTCCAGATGCTATTCCACTCAGGCTTATGATGATCCATTAGGAGGAAGACAAAAATTGGAAAGGATAAGTGCACCATGCCTACAATAGTTTTGCACAGATCCCTTGAATTGTAGACAAATCCAACAATTTCTGGCCCTGGACACATTACATTATATCAGAGTATCTCTCAGACAGCAGGCCACCAGTTTATACTCCAGATTATATAGACTGGTGCCATGTCAACTATCAAAATAGCCTAGAAAAGGCTATTCTGATAGTTGACAATGGGACCAGTCAATCCCCAACCTAAATTGAGGCCTGGAATATGTTGGCCCTAAATTTACAATTGGAACCCTCTTTGGGGGTGTCTGTGATAATTTCAAAAGGTCATAATCTCAGAATTACACACAACTGCAATACAAGTCAAATAAGAAATTCTAAAGCCCCTTATCTTCCCTGGATCTGCCACTGTAATATGAACAAAATTACTCTGTTTTACTTCAAGAAAAATGACATGTATAAATATTCATACTGATGTAGGGTCTCCATATTATACAGCAAATACATTATGTTATAAATGACTTTCTCAGATTTCTAAGACGGGAATTGTCTTGAGAATAATTCCAATGCAATATGTATATTTTATGGTATTTTTATGCAATATCTTTCCAGATTATATGGTATAAGTCCTGGTTTGATATAAGATGTAATGTCACCCAAGAATATCATAAAGTTTGCCAAGGATATTTAGTTTTTAACTTTATACTTGTAATAAAAATATACAAGAATAAGTATTTGATAAGTTAAAAACATTAATAGACAACCTAAACTTTGAGCTGAGAAAAGAATTTAAAGACAAACATATCAAATTCATAGATTTTTTTTATATTTCTGGGTTTCATTTTTTGTTGTAAAAAACATCATGTAAAATTCATTTTCCATTTTGTTTTCAGAACTTTTTCTAAGAAAGTGCAAAAAATCAGGATTTTTTTAAAAATAATTTTTAGAACAACATAAAAAGCTCTATCAAGATATTGAAACATTTGGAACATCGCTCAGACTTTTACGTAAACTGGACAAAACATCTTAAGAAAGTGTAGTTATTTTTGGTTATTTTTCATGTAATACCACTTCTGGTGGTGTATCAGCCAATACCTTTGAAGACAAACAAAATTCTTCAATGCTTTTGTAATCATATAATAATTTGCCAAGTTTTAATCAAGATTTCATCTCAATGCTTGTGACGTCATGTAAACCCATGTAGGAAAGGATCTGCTTTTATTGTTGCATCTTTTATTACATGCTAAGTTTTAACCCTTTGCTGTTTAATCCCTGCTTTTTACATGTCTGTGAGTTAATGATTGAGAAAACATGGTGAAAAAAGAAGAAATTGCTTCTGACAAGCAATTTCTTTTTTTTCCACACTATTTTCTACCCTACTGAATGGTTATTTTTCAAATTAAATCCACTTTAAATTTTCGTCTGCAAAACCTTTGAATTTGGACAGGTCCTAAATTTTGTAAAACAGGAAAGTGTTAAACAAGGTTTGGTCGATCTTGTTTATTATTGCAAAGGAATCGCAGAGGGTACCCGATTGACCAAATCTCGACAACCAATTGGCTCCGAAACGGTTGTCAACATTTTTCATCTTTTGCCATTATCCCCCCAGTAAAACCAGTATTTGAAGTTCTTTTCTTTGAATATCTTTTCAATATCTTTGTTTATGTCTTTTGCTTTCTTTTAATGTACCTTAGCATAGTGTTGTAACGATAATCGGAAAACATCGATTAATCGATCGATTCTCTCCAAAGTTTTGATTATCGATTCTGATCTTGGAAAATCGATTAATTGGTTGTTGCTGTTGTTATTGTTTTCACTTTGACAGTTAACCAAGCATAAAATAAGATGCTCTTAATAAGAGCATCTTTTATTCGATGCTTGGTAAAACTTTAACTTGAAAGAAACTAGATTGATGGATATAGGGACTTGAGTCTTTTTCAATGAGAAATTTGGAATTAACTTAGTTTTTTGAGTATATTCTTGTTCTTAGTATATAAAATTTTTGACCCTTTTAGAGGTTAGAAAATACATTTTTATGTGTACAAATCAGTTTTGATTGTTAATCGATAATTGAATCGAAAGCAGTTTCCGATTCAATTCGATTTTCGATTCTAATTTTTAGCCGATTTTACAACACTACCTTAGCAGCATTAACTCTTGTCATGCTTAAACCAGAATGTTCCTTTTTTTGCAGAAGTTATAGACAATGATTAGCCTGCTCATTTGTGCAATCAAATCTTAGTCCACACCACCTTATTTTCACTTTAAAGCTAAAAAAGATTCAAAGTGATATTTTTAAATGAATACCAACTCCTAACTAGTGCATTCAGTGCTCTCAGCACTTTAATTTCAATTCAATTTTGTTTTTAATTCAGCATGATAAGGGTTTATTTATCTCTTTAGCCTTTGACCAACAATGTATTTTTCCGTCTAGTAAAAAATTTTTGAATTTTGTTATGCAGAGCCTAAAATCTTCTGCATAAAATGACCTTTAGGTAATATATATTTTATATTAACTCTTTGACAGTTTAAGAGGATCTAAAACCCTACAAGCTGGATTAAAAATGCCAGACATTTGAATCATTGCACCTGCGTCCTCTAGTCCATGTCTAAGGTATATATTGTAATCCTTTATCTAAAAATTCAGACAGTTCTTTCATTCTGCAAAAACTAGGAGAATGAGTGATTTTCTTTCATACTTTTTAGTGAATTATCAAGAATGCTCAGTGAATATCCACTCAATAATTGTACAGATAAACTTGTATAATTATCCAATTGGTATTTCAATCTTTTGATAATTTTAACCCTGCTTTTCATTCAATTCACGCTTTTGGGTGCAATTTGGGCAGTTGCATGATATCATCACATTGCTATACCATTTGTGGGTAAAATTACTTACTCTAGCCATTATCATCTTGGAAATTTTACATTTGTCTCTTCTCTTGCAGGTAAAAATCAAAATGATTATTTTTTCTCATTTTGAGCAAATTTGATGATCTTTGACTTTGTGAACAACCAATACTTTTTATTTTGATATGTCCACAAAATGAAATATGAATTGATATGAAAATCTACACCAAAACAAGCATTCCTTCTTCTTATTATTGGTATCAATTCCAAATCATTGATTTTTTAAATGTTATAAAACACAAGGCAGCCATTAAAGACAAAGTCAGTTAACATAAAAGACATGGAAAGGAAGACTGGAAGAAAATACCAACTGTCACACGTTAAAGAAGTACATAATTCAGTGTTGCTCCCACAGCCCAATAAATGTAAATCACACTTCAGGATATTGAAATTCTGATGACAATGTCTCGATTTGATTGTGACGGAGAATTCTGTAGAAACGCACTTAAATCCATTTAATTGCAGGAACTGTCATCCTTAATTGAATCTCTGTCCTTCAATTGGACAAGAGGACTCTGATGGCCTTACACAGCTTGACGAAATGAATTATTTGTGAAGCAAAATAACATCAAAGGAATAACATTTTATTGCTTTTTAATTTAATTCTTTTAAAGCCTGTGGATATCTTTTGAAGACAAATTGTAAAATGTTAAAATTTTAACAAGATGCCCATGAGGGCCCGAGACACTCTACTGACTGCAAGTAATCCTTATTACCCTACAATCATCCTGTGAAAGTTTCAAGAGAATCTCTTTCAACTGTTTCAACTGTCCCATTTCAAAAAAACAATTTTCATTTGGTCCCAATTAAAAGAATGTGCAGACAACATTTCTCAGTGTGTAGAATTTTAAGGGTTTTTTTTTTCACCTTTCAGGGCAGATAAATTCGTGAGAAATGAAGAAATCTTCATTTTCAATAATTTTTTTCCCAAACTTTAACTTCAAGGTGGTAGAAAAAGCCACATTTTTTTTTTCAGAATCCAAAAAATAAATTCAACAAGCATGTACATAAAAGAAAATCATTTTGCATTCAGATTGTATTAATTAAGGAATGGTAAAAAACAATCATTGATCTTTGCAGAATTAGAGCTAAGTGATATTGATAATAATTGAATTAAACAATTTGCCAAATGCAAACAAAATTTATACCTGCTGCAGATTATATCAAAAGCTTCTGCTCATTATTTGAAGAATATAATCATTTTCACCAGAATTAATTGCATCAAAGTCAACATTACATGTAACATGTTGCCTCTTTTCACACCAATATATTTTTTAATTGGAAGATCAAACTTTACAATACAATGGCAAATATTTCATGAATCAAACTTTCCAAAAGGGTTGCAAATTGTCACATGATACAACCATCACACTGCTGAATGTCAAGTTACTCGAGTATGAAAACAACAAAGAGAAATAACTAAATAAGAGCACTGCTTTTGGGTGCCTACAGCTGTTGGGAGCTGGAAAGTCGATAAATCCCTGTGATAGTATAGGTTTTTCTTTAGGTAGTAAAAATGTGTGCCAAGTTTCAAGTGAAAACCTTCGGAAAGCCAGAGATATCACAAAATGTAAAAGTTTTCGCATGACAATGATAACAATAATGAGGATGTTGACACCAAGGCTATCGCAATACCTATGGTTTTCTCCTAAAATAGCTGAGCTTGAATTCAAGCTAGCTAGAGTTACGGTTCTTGAGGAACATAACCACCAAGTTTCAAGTCAATCTGACATATTCTGAAAGTTATGACTTCAATTTGCAGATCTTTTCTTGCAAATCATCAAATCATAGATAATTTTTTGCCGTCCATTGATATTTGTCAAAATTACCTAACTGCATATTTTGATGGCTCAGTGAGAAAGGATTGTAACTATCTTTCAGTTTTATCATGCTAGCTGGAGCACCTTAAAATTGATTCCTGGTATTTCTCAGCCAAGCACTACCATTACATCCTTTCCTAGCCCAGCTGCTATCATACATTAGTCTATGATTATCAACCTATTGATGGAAGACAATTAGTCAGAAAGAAGAAGTGCTGCTGTTGGGAATCTGCGCATGCTTTTAAGGCTTTGTTTAAAAAATATTACAGAAAAAGAAGTCAATCGCTGTCAAGAATTTCTTTGATATGATTAAAAAAAAGACTTTTTTCTGCATTACTACAGTCTTTTCTATATCTTACACTAAATTGGTTAAATATCAGCAAACAAGAGGACCAAGATGGTCCTAGATCGCTCACCTGAGTCTCTATGACCCCTGGGACATCACATTAATTAGATAGGCAGATGTCAAAAAGAAAATAATTGCCTAAGATCAATACCATAGAACGTTTTCAGCGAAGAGCAAGACAGATATGCCTTTTTGCTCTTTGATTCTATGTAAATAGGGATGCAACCGGGTGGACCCCAAAACTGATCCCAGGGTCTTGATATGAACAAACTTGGTAGAGGTCCATAACATGATGCTACATTCTAAATATGAAAGCTGTCTGCCTTCTGGTTTCAGAGAAGAAGATTTTTGAAGGTTTTCCAATTTTCATCCATCATGCTTAGATGAGCTGAAAGGGAGGCGCCCGGGTGGAGCCCAAATATGACCCAAGGGTCTTGATATGAACAAACTTGGTAGGGGCCCACAAGATGATGCTATATACCGAAAATGAAAGCAGTGTGCCCTCTGGTTTCGATTAAAGAAGATTTTAAAAGATTTTCGCTCTTTGATTCTATGTAAAAAGGGTTGCGCCCGGGCAAAGCCCAAACATGACCCAAGGGTCTTGATATGAACAAACTTGGTAGAGGTCCACTAGATGATGCTACATACCAAATATGAAAGCTGTCTGCCTTCTGGTTTCAGAGAAGAAAATTTTTGAAGATTTTTATTTTTTTACCCTTCGTGCTCATAAGAGATAAAGGGATGCACCCGTACAAAGCCCAAATATGACCCAAGGGTATTGTTATGATCAAACTTGGTAGAGGCCCACTAGGTGATGCTACACACCAAATATTTAAGCTGTGTGCTATCTGGTTACAGAGAAGAAGATTTTTAAAGATTTTCGCTCTTTGATTCTTATGTGAAAAGGGTTGGGCCCGGGCAAAGCCCAAATATGACCCCAGGGTCTTGATATTAACAAACTTGGTAGAGGTCCACTAGACGATGCTACATACCAAATATGAAAGCTGTCTGCCTTCTGGTTTCAGAGAAGAAGATTTTTAAAGATTTTCATATTTTCACCCTTTTTGTTAAGGGTAAAGGGAAAGTTAAGGGTGGATTTCATTTATTTGAACAATTTTGGTAGAGCTTGACCCAAGGAACATCCCTGCCAAGTTTC